>VZRF01007632.1:87911-136130 GCA_013396875.1 Vireo altiloquus
CATCTCCTCATTTCTTTGGTGTTCTCAGCTCATTCAGATGTTGAGACAAATGCTCCCACAAGCTTGGTACACAGGCAAAGCTTTTTTTGTGGAGCTCTGAGGGTAAAGCAAACAGCCAGAAGAGCAGGAAAAGCTCCCCAGCCTTTTCTGACTCCAACAGCAGTGTTTGGGTGCAGAGGGTTATTTCTAGTCTACAAAAGGCTCGATATCCTAACAAGCTATTTAAGTCCTCAAACAATTAAGAGATTACTTTTAAAAACTACAGGATTGATATAATTAATTATTTTTAGACCTTGTCGTTGGCCTCTAACAAATTCTCAGTATGGGTAAGGATCCTTGTAAAGGCAAATAATTCTTCTGATCAATGGTTCGATTTTCCTAGCTATTTTTAATGAATGCTGCAAAAAATGTGAACAGTCAGAAGAGCATTAATACAGGATAGCAACTGTTAATTTATAAATGCATCTTTATATAAAAATAGATTATTAGCATATCCTACAATAACTATAATAGAACAATATTCTACTACCAGGTCACAGTATCATAGGATAATTCAGGTTGGAAGGAACCTTCAGAAGATCCTAATCCAACCTCTGGCTCAAAGCAGGACCATGAAATTGTTTTATTCCTTCAGCCAGATTTCTGCAAATAATAAACCGAAAAACAGCTGAAACCTTCCTGCAGTCCTTGGACACAGTATAGCTTAGTGGTTTTAAAATGCTGGTCAAGCTCCTTTTGACGAAAATTATTTAACTCAGCTGAAAGTGGAATTAATTAGTAAAGGTTGCGTTACCTAATTAGTGAACACAATGTGTTTCTTAAGCCATCAAACAAGTTTTTAATACGAATGCAGACTCTATGAACTACTTGGTATGTAACTGATCCAGACTGTAACATCTGTTTAGAGTACATTCTCTGTCAAGTGCTTTGCCAAATGGCGCAGTGCTTATTTTTACCTCTCTTTGCACCTTTTTAGCCTGTCCTTCCCCTCTGGGAGAGTGTCCTAAACACAAGGCCATAGACATGAAAGATTAGGTTTCTGATCTCTTAAACAGAAAGGGCTAATTTCACCAAATAAATTATTTGCAGTGCTTAATATGACCAGTGTAAATAGGTCCATAAGCCACAGGGGAGGGAAGTTTCTCTCTTTTCATGCTGCTTCTGTTCTTCAGGGAGAGATTGAAGATTTAGACATTATGAAGATTATCCAAAATGACATTAGTCTAGTCACAATTGTAGCAAAATCCTCCTGTGTTATACAAATTAATTTGCTGTGAAAACCTGTATAAACAGATTCTGAACAAATAGAGGACTACTGAAGTATTACTTTGCGTTGTACAAATAAAATTTTTAATTAAGATTTAGGATGGGGAGTTTCTATTTCTTCTTCTTCAGTCCTCCTCTGCAGAGCAGTGATATCTTTTTTGTTTAAAGGTTCACGAGTTAGAGCATTATTTCATCATAAATTACAGGATATAAGAACTAACGACATTAATTCCAAAGGGAAATAATTTTAAGGTAATGATATAATATTCATGTAAGGCAAGAGTCTGTATGGCTGTGTGGGGATGTAAGGTACAGGGGGAGAGAAGGAAGGGAGGAATGGAACAAAAAGCAAGAGGCCAAGAATTAGGATGCTATCCCTATATAGAAGCACACAAGGCAACACAGATGGATCAACAGACAGACAGACATCCAAATGCCTTGCCCCTGGAGTGGCCAGCTGAGCAGTGGCTAATATAGGAGACAAATGCTGTGTTCTGCTGCCAGTCAGAGACCTACAGTAGTGCTCCTCGTGGTACTCTGTTCCCCAAACTGCTTTTGTGGGCTCACTCCTCGTGGCATGGGCATTGTACTTCCTATTGTTACCTCATGAAGAGAATGCCTGCAACTGCAGCGAAGAAATTGTGGCTATGCACAGCAAAATGTGAATTTTCTATGACATTACTTGGCTTGTGATTCACAAGTCAAGCTTATGCTGGAAATCATGAGCTTCTCTAATTCCCACGGAAAAAATTGACACGTCGGCATCCAACAGGATACTATGATGGTCATTTTAATTTGCTTTGAACTTCAAGTTCTAACACTAGTTACTGCTCTAATTTTAACGTTCAAAAGGCACTCAAGAGCAGGATGAAAAATGCTGATGTGTGAGTCAAAATGGTACACACAGCCCTCAGTGCTGCTTGGTCATCCTGCCAGGTATTCATCAACAAAAGCAAAGACATGCCTTCAAATCCATTGTACACACAGACTTTGAAACTGCATCAGAGAAGACATGACAGTGTTACTAAAGTGAGTTCCATATGGGTTTCTAATCAATGGAGCTAATCAGTGATATGTCCTGGAATGGGAGAAACAGGTCCACTTGAGAGAATGGCAGCCGTAACACCATGACTCCAGAAAGTCACCACTGATACACTGAAACAAGAGACTGCAGAAGATGAAAAACAAACTCCAGACCTGCAAAAATAGTGACTCTGCTGTCTGCAGTAAATAATATTAGGGGAATTCTTTAGAGGAACAAACAGTGTAGTGTCTGCCCATCTGCAGACACTACAGTGCACTTCAGAGTCCAGGGGAAGCAGGCATGAGAACAGCAGCTGGTTGAATGGAGAGTGGGACAGAAACTGTCAGTGACCAATTATTAGCCACTAAGAGAGAAAAGAAAAAAAGACATACTTGCAGTGTGCTTCAGCCTTTCAAATGGTGCGCCACTGATCCTACTATTTTCTCCAGATATTAGTCTTTCTGTTTTCAGAGGGAAAAGAAACCAAGAAAAACATGGAAAGGATCATGTATAAGTTATGGCCACGTACGGAACTGAAAGTTTCCTCATGGATATATCAGTTGACTTAAAATAACTGGAGGTTAGGTGTCCAAATTCCTTAGATGTTTGAATGTTTTAGTTACTCCGTTAATCAGGCTAGGAGAGGATAGGATGTATTTTTTTCCATGCAAACAACCATAGAAGAGCTTTCTGTGATTGACACAAATCTTAGATGTTAGATACTGAGAAAGGTTTCTTTCGTTCATTGTTTATGATGAAAATTGGAGCTTTAGAGGAAAGAAAATGTTAAATCCCATATTGTGTTTTGACATTTGTAAAACAAATTACCTTGATTTTTGAGGTGATTCTTCATTTCAGTATTTCCTGAATTTAATGCATAAAGAAGAGAATAAGTAATTTTGCACATACAGATGTGCTAAAAAGACATGACTTTTTTTGGATTGATGTTCTCATTAGATTTTTGAAGTCTGAAAGACAGTTAAAGCATAATGTGCTGTGTGGAACTTCTAGCTGTTGTTTTACCTCCACCCACAAGCACAGAATGGGAAAAATATCTCAGATATTTTAATCTAAGATTTGCCTTTGACTCTAGAAGGAAGAAATATACATGTTTGCCAGGGAAATAAGATTTCACAGTAGAAACTAGCTAATTAGCTAATTTTAAGTTGTCAACAAAGTACCAAAGTGTGACTAGCATCCCAGGGATATTTTGCTGCATGATTCGATTTCCACTAACAGTGTCAACCAGTAGCAGCGACTATAAAGATTTATATTTTATTTTGCATGAAGAAGATTTTGCTAGAAAGATACCTTATTCCTTAGAACTATATTTGGATTAGCTCTTCTGTGATCATGCTGAACTGCATGAAATTCATTAAATACTTTAGCTTGTGAGGAATTGTTACAGCAGTCAGGAGATGCTGCAAGCAAAAGGGATCAGTCGAACACAGCTGTGAATGGAAGAAAAAGTATTCAAGGCAACTCTTTTATTGCAATGTGTTCCTCCTTACTGTAATTATTTTTTATTGTTTTACCAAGTATCTTTTGCTACATGGAGTGATTGTTAAAAACTTGAAAATGTTGCAATCATCATTGTATATCCTAAGACTTTATGCTATTGAAAAGCCCTGCAGCCAATTATATCTTTTGCAAAAAGTACATTTGATATTAGATTGTTTGGTTATTTGTGCATTACAAACTCACCCACATTCCCAAATATGTTAAAAATCCAAACTGAGGTTAGCCACAAATTACCTAATTTGAGACAATTAATTCATTGAACTTTAAGGATGTGTTCACAGTTTTTCTTCTGTCTCTGTTTTAACATTTTGAGTTACTAAAGCTCCATGTTGAAAAGGTCTAATACCTGTGGTTTACAGTCATCTGTTACCCATTCATTAGAGGGGCTTCTCTGAACCACTCCTTATCCTGCCCAAAAGTGAGGTTTGAGAAACAACCCACATATAAAACAATTGCAGCCAACAAAACAGTCAACCCCATTGTTCTCTGCAGGGATTTGCCTCAAAAAGTACAACTGGAATTATTTAGAAAACTGAATTACTGCAAGATGGAGTCAGAAGCATACTGGCAATACTTTGAAAAATCATCTTGTTTGTTCTCTGCTTGCCTTTAAAAATATCTTTCCATTAAAAACATCAGTGAGAAAATATCAGAAAAAAAAATTGCATATAACAATATTTCAGTGGAAGAATGAGAGTTTATTACTTAACTTCTGTGGTCTACTGTAATCCTGCAATGTTTTGCATGGGATTTTACATGAATGCAAATCTTTCCATTAGGACACAGCGATGCATTCACAGCTGACGCAATTTTCCCCATCTTGCTTGTATCAAAATTTTATAGACAATTTAGTGAGAATCAAATTGAGTGGGGATGGTGACCAGCTCTTTCAGTCATAGGTCCTATAGCAAGTTATGCAGCATTTCTCAGGTTACACAACACAGTAAAAAGACAACATTTCTGGTACTGTCAATGACATTTAAAAAAAAACTTAGTCCATGCTCTGCATGTCAGCAGGTCAGACCCTGGCTTCACACAAGATCACCATGAGCATCAAGACAAAATGTATGCTCTTGGCCATTTTTTGAAGGAGAGAGCTCTATCTACAACTCCATTTCAGAGAGTCAATATGAGCTGTTGGTATCCACAAGAAATTAAAAAGGGCAAAACTTTCATTATCTTTCAAGGGACCAGAATTTTCCCCAGAATCTAGTTTCAGTTATGACATTGGTTTACACATAGCTGACAGTAACAATTAGAGAGTCAAGACAGGTCAGTCTTTATCACATAGCAATATCTGAGAGGTTTTTTTTCTTCCTAGTCTAATTCTAGCAAAGATAACAGTTATCACAAGTTGAGGTTAGCAAAGTCATTTGGATAACAGTTTTCAAACTTGAGAGACCAAAATCAAGTACTAAGTGCATATTTAGCAACCAAATTAGCCACAGGGTGCTTTTAAGCCTATATCAGTGAGAAATACCAGTCAAAGGTAATGATTTAGCTGCCTAAAAGAGATGGGAATTGCCACCCATCCAAACAACATATTGTATGGTTGTTTGGAAAATTAAATACTAGGGAATTAGTGCTTGTCTCTAAAGAGGTGATGATGTGAAAAAAACCCTCTAGACTGATGCTCATATCTGTTATCAACCCTCTTGATCTGAAAGCAAAGGATTGTCTGGAGTATATTTCAATAATGTGATGTAAGCATGGCAGGTAAAGCAATTACAAAATTTTGGGAGTGAGCAAGTGAAAATACTCACTCTGTTTTTCAGCACATGACAAAAGTAACTTGCTATTATTGAATCTGCCTTTTAAAAAAGTTAGATTTTTTTTATTTAGAAGTTATTTAATTAACACTGTTGTCTATAGCACACATGAAGTAATTAATTTAATCTGTAATTTCATTTTGAATTTCATTATATGAAATTATTTTGTGTGACAAAAATTTATGCTGGAATGACAGAAGTGTATCCTGGAGGTGAGTGCTTATTCTCTTTTTTAGAGATCCTCATATGCAGGAAAGCTACAATGCATAAGAAAATTAAAAGTGCACATGGATGTGCAACCTGATGAGTGGAACTGATAAATCTACAAGGATAACTCTTTACTTCCAAGTCTTTTTTTCTTCATTTTCATAAAAGTTTTTATTTTCTTTTCTTCACTAAAGTTTCATAACTAAAGAAAATGAATATTCACACATTTCTTTCAGTATTGTTAATCTCAGAAGAGAATTTTATGATTGCAACTACACATTAAATTAGAAACATAAAAATATGTTCTATTATTTTTTAGTGGTAGAGTTTAGAAATTTTACCTTTGTGATTAGCATCTTCTCACAGTAAATTAAGAAGACTGTAACTCTGATATTTCACTTCCTTCCCCCCAGTAAAGGTCAAACAAAAAGTGATCATGCATTTAAAGTAATCTCCTCATTCAGAGCCTTCCAATATAAAAACTTGATCAAACACCCTCAAATAAAAAGGACATTTTTCTAATACAAAAAATTTCAAAGTCAGGGTGCCATAACACCTGAGAATGGAAGATCTTAATATCCTAGAGTTAATGACAAATATCAATGACAAAAGTCAATAAGATATTAAAATACCTAGTTCTAAATCAAATAGGAATAGCATTTTAAGTCACAGATGTCTAAATTGTAATATAAAATGTTATATATATGTACATACACAATAAATAGAACTCATGAAATATAAGTAGGTTTGACTTAAAAAATATGAGTGAAGAATCCCCCAAAGATTTGTTTGAGTACAAGTGTACAATTAGCCAGCTACTGAATAAAAAACCCCAACCCTACAAAATACATAGTGCACAGATACAGACAAATGTGGCTGGTAAAAAATAGTTAATTGATTAATTAAAATAAAATTAAAAATTAAAATTAATTAAAAATAATTAATTGATCAATTCGCTAAACAGAAAGAGCAATAACACAGAAAGTTATTTCCTGTTCCATGAATGGCCCATACTTGGGACAGCAGGTACCAGAAAAGAGGAAGACTTTCTCAAGTCTGGGATTAGTTCAGAAAATGAGGTACTCACATGATGCAGCAAATAATACTGACCTCAGCACAACTAAACTGACATCCAAAGTAGAAAGATACAGTAAAGAATTATTAACATGGGACAAGCTGTACAAAGGAGAGTTTAGAAAAGAAAGAGAGGATGACAGAACAATTCATATAAATACATATGCTAGTAAACTTATATATGTAAAACTAGATATATGTTTACAGTTATACATATATTTACATATCCATATAATTACACATAGACACACTGGTATGCAAGGATAGAATTGGTAAACAAGAAATGGATTTTAGGTTAATGTGAAATATGATAGTTTTCATTTACAAAAAGTAAGACAAGCTGGAAAGGAGAAAGCCCAATAGGAACTAGGGGATGAAATAGCATACATTTTTAAGTCTTGGGCAGAAAGACCTCATCAGGAAGATTTATGAATTCCATGCTTTATCTTGAAGCAGAGGAAATATTTAAGGAAAAAATTGAATTTATAAGTTAGCAAATCATACCCTTTGATCTACAGAATGTGGCAACAAATAGTTTCAAAGGTAAAGTATCCCAAACCAGATCTATTCTAATACTATAAACTCCACTTACAGCAGAAAGGTTTTGAAGACCACTGATTTCTGGTCTTCTAATGGGTTTCAGAGAGAAGTTGAGAGAACACTGCAATGTCCATGATACCAGAGGGGAAGGAGATCAGCTGTGGGACTGAAAAGAGTCATTGGATTAACACAGAAGCGGAAGGTGTACAGAAGGAATAGGACAGAGAATTACACTGGTTTGAAATAAAGTTTGGTCTGAAATGTCTCAGGATTTATTTAAGGAATCCAAAATAACCCTTTTTGGGTTGTTGCATTCACTTTTGAGAAATTGCAAGGCTGTACATGGTACGGAAGATAGGAAAAAGAGATATGGTACATAACTTAAAAATGGGGGAGGAGAAACGTAGAGAGTTACAGACTGTTCAACTTAAAAACCCCATCCTGGAATAATTAATAAAACCATTTACCTGCAAGAAACCAAGGAGATGAGTAGCAGTCAATATGGGTTTCTTAACTACGAATAGGGTCAAGAACATGTGATTTTATTCTATGACAAAGAAGCACAATATGGACAAAGTAGAAGATGAAAATATCACATATATCTTAACTTTAGACTTAGTAAAATTTTAACTGTGATACTGTATCTCATAATATGTTTATAAGAAAACAGTCTCTTATTAAATGTACTTTAGAATAGTGTAAAACCAATAGGAAAGTCTTTGATAACCAGTATTTTTTACTGAGAAGCACTGACTATGATTCTGCATATAACTGTCAGGATTTGGCACTATTTTTTTGTTAATGATCTGAATAATGGAAAGGGAGTAGTAATTAAATCTGTAGGTGATGCTGAGATGGAAAGCACCACATTATACTGATGGATAGGATTTCATTTCAAAAGGATCTTGACAGATTGAAAGCATAGTCTGAAGAAAAACAAAATGCAGTTCAAGAGGCACAAGTGAAACAGTGCAGATAGACAGGCCTAATCAGCCAAACAAATTCAGGATCTAGAGAAACTAGTTGAGCAGCAGGCCAATAGACAGGGATTTAAAGGTATTAGTGGATCACAAGTGGAACACGAGTCAATAATGTCATGCTGTTGAGAAAAAGATAAGCACTATCCTGGGAAGATTAAAAGGAGCGAAGTGAACAAACATACAGTATAGCTTTCTGCTCTGCTCAGTATTTGTAAGCATTCAGGAGGAGTCCTGTGTAGGGCATTTTGACAGAAGTGTGGGAGACTCTGCAGGAGAAAAAAGAGAACAGTCAGAGATCTGAAAAGCAGATTCTGTGCAGACAGGCTGAGAATTCTGCCCTTTAATATGTGTCATGCACAGAAAAGAACAGGGAGAGTGTTTGACTCATGCTGGCCTTAAAAGACAGCTGGAAGAGAAACAGAATTCTCTTTTCTCCATGGCCGCAGTAAATAGGAACAAAAAGAGTCTATTTGCCAAATATTTTTAGTTAGATATCAAACCTCAGGACTTTTACATGTTGAAATGAGTTGCCAAGAGTGGGATCTTCATCACTGTTCTCCATGACAGCTGTTAGAGCCTTCATTCATTGCTTCAGCAAAGGTCTGTTGGGAATGATATGCTTTAGCTTATTGGGGGGAGGGGAAACAAAGGACTAGAAGGATCCCTTGAAAATCCAGTGTCCAAAGTTTTAGTGATTCCTTGCATGGTGTGACCTCTTCAAAACTGCAATGCAAAGTATTTGGCATGAGAGCAGAAAAAAGACAGTGATGGAGTTGTGGGATAGGAAAGCTTGCTTTACTGACTAATATGTCTTCATACTGATAAATAGGTTTTTTTCATCATCAAGTTAGAAAAAGAAAATAAATTGTTTTAGAAACCATCCTTGCATTCACCATTGTTTGCACTGAATCTTTGCTACTATTTCAGTTGTATTCTTGCTGAAGGTAAAACCGATAATAATGATCTACTTACACAGCCTGTTCTCTGCATATCTGTCATATTAAAGTCCATGCTGTTTGTTTATCATGCAGTGATCTATAATTCTCTATTAATTTAATTATACTAAAAGATCTTAAAAGCCTTGGGCTAAGTAACATGTCAATTACAAATGAGTTTAACTTGGAATAAATATAAACTTAATACTTGTAATTTATTGCTTTAAATATAAACAAAGCCCTTACTATGACACAATCCATTATTAATTGCTCCAGTGCCCTAAGTCCAATTAAGTAAATCCATTTACATTTTCTTCAGAGGAAGTCAATGTTCATTTCTTATAGGAAGTGCAAGGAGCCTACCTTTCCACTTCTTTCAAACCCCCTAATGCAACAAAGCACTTCTGTGTTTAATGAAGTGTATCATGTCAGGGGTGAGTGGAATGCTGGTGGCATGGGGGGTAGAGCCATGTGTGAGGGCTCATATTTGCTCGAACAAAGTGACTTTCAATCAAATATCTGGTCATACATATTTCTTTCTTTAGGTATAAGTAATGATTGCATGTTTTCTAGTAGAAGGTTCTGTATTGTCTTTCTCCAGTACCCTTTCAGCAACAAGGACAAGCTGGAGTTACACAATGTATGTGTGTATATGTGTGTATGTGCTTTATATATCTTCAACTGAGAGGTATCTTAAACTTTTTTATATTAGTTATACTCGCATGTATTAAAGTAGCTAAACTAATTTTTTTTTTAATGTGTGTGAAAACGTGTACATATAAAAATGTCAGCCGCTGTGCTGAGACCTGGTACTTCATGCCTGGGGTAAAATTTTATTGCCTAGTTATAAAAGAGAGGGTTTATAGTGGAAACCCTGACACAACATTAACTATGGTTATGCTATCAAAGGAGTGCAGCATTTAAGAATTTGGGAACTATTCAGTTTGAGTGTGTACAAGCGGTCATGTGTCTGTCTGTGTCTAAAATATCATATTGACTTACACATGCCATTAACATTTATTTTTAAACACTTTAAGAAGGAAAATCACAAACTGGTTCTGACAGAAGTATTTTCATATCTGTATCTGTCCTGTTTGTTGTCTATAAACAATAAGAACATTTTAAAAACTGGAAAAAAATCACTAGTAAAGTGTGTATAGCTTAAAAGTGGATCAGCAATGCTTTTTTTTCCGTATTTTTGCAAGCTAGGGAACCGAGTAATGCATAGTGAGTTGCAAGAAGACACACACATATAAGTTGCAGAGTTGGGTCCAGAGTATAAATCCTCTGAGTTCCAATCCTATGCTTCAAATACCTGCCCTCTTTAGTGATAATAATGAAAAACTGAAATCCCTGTGGTGTCTGTCTGTTTATTTGCCTCAAATGGAATAGGTCAGACAATTATTCTTGAATCCATCACTCATAAAGTTATGAGAAACATTATGGTTGAATCTATAAACCTGCACAGAGTTTTCAAAATTTCTGATGGGACTTGCAGGTAGACTTGCACTGACTCTTCTGAAAATAAAAGGGTGTGTGCTAGGGGTAGAGACCATCAATAAGGTTGCCTGTAGCAAGAAAACAATAAAATATGGAAAAAATATGTAGGCTAGGCACTATTTCAAAGGACCTCAAGGAAGCTAGGTGCTCTAACATTATTCAGTCTTCAAGCAAAACAGTGTTTCTTCCTAGCGAATAACTCATGTTTTTTCTTTTGTGTGAAAATGATACCAAGAAAAAGGCAAAAATAATTCCCAACACATTTCCAAAAATCTTGTTTCAGATCTCATGATTTTGCAGGCTAAGAGTATAACAGAATGCAAATATAAGACATTACTACTTTTCAGTCTTACAGTATATGGTATGCCAACATGGCAATACATTATAGGAAACATGTTTAACTACTAAACAGAAAAAGATAGTTTTCTTTAAGATATTAAAATTAACATGAACATTAAAGTGTTGATAACATAGCACTTAATGAAAATGTTACAAATTGAGATTTTTTTTCCTGGGGATGGCCTCTTAGTGAATAAAGGGAAAGAGATACACTAGTCCCAGTGATGTTACATAGTTATATCCATATCCATTTGTGCTTGAAATGTCCTCACATTACTTCAAATATGGTTTTGGAATCATAGACTCATTCAATAATTTAAGTTAAGAGGAGAAACTTGAGGTCATATAGTTCAAGCCCTGCTTAGGTGTAATTTGATAAAGGTTGCTCAGGGTCTTATCCCATCAAGTTTTGAAGACTCACAAGGATGGAGATTCCACAACTTTTCTGATCAGAATGTGCCAGTATTTTAATCCCCCGACAATAAATATTTTTTTGTATATCTAACCAGAATTTCCCATGTTTTAACTTGTATCTGTGGCCTCTGGATCAGATGTTGTCTAATAATTTCCGTTCATACACCTATGCTTTTCAACTCCTTCAGAAATGTCCTAATGCTCCATTTTTTGTAGTAACATAAACATAGATTGTATTTAGACTTCTTTAATTTATTTAGACCTCTTTTTCTCCTTCGCACAGCTAAAGCACTGTGAAGCCCTTTAGTGTAGAAGAGACTAAAACTCTCAGACTGTTATTAGAGGAGCATTTCTTTCCGTGGCAGGCTGGCTAAGCCGTCCTTGCTCCACACCACTCCTTCCAGACAAGACCCTCCATTGTGCTGGTACAACTGTTGGTGAAGTTGTTTGGTTGAAATGGATTTCAGAGCTTAAAACTAGCCAGGCTCTTTGGTGAAATGGATTGTAGGGGTTAAAACTAGTTTTTTTTTTCCCCTGCAGGTTAAAATCCAGCTGCCGTATCTTTCTGCTTCCCCACAGAACAGTCCCATGCCAGAAATAAATGCAGGTATAAACATTTAGTGGCAGTATTGAAGAGGAAACAACAAAGCTGATGTTTAAGTGTTTTGTTGTGCCTCATCCTCAGAACTAGAAACAAGAACTGACTGATATAAGGCAGGAGGAAAAACCCAAACTAACAAAAAAGGAATCACACCATCCCATTTCTTACCTCTTATTTAACATCCTACCATTCCAGCAAACCTAAAAATCTCAGCATAATGATACCATTTCAAGGAGCAGGATCAATTGGCTTTGTTATGGCGATTGTATATAGGTAGTGTATATGCCCAATAAAACCTGATTCCACCTACATTACAATTTATGAAACTCCTATGATAAATAGAAAAGTACAATTTTTATTACTCTGTTCAAGCTATGATACCTTAATGAAATAGCAGGCATGAAGGAATGTGCAAACCATAGTCTCTTCTGGTAAATGTGAGGTGCTCTTGAGCTGAGCTGGTCTGCACAACTGAGATGGACTTTAAGAGGAGCAGAGGTAAGACGCAGAGCAGATTGAGCAATAAAATATTCACAGAATATATGCCACAACCACAAATAATTGAATTAAGCAATAACAAGGCAGACACAGGGCATTTCCTGGGGATTAATGACTAGCTAGGAGAGTTGATGGTCCACGGCGGTCATCAATTCCCCAGGAAATGTCCTGTATCAAGGTCACCGTTGCTATTATAGCCCTCTTTTCTTTCCTCCAGCAAAAAACAGAATCCCACATTTTACTTGTTTTCACACAGTGTCATCACTCCTTTAGATGACTGTGGAACAGATGCATGTGAATGGCAGATCTGCTGAAGGATTTCTGTGTAATTGATGTCCAGTGCCACAACCAATCAAAACCCCTTTATTACCATTGAAATTTTAATCGGGCTTATAAAATATTTCAGTTTTTGACTTATTTAGCCTGCTTGAATCCCCAAATAATAATTTTATTTTGTTGTGGTCTGCAACCCTGACAAATCTGGGTCTGCATTATAGCTAGCTGAACTGGAGGAAGCTAGACATATTTTATTCTTCTAGAAGTTTTCTGGCATTTAGAATCTGCTGAGAGAACTGGCAGAGAATTTATGCATTCAGCCTGCTCTTTGGCAATAATGTGTGGATTTATAACATAAAGTACTTGCCTATAACAGGTCAATAATAGAGATAATTAAATCTGTCTTTGCTATTCAATAACAATTATGAATTAAAATTTGTTATGGCATATTTTTCAATACAAGGCCTATCATGACTGAATTCCTCTGAGTCATAATTTTATCCAGACATTTTTAAGATATTGTTCTGTGGCAAGTATTTAAATCTTTAAAATCTATTTTTCAGACAGTAAAATAAAAAATAAAGCACTAAACCCAAAGGTTCAGAAGATAAAGGAGCTTATGATTATCTGCATGCTCTTGGGTCAAGTTTATTTTACAATTATACCAATATTCCTTAACTCACTTATCTTCAGGATTTGTGAATCCTAAACTATCACTTTTTCTTCCCCTTAAACTAACATTTCACATTCAATTAGCCTAATCTTGAAATAGAACAGCGTAGACTAATTTTTTTTTTAAAGTACTGTTTATGATCCTTTATACATATTCCTTTTAAGCACACTCTCTGTTACTGTTGGCATTTTCATAGTTTGTGGTGTGCAGTAAGTAACTCTTTCTTCATTTCAGCATGATGTAGTTAAACTGCTTATTTTCACATGCCTGAAATTTTTTGGCTCAGTATTCCCATATTAATTTAACTGGCCAATTAGTTGTTATTAAAATATTTTAAAAGAACATACAACAACATATGCACAACAAATTATTTCTTTCCACAATTTTATTAACATTTTTGTAGGTAGTTTCCAGTTTCTCACCTCCTTTTCCCACCAAGCGAGACTTTCCAAGTTTAGGAATACAGAGTGCATGTTAGATTCAGGGCTCCACTAATTTTCCTTACATTCCTTTAAGCTGCATTGAGAACATGGAAAAAAGGGCTGAACTAATGATATCTTAGATCCCTTGTCTCACTCTAACATTAGGAGTTGATGCCACACTTCCAACATGAGAGATTCAAATCATCCATGTCAACAGGCTGGTGCTCCAGGAATTTTCAGGAGGGGGTGAAAGGCTATTATCAGATTTAATCGTCCGAGTAGGTGCAAGTAAGCAATCAACATATTATAAGGAATGCAATGTCATGTGTTTAATTACCATTTTTTGTGGTCAGCTTTAACCATGTACCACATGTTGTTCGCAGAAATGATTCTGAAAGGATCACCATAGAGATGGTCTTTAACACTGAGGGTTTAGCTGTCAGTTGAGCACTGGCAAGGGGAATATCCAATATTTTTCTTGTAAACCATTTGTGGCAAAAATAGCAGTCTTGTTTTGTGTTTGTAGCTCATTTAGTCCTTAATCTGTGATATGGACTCTCAGATAAAATACCAGTAGAAAACAAATTTAAAATGAAAAGTGTTAAATAATTTACCCAGACCTTCACAATTTCCCCTGACCATTTCAGCTCTGCAGTAATGCCAATAAAAGGAGCCTTTTAAATGCACAACCCTACCAAGTTGTTGTTGTTGTTTCCCATTTTACTTGGACCTCTTCTTGGAACTGATCAAAGCTTGGCACAGTGGTAGAGAGCAAAGCAGTAATAGATTGGAAGGCTGCAAATTCTTATATCTGTGTGTGTGTACGTATTAGTACATGAGAGTTATTTACTTTGCTAAGTCTTTTTCTAATGATAGTATGATATTTAAAGCATGAAATTCACAAAAATTTAAAACAATATATTTTTAAAGATGTAAGAAAAGACTGTCAGACACAAGCAACAAAAGATCAGAATGATTTCTCCCCATAAGTGAAAAAAAAAAAAAGCAAAAAAAGCCCCCTGAAAACACTTTTTAGACTAAGGACTAAGCAGTCATAAAATGCTATCAACAGTAAATCTATTTTGAGGGAAAAGGAGCTACAGTACAGTAGCTGAGAATCTGGCCTTAGGTTTGCAAATAAAGATAGAAAAATACCATTGTTTACTTCAGGGGTTTAAATATTTCAGTTTATTGCCATAGATCAGGTATGGTCAGCTTTTAATCACTGGAAATCAAGAATGTATAATGCTGTTGTCCTTATTTAGTAATTTATAGTATTTTATTTTTGTAAATACTATAACTATTGAGGCCTGAATTTTATTTCTGCAAATACTGCATATATCGTTTTAGGATATCTTATTTTATCTTTGTGGAACTGTTGACTTACTGCCAACAAACTCAAGGCCAGAGTCCTGCAAAAACTAAAATTTCCCAATGTGAGAACAGTTACAATAATTGCCTCTATTACTGTACTTTACCTTTAAAAAGGATGGTGACCATAGACTGAAACAACAAGCCATGTTGGCCACTGAATGAGATACTCCTAAGTATCTATTCCAAAAGTATAGTCCTCTGCTCCCTCACTGCTATTATAGATAGCTAAAGATCATATTTCTAGATGCCCTTTTATGTCTCCAGGCTCTTCCACTGCAGATGAGAAAAGAAACTCAGAACTGCTCTATAGCATGAGCCAGAGGCAGCAAAAAATATACAATTGCTCTCCCACCAAAGTTGTTACTGTCCAGGGAATTTCTGTGATGACAAATGGAGAGGAAGGGGTACACACAATTACAAGCAAGATGTAAGGATGTTAGTCAGGTATTCCTTCTACCAGGTGTACCATGAACAAGAAAGCTGAGTGTGGAAGCATGGAATATTATGGATTAAGTGAGTGCTGTGTGCTCCTGGAAATGGGATGTGACTGAGTGGTTGCATGATGGCCAAGCACTATTCCTCCTAAAACAGCTTCTTACTACTTTTGGCCCACACCAACAAGCACAGAGGAGACCTATTTGGGAATCTCTCCTGGGTTGTTGCTCCCTTCTTCTCCCTGGGTCCTTGAGTGAGATCAGCATCCTTCAACAGGAACATTTCTCCCCACCCAGAAACACTGATATAAGGAGACAATATGGGCTGTGTACTCCCACCATAGGCTTCATGGTCCATGCACATATTTGGGTCCCAGTGGCAGTAGATTTGTCCATAATACAAAAAAACCCTGACCAGCCAGATGAGTACAAAAAGGCTTAAAATAACCTCCATATGCAAAGCACTTTAAGTGATGGAGCGCAGACACTGCAAACAAAGATTGGAGAGCTCTTTCTAAACATGTGAATACACCTGTTTGTTAATTATTTAATTACTTCTGGCAATGCCATAAGGGATTTTTATACTGTTCTTGTGTGGACTGACTTTTTAGTGGATCTTAGAAAAATCACAGCAACAAGCTTGAAAAAGGCAATTCCTTTTAAGCATCCTGGGTTGTGGCACTTCTCCATTACTAAAGGGAACATTTGCAAAGTTCTCAGGAGAAATCCTTGACAAAGAATGTAAATAAGAGAAGATGTTTTGATAATGTATTTTCCTTGGCCAATGAGAATACTTTGTGTATGTTTTTTTTTCATAATTGTGGAACACTGTGCTGTTCAGGAGACAGACACAGAGACAATCTCTCGGAGCTGCTGCTTGCTAGAGAGAGAGAAAAGCTTCTTGCTTTTTGCTTTGCATTTTGCATCTTTATATAAAAGCATGAAATGAAATGAAATGAAATAATAAAACAGCCTTCTGAAATTTTGAATCTGTGAATGGAGTCTTTGTGGAGAAGGCCCTAGCATTAGGGCTTTGTCTTGTGTTAAAGAAAACTTTCAGTCTGATAAAACATCACACCTGTGCAAACATGAGGTATGATGCCATAAGCTTTACTTACAATTACAGTTGTTTTTCTTAAATTGCATGAAGTATAATCCACAATAAGACACTTCATTGTTTCCAATTACAGATGTATCTCTAAAAATGCTCATTGCTTAATTACACCTCTTATTATGACTATTCTGGCACATTTCTAAAAGGAATCTCCTACAAAGAACCGGATGAATGTTTTCTCAGTGTTTTTCAGTTAGGGTTTGACTGTTCAACCTTTAGATTTATTGAAGTCAAACAGTTCAGCTTCTATTTTCTATTTAGTGTAATTTTACTTCAGGGAAGTTCTCTTACGTAGCATTTAATCCAAATAAATAATATTATTCCAAACCGTCTTGCTTCCTATTGCATGAAGTTGTTAAACAATTGTCTTTGAAAACTCCAGTCGTTAACTGTGACATGTCTCAATGTAAATATGTTATTGTTAGCAGTTGTAGCAAATTGCCTTTCTTACTCATACATCCTTGAGCTAAATCTTAAACAGATTTTTTTTTTTTAAAACCCTTCTGTTAATTTTACTCCTTACGCACAGATAGCTTCCAATTAGATGGCTGGAAGTTTCAATTCACCACCTTTATGGATAAATTTGATCTTTATCAAATCAGAAGCCAGAAGAAAATGTCATGGTATATATATAAAGAAAATTTAGAAGACAAGAACTAATATCTCTACTTTTCTGTTATTTTTCAATCAGATCATTGTTCCATGAATAAAAGTAGAAATAATTTTTGAGGGTTTCAAAATTATTTTCTTCATTTCATTTCACAGGGGTTTTTATTAGGTGGATTATTTCATTGGAACTAGTCCCAATCCCTGAATTTAATCAGACATCTGAGTCTTTTCAGAATTAAGGGTAGAGCAGAAATATATTTTATTAGTTCTGGAGAAAAGACTACTTTGATGAGAGTATTCATGAGTGCTTCCTCTGATTGAATGCCTAAAAAAGGACAAGCACTCTACTAAAAACTTCTGTGTCAATGTTCGCTCTTTTCCCTCTAGACCTTTACTTTCAAGTACTTGTGAAATATTTTTTTGATAATTAAAATGTTTGTTGCTATTGACTTGGTCCTATTCAGAACCATAGGTATGCAGAAGTCATAGCGTAATGAATAAGTTTTCTTGAAGTAGACAGTATGTATCTTAAATGTGTGTCTTGGCAAAAAGTCTCACTTTTGTTTTTCTAAGACTAGAGTCCTCAGATGGTCTAGTTCGTGTGTACAAGCCCCTGATCAACATGATCTATTCTTGAAGATAGTCCTCTTTAGGGCAGAAGAGTGGCTGGGGTCTCTCCCAACACAAATAATTCCCTAACTGTAAGACGAAATTTCATGAACATGAGAAAGACTGCAGGTACCAGAGCCCAAACGAGCTATGGCAGGAGGGAAAATGTGGCTTCCTGTTACTGAACAATAGCTTCATTACACACAAAGCTTTTTAGGAATGACATAAAATGGAAACTAGCCAAAATGAAGAAGAAAACAATAACTTCTGTAACTGCAAATCCACTGATGGACTGGAAAATCCAGGGCACACACCTTCCTCCTAACCCATTGACCTTTGGTAATAAAAATATACATTTTAATGCATTTGCTTTTTATGTACTTGACATTAGAAGTATTAAAACGGTAAAACCAAGCAAACAAAACTCAAGCCAAATTAACTGCTTATAAGTTGAACCTGTGTAACCATGAAAGAATAGCAAGTATCACTCATCAGAAATGGATCCAAAAATATTTTAAAAATGCTCTGTAAAATACAAATAACAAAGTAACACTAACATTATTCACAAACATTCCAGGCTGTTAGGAACGTCGCCAATAGCAAGTGAGTATCATAATACAGTGATACATTTTCCTACTGCAAGGCAAATAATTTCCCTGGCAGCTGAAATAAAGTGTTGACTTTTCTTGAAAATTAATTAGAACAGAAATGCAAGAGAAAAAAATGAAAGGCTTCTTGTTCCTAAAGGTTATTCTATAAGGAAATAAATCATATGAAGGTATGCAGTGTGCTCTCCTGTACTTTATGATTAAGTACTTATGATATAGGCAGTCTCTAAGCCTCAGCTTTTTCTAGGAAGTTCACATCAAAGGTGAGTTAAGTCTTTATTTTAAATACATGGTAAAATATATAAACCAGAACTGCTTTAAGGTGGGAGATCCTCTGGCTTCAGTAGAAAGACCTTTCTTTCTTTTTATCAACTCATTTTACAAGTGATGTCCTAAATTTATGCTAAGAACATTTTCATGAAGCTTTTCCTCTCCTCTTGGCAGAAGGCCTTAAAATTTGTGTCAAATAAATGAGAACTAATGTCGATGGCTAAAAAGAGAAGCCTGTTAAAGGGCAGTAGTAATCAAGACAAGATAATAATTTATCTGTGATTTTGTGGGTATTAGTCTAATATCCTGTCTATTCACAGCATGTCAAAGATAAGAGCAGTCACCGGTTTACTGTTTTTCTGCCCTCTCCTTCCTCCCTCCCTCTATCCCTCAGGCCTCAGCAGATAAAAGATAAAAAAAATGTATTAGGCCAATTGCAATAATATTCCACTAAAAGGGATACACTGTTACTATTATAAATTAATGCTTTAAAGGAAACTAGTAATAGATAATTATCTGTCCCTCAGATAATTATGCACATGAGTAATTCTGCCTCTCTGAAGAGTTTATAGGATTTACTGGAAGTCCCTGGAGGTATCAACAGTCACATGTGAACCTGCTTACAGGATGTGACTATAGTTCCAAATGGCAGCCACGACAGTGATTCTTAAAGAAAGTTTCAGAGGGGAAAATAATCAAGAGATATAAAACCCTCATGGGGTTTCTATTCAATTCTTTTGTTTCTATATGTATCAATTTAAATGTTAGGGTTTAAATCTCATACTTGTGTGGGCCACTACAGGCACTACTGGAAAAATGGTATCTCAAATGTGTTGCTGAACATCGCTCTAGAAGATTACCAGTAGTTAGAGAGTAAATCCTTTTGATTTTGTCTCCTTACTACCTTTGAAGGCTCTCCTTCCTGATGGGGAACCATTTCAAAAGATGAAATAAATCACACAATTGTCAATTCTGTAGTTTTTTAGCCACTTTCCTGTCATGTAGTATTACAAAGCAGCCTTGAGAGATGACTCTTAAGAGTTTCCCTTGCTTGTAGAAACTTCAGGCTTACACTAGTTAGTGAAGGGAAAGTATTTTTCAGCCTCATATTTTTTTACAATCTACTTTTTGGCAGGAGTATTCTTCCTTGACTATGTTAAGAATTGAGGCTCAGTTCACCTCATAATTAATTAAGGCAAAGTAATTTATTTAAAACTAAATTATTTTGCTGGTGTGCAGAGCGGGTAACCTTTCACATACGACATATTGTATAGATATTTTATTTTATTTACAAATGTCTGTTTAAAGAAATTATTAGTTCTGTAATGTGTTCAGCAAGACTTCTTTATAGCAAAGCCCTCCTGGGAACTCTTATGCAAATAAAATCCATCTGGAGATTGAAAGTAATGCAGGTAAAATTATGAACAATGTACTTAATTTTTAGGAGGATTTAAAGGGATATAAAAGCACACTTTATTAGAAAATCCAAACTACCAGCACATGTCCTAGTCACTGCTTTTCAGAAGTGCTGCTTCATACATAATCATCCATCCTTCCCAAACTATTGAAATTTGTACCAGGTGAAATATACATATGATTTATGTATTTACTCTTTTTCATAATTCAGCGACTAGTTTGTATTGGGAAGAAAAACCTGCTAAAAGTTAGCAAAATTTTCAGTGCTGTCAGTAGTTCATTAGATTATGTATTGCAGCAGGAGTCTATTATAGCTATTAGGAAATTATTTTATTTAGTTTCTTTAATTTCAAAATTAAAAATGGCGCATGAATGGATGTTATCAGGATGTGTATTATAGAAATTAATTAAAAGTTCATAGCTATTGTTTTCTGTATCTATGGAAGAACAAAATAGCACAAAAGGAATGTCTTCGTTGTCTCTACTGTAAAAAGCATACATGGAAATTTCAAGTCACAGAGTGTCACACTATGACTGTTGTGTAAAATCTAGGAACCAAGCTTACTTCCATGAGCTTAAAATGCGACTCCCGGATCCTGTAATATAAAATGTGTGAAATCTGTAGAGTCTAGTCCTGCTTTACCACTCCCTCACAAGGTAAGCCCCAAAGGAGTACAGGGCTTTTTTTTTTTTCGTGGTTTTATTTTTCCCATCAAAAGATAAGAAAGAAGAGCGGAGGGAAGAAACAAGAAAAGAAAGCAGGAAAACACCTGCTGATTATTTTTGTGTGTGTGTGCATGAGGGGTAGGAATCTACTCTTAAAGTACTCCTTTGGGACACATGTTCACTTTTATATGATGCATTTCATCCATCATCATCAGCAGCAAAAATTTAAAGGCAACAATTTTGAAAAGCTTGATGCATTTCTAAAGGTAAGTGCCTAACAAGGGAAAAAATAGTGACTTTCTGTTGTGTTAGGGAGGACTGGCTGAGTTTCCTAGGTTTTATCTGAAGAATAAAACTGTAACTGAACAATTTGGACAGTTCTGACAGCATTTCTGAAACAATCTTTGTTCTTTTGTTTGCTTAGAGTTACAGGAAGAGAAACTTTTGGCATCAAGAAACATCATTAGTAATATCAACATTTTATCAGCATGAAAATACATTATCCAATCAGTGTTTTAATTGGAGCTTTGAAAGAAATTCACTTTTATCTTCATGAGTTAAAAGCTTCTCCTTTTCCAATAAGACAGACCTCAATAGTTTCTTAATTTATTTAATGTAAGAAAGACCCACACATTTCAGGTTACAAATAATGCTCCTCAGTACAAAAGAGGTGTGGGATTGTGCCCTTCGGACTTCTCCATGAAGATGGGATCTGTGCAGATTGTCGGAAAGACAAAATACGTAGCAGGATTGTCAGCAATCAAAACAAGTCAGAGAGAATAAAAGACAAATCCAAGCAGTGTTCAGAGAGAGGCACACAATTGTCATGGTTTCTTGGAGAAAAAATGCTATAGAAGGAAAGACAATTTTAGTCAACTTTGTCATCAGGAAATGGGGATGCATTCATGAGATTCTGACTTAAAAATCTCTTAAATGCAATCAGATCTCTCAAATTTTAGGGTATATGAAAGAATCATGATGTACAATTTAATTTCCTTCTGTAAGGAGGCAAAATTTCTTTCTCATTGGGACTGAATTCCGTG
Source organism: Vireo altiloquus (assembly GCA_013396875.1). Classification (NCBI taxonomy): domain Eukaryota; kingdom Metazoa; phylum Chordata; class Aves; order Passeriformes; family Vireonidae; genus Vireo; species Vireo altiloquus. Next base: position 110,094 of record VZRF01007632.1, read on the forward strand.
GGAAGTCTAAGAGGAAGAATTTTCTTGCAATTTATCTTCAAAAAGCCATTTTCAATTAAAGATATTATTGATCCCTAAAATTATTGAACTCAAAGGTGAACCAATCTAAAGAAGAAAATAATTATATTAAGGTTTTGTGTGAGGTCTTTGTACATTTGCTTCACACCACAAGTCTCTTCTGAGACCATGGAATACCACACAAGATTTCCCTTCTATGGAGTATGTGCCAGCTGGTAATACCATGCTTTCTTGCTTTCTTTTTAATTGCCACTCAGTGGTGTGCTGGCCTGTATGTCACTGCCCATCCTTAGTCTTTATCTATAACATACGCTGAACTTTGAACAATCTTTTTTAACATTCTTCCACATCAAACTACTACTCTTTTTTTTTGTTTTGCTTTGGGTTTTTTTGCTTGGTTTTTTTCTTCTCTATTTTTTGTGTTTTAATCATTGCTGCCTGCAATGTGTATCAGAGACTGCAGTTGTGCTGACAGTTCCTAGGAAGCTGAGCCAGGTATATGTTTGTTTTCTGGTTTTCAATGCATTTTCTGTTATATTTCTCTGGGATATGGATTGTTCTGTAAGTTTATCTTATATATGTATGCGTATGTGTACATATATATGCATGTGTGTGCGAGTGTACATATGTGTGTGCGTGTCTAACATCTCTCTGTTATATATCTGTATAGATATTACGTGTGGAATATGTATGCTTTCTTCCTTCCACTTAATCTTACCACAGCCTTTTATATTGAATGTGCTAAGAGTCTGTAGGGAAAGAAAGAAAACAAGCAAAAAAAAGAAATACACATTTTTCAGTGGTATTTACTGGACACAACACATTTTCGAGGGTCCTAAATAGAAACACTTTTGCTGCTTGTAAGGTGAACTGGCAGAGTATCTGCTAGTGGACTTCATATTTCAGACCTGCCTTGATTTCTGCTAAAGCCCTGTGCAGCGTCTCCTAAGCTGCCTGTTTTCTAAGTTGAGCAAACAGCCTTGTGCAAAATGTACTGCAGTCCTTCATCCTGACATTATGGAGGTCTATCCTGACTGGAGGTCAGGAAGCAGCCTTTATCTCAAACAAATACTTCCATTTGCACTGTAACACTACAAAGGATTTGTGGGAAGAAATTCTCATGGGGAAGGGAATGGGGGAAGGCGAAACCTGCCAATTTTACCTGCTTACGTGGTGGCTACTAGAACCAAACCAATCAATTTTGATATTAATTATAAACAGGAAGTTGGTTGGTTATTTACCTAATTAGATGTGTAACTGCCTAAGTGCAGATTTAGTAGCAGAAGTCAATCTTATATTAGGAGTGACTAAAATGTATTTCTGTCTCTCTTGAGAACATATTCCAGAGCAGAAAAGTGACCAACAGAATTGAAACTGGCTTACAACCCTTTCTGACATTTCATAGAGAGTCCAGGGAACAACTGGATATGGTGAATAAATTCTGGTTCCTTCAGAAAAAGTAGTTTCTTCCGTCCAGGTAAATAGTATGTTTGCTTAGCAGTGAGAGAAACTTGCACTGCCTGTGCTGTGTGCCTGTCAATAAATAAAGAAGTTCAATTTCCAGGGCTGTCAATAAATATATTATGTATGAGGTTTTTCATTATGTTCAGGTGCAACTTGAGGTATTGTCTCTGCCTTCTTGGAACTAAAGCTATTTTTCTCAACTAGAATAGGATTCCCTTAACGCATATTTGCAAATACATTGTTAATAAGCCATCGAATTGCATTTAAAGACAGTAAATAGGTTATTTTTATTTCCTCTTGATTCCTTCTGGGTTCTTTGAGTGAACTGAAAAGTGATCTTAAACTTGTTTTCATGCTGACTTCATATACTGAGAAATGCAACGTTTATAGATAAACACTCTCACTTTTAATGAAAATTATTAGCTATTAACATTTTGCTTGGAGGCATAAGCCATAGCCCAAACTCCATTCAAATCCATTAAATATGCTTGAGACCCAGCTGTCAATAGGCACCATGAAGTAAATTTAATTTTCAGAGTCAATACAGAGCACAGCTGCATTAAGCATAGGATAATTCTGGCACATTATTAATTTGAATGGCCATGTAAGGCATTGTCTAGACAAGATATAAGCCCAAGTTTTCATAGGCAATCTGTACATAAAATGAAGTATGTCAAGGTTGTAAAGAATACTAATAACACAGATCTGGCCTATTAACCAATATTGATTGCTCTTACTGTGACACAGTCCAGTAACTTTAGAGGTGAAATAGTAAGATGTTCAGCACTGCTGCTTCTTTTTGAAAAGCAACACTAAGAATGGAGTTTTTCAGATGAGGCTTGAATGCCTGCAATCTTAAATGTTTACTAGCATCATGCATGATTTCTAGTAATCTATTTCTGTAGATTAGCCCATTTTAAAAATAAGAGATTCATCAGACAGAGTAATTAGTCTTGCTGGTAATATGAAACATTTTAATCTCAAATGCTGTCAATATTTGATTTTTTCATAATGATTGTGGATATGCTCTGCATAAAAAATGTCGGTTTTATAAGGTTAAGTAAATTTTTACTTGATACTTATAGTATTTATGTAGTTCTACAGAGTCTGTGCAACATTTCCAAGAAAAAGAAATAAAAAAGAAAAGTGAATCTTTTGAAAACTGCACAACTTGGTAGCAAATTTTTTCCAAATTATTTCTTGTTGTCCCATATGAACTCTCTCAAATGACTGAGTGTTTTGTTGCTTGACCTCTTCTGTGGGCAAACAGATCAGAAGTTCTAAATTGCTGGTGAAGTGAATCTTCACTTTCAGATATTAACAATATTTGGTCTGCATTTTGTGGATTCATTCGCACACTGAGCCTGGAGGCTTGGATTCATTACTGCCAGCCCTGTCTGTCTCCACATTAACAAGTAGCAGAGCAATGGGAGGGGGATCTGCAGAGCACAGTAGTTGGTTCTGAGGACCAATATCCTCACTGTATGTATTTCCAGTGCGTTTTAATTTGTACTAGGTCTGGTGTGGTCCCAGTGGGCCGAATGCTGTGTTGCAGCTGTAATCCTGTGTAAGTGCACTCCCAAGGGTGCATCTTAAGAGTTTTGTGTCACCCAGGTTGTCTAAAGCTCAGGAATGGGGAGAACCCTGAGAGAGAAGTTTCAAGAGCTGAACTAAATCATTAACGTGAAGAAAGCCTTTGGGTTCTTATTTGAGGTAACTAAAAAACACAGAATAATTCATAGGCTAAGTTAGGCTACAAGAGACAACAAGAGGTCCTCTATGTCAAACCTTCTAAGCTGGAAACCCAGACCTATGGCAGTGGAGAGGAATAACCACCTTCACAGTGCAAGTTAACATGTGCTAGGATCTGAAACATCGCTAATGTGGTTTTTTTTTTCTCTTAACAGCTGATGGAAGACAGGAATAACACAGTTCAGAAACTGAAGTTAACTGGGATAAACACTCAGCATTTAATGCAATAAAAAAATACCCATACATTTCAAATTCTACCACAACAGAATAATTTACTCTTTCTGAGGCTAATGGGACATTTTATTTTTGAAGTATGACTAGCACTCCTAGTTTTTCCTTAGTTAATGCAATACCAGAGAGTATTCTTTATAAAATTATGATATTATTACTTTTTATAATTTTATGCATCATAATTAATGAAGTATGGAATTTATTTAGGATAAAATTCAAAAGTGAATCCCAAAAATTTATTATAAAAGTAGTAAATTATTTCTTTGCACTTGCTTAAAATTTGTGTTTCAAAGAAAGCAAGTGTTCCCTTACTTCTTTATTACATAACATTTAGTTAATCTTGTCGGGAACCAGGCTGATTATTAAATTACATGAAAATCATTTATGAAATTCTTAGTATTCTGTTTTTCAAGCAACTTTTAATTGAATTCTTATTCTTCTCTCATTTCCAAATGAAAGTATTCAGAATTCATGAGACTGAAGTAAAAAAAAAAAAAATCAACATGTAAAACTTTTTTTGCCTGATTTTTTTTTTTTTTTTTAAATTGTAAGATTAGGGTCTCAGGAAAACAGCTGAGTCCAGGAACATAAACTTTGAAAGGGACAATAAATATTTCTATATTTGCAACAAAATCATTATAACTAGCATGACCTAAAAATTTTGTTCTTCTACAGACAATTTTCCTTAAGGAATCCCATTGCTGCTTGGTGCTCCTCGGGACATGAAATAAATTCTTTGTTCCACTGAAGCTCACTCAATCAAAAGCACTCTTGTAGTCTGTCAGTGGTAAAATATTACCTCTTTTACTCCTCTTTTTATCATATACAATAACCAGTTAACAGAATATTTATTTTCTTTGTTTCCTGATTCACAATTGCCTTTTGGCTATGAAGTCTGTAGTTAAATAATATTTATTATCAGAAAAAATATAGTTTCCCTTTTGATTCCAGTATGTATATATTTTCCCCTCTAGGTTTTTTCTTTAGAACATCTATATCAAATTAAGTATGATTATGGTTTTTTTCCTAAATAAGTTTAAATTGCATGCTGGATATTACAAAGCAATCAGTATTTTTTGATTTTCAGATTGCTATGTTAGCATATTACAAATATTTTCAGATAAAAAGTTTTTATTTACTTATTCTGACTTCTATATTAATAACCATCTGTTTCTAGCCTCACTGGTTATTGAAAAATCTGCTCCTCAGGTTGTTTCACTTACTTTCTTCACCTCTGTCTCACCTCATAATCTTGCATGCATAGTTCATGGTATTTATAACTTTTCTACAATCCATTACAGCAAAAAGGATGAAATTGCAATTTCCAAAAATCTCTCCTTTATGATTTTCCAGATGCAGTTTCATAGTTAATTATAGTTGTTGACTTCTACATATAGTTTATTTCTTCTAAGTGTTTCAAGTTTTCATTTGTTTTGATATATGCCTAGGTCATCATGGTTTCCTTTGGGCTTCGCTAATCACAGATTAACAGCTTCACTTATTTCTATCTTTGTGAGGAATAAAACCATGTAGAATTCAACAGGAATACTCAGAATCTACTGTCTGTACTTTTCTGCAGACCCCTTCTCAAAAGAAGGGGGAATCTTCTGCACATTAGGAACTTCCCTATTTCTTTTCAGTGGTGTGACCTGAAACCTTAGATCTGAATCCAAGTGAATATTGAAGGAGTGATTTTGATGGAGACCTGGACATTTTGGCTAATGACAGGTACAGTTAACAAGTTGTTTTCTTCCACACATGAACACCCTTTTCAAAAAGAAAGTGGAGGGTTTGAACCATTTTTACATTGTGTTAGGAAGTGTTGCTGGTCAATAGTCAGAGAAATAGAAGTCCCCTCGAGCAGAGAAAGAATGAGAAAGAGAAGGTGACAAATATTTGTTAAATAACTCAGTATCAGCACCTGTCAATATGTAGTGTTCTTTGGGAAATATTCAACTCAATAAATCAATTTACAGCTGGGATAATTGAAAAGATGCAAATGGGATACAAACACAAAAGTTATATTTGTTGAAACATACTGAAATCCTTGAGGTGAGTATTCCCCTTGCATTTATTCCCACCTACAAAATGGTCTGGAATTCTGACTGGAACTGGTACTACCACTGAACATAGATCAATTAGCTAATAAAATTTGCCACATACTAATAACATGTCACATTCCAGTATTAAGAAGAGAAACATCATTTTTTTTAGCAAGTCCAACTTGTGGGTCTTGCAGAGTAGGTTCTGTGCTTTCATCGGAGTAGAAATACTTTCTGAGTGATTTGTACAAGACAGCTGAAATGTTAAGGAAGCTTAAAAAGATGGCTTCTAAGAAAAGAAAACATTCTACTACCATTTTGGAAAGAGCAATTTGAAGAGTCTTCTCACTGCAAAAGACAAACAAGAAAAAAATCTCAAAATTGAGTAGAATCAGTTAATATGTTTTTATCAATGTGTTATCTCATTCATGCTCTCTGTGAACAGAGATTTGGTGTTATGTTTGGTATCTTGTAAGGGGCATTGCTCATATTTGAGATGAAGAAGCAGCAAAAATCTGTAGGCGGATCTTTAAAAAAACCAAACTAGTCCCAATATAATGGTTTTGCATTTCTGGATCTGGGGAAAGCTCAGCTGTGCTCTGGACATGAATTTAATACTTCTCCTTCCATGCTTTGGTTTCTTCTGTCAGTAAAAATCCTAGATGCATAAACCAGCAGGAACAACAGCACATCCCAGGCACCTCTCTCAGCAGGAGAGTAGGAGCAGAGAGCACCCTGTAGAGTGTTGCCAGCCCTTTACACCTATTGCTTCTTCTGTTGCAATGGAGCCCCCAGAGTCCTGGCAAAATGTTAATTTTCCTTCCATGACAGTAAGGCACAAAGCACAGGAGGATGAAGCGAAGAAAAAAACAACAAAAAATAAGACACTAGCAATTAGTTCAGGTATTTTTCACTCCCATTAAATATTTCAGAAGGTGACCCATGCTGAGAAATTGTCAGCACTTCACTGCTGCAATTATGGCTCCAGTGGAAATCTTAGTGAAGATAATGAGTGCTTTCATGTACAGACGGCCTGTTGGATTAATATCATTACTCACTGTACAACCTGGGAGAGTGGCTGCAGCCAAGACAGGTGCCCTGCCAGGCTAAGGACTACACCAGCACGTCACAAAGAACAGGTATAACCCCCACCACAGGTTTCCTACAGTCCAGCTGTAGGCAAAGGACAGGAGAAAGGAAGCACCTTGGCTCCTTGCAGCTCTACACCACAGCTCAGAGACAGTGAAATAATCAGCTGAAGGTCATAATGAAAGTTTGTGGCAGAGCAAAAAAGTGTATGCAGTTTCCCAGGTGAAATCCAGTAATTTCAGCACCACACATTTGTTTACTCCCAGTCATTCACATGAGCCAACAAAGACCATTTTTTGAGCAATGCTCTACAGGGATTGAGGCTGCCCAGCTGCTATTCTTTCTCACAGCATATCTCTTTCACCATAGTTTTCTTTAATAGACTTTAAGTTACTGACTATATGCAGGTAGCAATAATGAATGATATAATTAGCTAGATAATTCTTGTTTTTTTCAGTAAAAGCTTAATAGTTTGTATAAGAAAGCACTAGATTCCTTTCAACTCTTGTTGTTCTATGCATATGCTGAAACCACAAAGGACATTGATTATTTTAACTATGCTCAATTTGCCTTTGAAACCAACATCCTAAAAAGCAAAAGAGCTTAAACAAACATGAAAGTAATCTAATACTGACATAAACATGAAAGATAATAAGATTATTATGAATTGATCTAAATATTACTTAAAATAATTAGAAATTATTTTCTCATGGTATACCATTTAAGTTAAGCAGCTTCTTAGTGTTACTTAGAAAAACAAGCAGAGCATTACTTCCCAGAATTTTAGTTGGCTTTGTTTATGACATTCAGTAAAACAATGGGCAAATATGCATTTCTCTTTATTGCTGTATATTTTGCATACAGTTTGTAACCAAATCTAGTTTTGTACCAGCTAATTTTGTAAGGGCAGGATTGTTGCCATCTTAATCCTGTATCATTTTATTACCTTAAACCATGAACCAATTGAATTTTTTTTTTCTTGGCACCACTTCTACTAGTTAACTTTATGAAAAGCAGTAACATGAAGGAAACAAGTCATGCTAATAACCCTTACAGCCACCAAACAAAAATGGCATGCAGAGAAAAAATACCAGTTAAATTTCAGTGCCATTTATCAAATTAGCTATGGGGGCCAATCTCCAAATTAACCCAGTTTGGCACTGCTTTCACTACCTCATCACATAACCCAAATGATTTATTGGAAGTTTGGGTCTTGTAAGAAACATAGCATTTGTTTTTCTTCCTAAAGATTATCCGAGTTATCTGAATATGACTAAATTTTTGAAAATAGGATTAAATGCTGAGAGCACCAGGTTTTCTCTCAAGATTTGAAGATCTCCCTGCCTTTAAACAGTCTGGCAACTGTTTTCTTTTGTAACATAAGAAGTACTTTTCCTGATTAAAAGGAAACAAAAAATATCATTTGGATAAACTATTTTCCATTAATCAGTTAAATATTTTAAACACACAAGTGCATTTGAAAATAAATCCAAACAGGAAAGATACCTGGGTAGTTTGGTAGAAATATGAGGACTTCCATCGTGTTTCTTGCTCAGCTCTTCAATCTGTATTTTTAAAGTTTTCCTTTGCATGCCAAATCTAAGACAAAAGATGAATGACCTTTTTGTTTTTAAAGACTGCAAGTTCTACATATTTATCAAGATGTGTTATGAGATGTAACTATAGTTTCTCTATAGCTGTATTTGGAAGTCAGTTAGGAAAGGCTTGGACAGAGATCTCAAGAATTGCTAATGAAACACAAAACATGGAAACAGTAACAGTTTAGAAGAGAAAGTTTTCAGACTTGAGTGTGAAAAGAGGACCCTGACACATGGCAGCTGCAGGTGGGAAAAGAATAATTGCTTTGCGGTGCACCCTTTCCACCAGCTTTTCATTTGGCTCATGGCGCTGGGTCCCCTCTCGATGGGCATTTGACTTTCCCAGAGCCAGCAAAAGCAAAGTAGGCTCTTAGGCCCACTGAAACCTAAAAATGGCCTTATACCAAGATGACTTTCAAGGCAGCATCATCACATAGGCAGCTCCATGAAAATGGCTCTTAAAGCAAATAACTTCCAAGGTCAGCCATGGAATAATTGTGGCAAGGAAAACAGAGGAGAAGACAGGACCAGGAGAGTACACTGGGATTGAAAGGGAAAAAAAATAACACTGTGTTCCCTTGGGTAAATACAGAAAATCCATCTATTTTTAGAAGACCCAAATACAAGATTCAGATTACCATTCTCCTTTTGTCCTCTTTCCATGCCATCTCACCACCACCTTCCTTTATGCTGTAGATATTGGCTTATCTTATACGTGTGCTTCTACCAGAGAAATGCCTCAGACCCCAGAATTTCATAGAAAGGGCTGTCACTTGCTAGACCTCAGCTGTAATGCTAGTCTTAAACTCAAACATCACAGACTTAAAAAGCAAGGTGTGCTCATCTCACTTACAAGGTCAAAACTTGGTGGTCAGGAGGAGAGTTTCTGTCTCAAACCACGGAGATGAGCTTTTAACTGCCTAGAAGTGCTCCCTTTCGAGTGAATCCCAATTGGTGCTAAACAAAAATCTCCCACAAAGGTGCCTTAATCCATGGGCTACTGAATAGGTACTTCTTAATCTCTCCCTCTGGAACTGCTCTACTTCCAGTACATAATTAACATTCATCTCTGCAGAGACTGTGACTGCATTCTCCCACGTTCCAGGGGAGTACCCTGGCCATTGGACTGTAGGATTTATTTGTAATTTTCCCCTCTTTCTTCTAGCCCAGTGAATATCTCATTATTTTTATACACAAGCATACAGACAAACAGAGAATCATACACTCACACATCTATAGAATAGTATCTATAAGTGTAGTCTTTGCAACACATGTCTTTTTTCTGCAACTGGAGAACTGCAAAAAATATTACAGATGCCCTGTGTCAAGTGTACTGTGTTCATTAAAAAAAAACCAACCAAACAAAAAACCGACAAAACCCAACAAAATCAACACAAAACCTCTAAAATGGAAAAATGAAAAATTTTTATGTTAGGAAGCAAATTTCTTACCTATTAACATTACTACCTCACAAGTGGCTGGAACACATCTTTAACCTATTGCAATGACTCCCAGTATGTGTATATTGAAGCTGTGCAAAAATTCTAAACCACAAGTAACTCCCTGGGTTTCAGTTTTCGTTACGAGCTCAACACTCAGTTCAGGTTCACTGAAAGGACATTACAAGCCTGGAAAGTCCACAAATGATGTAATGCAGACCTCTCATGTGTTCTACTGTGTTGCACAATACAGTATATTGACAGATAGCACTTGCTCCTTTTTTAGGGGGTACTATCACTGCAGCATTCCAAAGATCCAGAGCTGTTTCATGTATACATCATTAAATGTAGAAAAAATGCAAGGAAAGATAGGGAAGCAACAAAGTTATTAATTTAAAGAGCTTGAAAATAGGTCAGAGGAGTGATGCTTATATGGCAAACTCCAGAAAGAACTAGTTGGGCAAGGTGAGATTTATGGTACCTTGTGAGATCTTAATTCTGCTCCTGTGTGCATCCAGCCTGTGCTCTGAAAGAAGCAGTCTCATGAAAAATACCCTGCCACAACATAATTAAGGTCTGTAGCATAATACAGATTCCTAAAGGATCAAATAAAACTTGTTGACACCTTTTCTGTGTTCTTCCTTCTGAGGTGGAGCCTAGGGCCTTATGAACCATTTCAGCTAAATTTTTCTAGAGGTAAGCTTGGTTGTTTTTTTTTCTTTTTTTTTCTTTTTTTTTTTAAAAAAAGAAATAAAATATCAGCAGTTTATTTTAACAGTAACTTCCATGGAACACAGCGTTAATTGCTATGTTTTGGACATCAAGAAGTTAATTTCAACTACTTAAACTAAACATAGAATCACTGTGAACATAAAATCACTGTGAAAAAACACCTAAGGGTTGCAACATAAGGCAATCTTGGCCTACACCAGCTTTTAGAAAAATAGGTAACCTAGTTGCTGTCTAGAACCAGTTGTTCTAGAGGCACACAACCAGAGTTTTCCTGAGGAATCTAAACTTATAAATCAAAATAATAACTTGCAAGAGTTTGTAACTCTTGTTACAAACAAGAGTTTGTTCATAGTTGGACTATTGTGAAAAGAGAAAATATACTGCTTCAGCCTATAGACTGAGTCACTTGTGGGTTTTTTTGCTTTTGAGGTTTCATTTGAGGAGGAAAATACTGCTTCACCTTGGACAAACGATTCAATTATTTGTCACTAATCCTGTAAACTTCACTGAGTCTTTCTCAGAAATTTTCTTCCCTTCAGGGAAAAGTCCTCAGCCACACAGGAATTACCCACCAAATAGGATAAGCACTGAGACAGTGAGAAAGGGGGTTCCTTCACAATTACCATGAAGGGATACTGTGCAGCCTTCTAATGACTGTATTTTGCTAGACCAGCCTGTATCCCCATTGCGCAGGAAAGGGAATACATATTGCATGGTTGGGGTGTCAGATTCCTCAATTCCACCTCAGTTCCACCCTGTAGCAACTACTTAAGAGCTTTCCTGAGTTGGACGCACCAACACACACACAAGGGATTCTCCCCCTTCCACAGACTCTTAATCCAGCTCCTTTCTTTAGTCAGAGAACAGAAGAGTAGATTTGTCACTAAAGAAGGTACAGTTTGCCTTCAATCATCTCAGAAGAGAGCTACCTTTGAAGCTTCTGTTTCTTTATGCCCCTGGCAGAAAATAGAGGATAAATTTAATCTAAGAAATGAATTCCTGCTTAAAACTGTTATTTGATAAATCTTAATATTCTGACTATTCAACAGAAACCACTCCTGCATGGTAGTTATTATTCTCACACAGTTCTAATCCATACCATGTAGCTTTTGTACACAGATTAGTATTTTATTATATATAAACTAAATATTGTTTGTATAATCTAATTACATATTTTGCAAATAAGTACATTCTGACCAGAATTACACTCTCTGAACAGTAATGTAAAGGTTTGAATACTTAAAGAATGAAACAGTTGCTTACCAGAATTCTCTGTGGCATTAAATTAAACATCCAGCTGGCATCTTTATGTGTATCACATTTTCTTTCTGTAAAATATTTTGTGAAGATGCATGAGATAACATTAGAAGACGGGTGTTTATAATTCAAAAAATGTCCTCCTAATGCTGAAAATATTGACAGTGCTTCCTGAGGTTCTGACAGAAAATACAATACACCGTCTTATGTCAATTGAATAATTACAGATTATAGTAATTCCTGCAAGGCTTTCATATGTGGTACATTCTGAGAAAATTTGAAAAGATGAGATTTGCATAAAGGTGGGTGTCAGGGAAAACCAGGTGCCTCTACTCCTATAACAATGACATACTAAAGAGAAAAAATTAAAACTCCTTTGGGGAAAAGTGTTGGCGATGCTCAGGCAAACGTTGGGGAAAGCCTGAATTGTAAGTGGAGAAAGGACTTGTCAGTATGCTCCACACCATGTAGGGGAAGTGGTAGATGCAGACAATACCAGAGCATTTAGCATCTTTGGATTCAAACACAGTAATGAAAGAAAATGATAACCACTCATACTGATTTACAAGATCACTTCTACAATTCTTAAGCAAAAATATCGCCTTTGAAACATCAGTGATTTAACACCGCTTCCCCTCTCCTTTTTCTTTTTAATATTGTGTATATATTTTATGTGCATTTTATATACATTTGTCAGGAGAATATTAATGTTCTGCTTTATGATTACCACCACCTTTCTAATCATTGCTTTTTATTATTCTTGTTCAGTACAGCTTAGCTGCTGAGCATGAGCAACGAAATGGGGGGAAAAAGAAAAGCAAATACTGTATTATATCATCATCTGGGGAGCGTGATTGTTTCTGCTGTGTTAATTTACACTAAAATCTATGACCCAGTGAGTCTGATTGATTGCCAAGGGCAGAAATCCAGCCCCTGGCCTAGTTTATTTTGTGAACTGTAGCCTCAGATATCGCTGCAAGCCACAATGATATTGATTTGATATACACTAGATGGGCCTTTATGCTCTTTGGGAAATTTATTGTGCAGAGTCAGAACTCAGACAGATGGGAAGAAGCCGCTCTTTAAATTGAAGAGGGTTATCATGGTTTGACTCCTGGGTCACTCAGGTTACCAAGTGGCCTGAGTGTGGCTGGGTCGGAGCAGGCTCGAGGGATTAGTGCTCATCAGTTTTGAATGTCAAATCTCCTCAGTGGACTTGAGTTATTGCTAATAGGAACTTGCTTGGGCCTATAACATTTGGATGGCCTATAACTTAAACATCATAACCCTTTCTTCATGTCATGGTCCTTTAAATTATGGCTGAGCATACCACCTTTGCTCTGGACGTTTAGCAGGGATGGCTGTGTGTTATAAAGAAACTTGCTTTCGAGGTGGGCTGCACCATTACAGCTCTGGTCTGCAAGAGTGCTGTACCCCCACGCTCCAGTGTCACAGCCATGTCCTCTGCCTTTTGTTGCTCACTCACTGCCACCATCCTGGCTTTGCACAGGAGATAACAGAATAGTGAAAGCTTAGAGTATAGCTCTACTTTCCCCTGAATTTGGTATTTTTCTTTCATGAGGGAAGAAGAGGAGGAGGTCTGGGGAAACTTCAGGTTGTGGGACAAAAAACCCCTGTAATGGTGGGAAATAACATATACTTTGGGCAATTAATGAATGAGGAAAATACATGTGCTTCTAACTTGGGATAAAGGCTTATAAGGTTTTTCTACATAAAACAAGGCCAGGTCTGCTATGATTAGCCTAAGCCTGAACAGCATTTTCACTTAAGCACCGCTAATTGTTAACAATATTTCATGCTACAGTAAATGCTGAAGAGACAAGGAAAAAAGTATCTATGAATTTCAAGGAACACATTATTCTGCAAATATTAATACACCCAAATCTTTTAATTACCAAAGACGAATTTCACTTTATTTTAATGGGTATCTCTAACAGAGTTATAAACTGGTACACAGCCCACATTTTCACACTCAATGTTTGATCCGTTTCCTTTGAGATCAAGAAAAGGATTTTCAGTCTCATTCAGAGAGGAAGAGAATTAGCCTGAAGGAAGTCCCACGTATCCATGAGATGAGATAGGGCTCTCTGTTGCCATTACAGTAAGAAAGGTAAATCTGTTCCCATTTTTACAAGTACCTTCTGGCTTCCTATGTACAAAAATTAGGAGTTCTCCTCTATTTCTCTTCAACTAGTATATGATTCACACAGGAGTGGGAAGAAAGAGTTTGTTTTTCTTAAGTAGCTGTTTCCTTTTCTTGGTCTGATTTGGTGCAACAGAGAATTAATACTTTTAAAGGAAAAACATTTTCCTTCAAACTAAAAATGCAACACTTATTTCCAATAAAATAAAAGGGAAAAAATAAAATTAAAAGCCTTCTGGAAACACATATTTATTCTATCCCATTTTGCATACCTATCCAAAACAAAGACATCTCATGACATTAATGGCTTAGCCTTGGCTTTTGGACTCGATTCTTGGCAATACACTGCAGCTTTAGCTGTGTATTACAGATATACTATTAACATTTAAATATAATTCTGCCTGTCTTTTATTCTGGTCTGAATTTCCTGGGATTTTATTCTTCATTTCAAGTGAATACTAATTGAGAGAAAGTTACACATTTATATAGCTCCTGAAGAGTAACACCCACTTCACCTATCTCTCTATTGTAAATTAATATGTAGCAGATGGTGAGCTGAGATAGTTTGACAGCTTACTTACAGCACCATCACTTTAACCTCTATCTGAAAAAAAAAAAATCCCATTAGCTTTTCTGCTGTTGGGCTCTTAACCCCCCAAAGTATCCTTAGTTATCATACCATGGGATTTTCTGCAATGCCAAGGAAGAAAATAATTAAAGATACCCTCTTCCATTTAAATGCTTGTTCTAATTTTACTGGGCATATCTTTTCCTCTTGACTTCTCCAATAATTTCAATTTAAATCTTCATTTAGAATGAGATTTTTCTTCCAAGGGGATTTTTTTTTATCTTCAGGGACAACTTAGTGCACTGCAGAAGCAAACACAGAAGCCCTTCCATATATTATGATTAATGTGGTGTAAGGAGCTCCCCTCGCTAGAAATGCAGAATCAAAGGAAGCAGAGCCCATAAGTAGAATTTAAATTCAATACACATTGGAATCTTATGGTTCAATTCAAAGTGGCTCTAAAAGAAATAATTAGACACTCACCAAGGCTTTCAGTAAGAAACAACTTTCCCTAAGACGGGCCTGCCAAAGTCCTCATTCAAAGTACTCAGTCACTTTTTTTCCCCTCCACTCTTTCCAATAGTGAAAGGAGAAGGATATTTTTAAGATTTGGGAATCTATGTTAAGAGCTTTACATTTAAATCTCCTTCAAAATAAGTTGTCTAATTGAATATTTTCTTCTGATGGGCTGATAGAAGTTCTTTATTTGTTGCAGAATATAAATGTACAGATCATTGTCAGAGATTTGCAAAATCCCTGATAGTGTGTATTTAGGACTCTTCCACATGGACTGAAACAAGATCTTGTTCAGTCCCAGAGCATTGTTCACACCCTGTTGTTTGGGGGTTTTGAAGTCTGAGAGCAAATGTTCAGTGACTCTGAAACAGTAACTGGCCTGGAAGTCTCACTTGTGCAAGATAACAAGAATGTCCCAACATTTGGGGGCTTGATAGCACGATTGACTTAGGCCACTACATTCACCAAAGCATCCAAAATGTTGCCTTAACTCTTGCACATTTTAGAGTAAAATGGACCAAAAGTTTACTTGTATTAGAGTTTGGTTTCTGTCTAAATCTCCTCTTACATGAGAATGTGAATGGAAATTTTGTTTCATCATTCATCTCCACAGCTCTTCTTGACTCTGGCAATTTTAACACACACACATGCACCCAAAATTGGGCCCAAACAGATTTGGTCTCTCTTTTTCCTCTCTCACAAATATTTACAAAAACAAAATGCTGACTGCTTATTTATGCTAAAATAAAGACTCTGTCTCTTTCACACATACAGAGAAGAAATTAACATTAAAAATATCAGAGACCCTTTCTGTTTAGATGTCTCTTTTCCCTTCCATTGTGAGTGAACATAAAACATCTCTGCTCTTATGTCTGATGCCTGAAGATCAGGGATGTTCCAAGCTGTTACCACACCAGTGGCATCACCTGTGATGCAACCAGAAAACTGTCCTCCTCCTGAATTTTTTAAGTCGCTTATGCAGTACGAAGCACTTTTTTCTCTAGATAGATATTCAGTCAAGGAAGGACTAGAGGAATTATAAACTGTACTCATGTACACCAAAGCCAGCTCCAAGCCTTATAAACTACGTGGAGAGATTGCAGCTGCCATTCCCAACCAAGCATTGCAAAGGCACAGATGAGAGAAGCTGGCTGGGGAACTGGAGCAGCACGGAGCAGTCATGAACCTCAGATCGGGAAGGATGAATTTCACCTCACCAGTCCCTTTACACAACCAGCGCATAGACCCTCAATTACTTTGGCCTCATACGAGTGCAGCAGATTGAATTTCACCCAGAGAATTAGAAATACAAATAAACATTTTATTATATAATTAGAGCCCATAATTGTGGATTACCTTTCATTTGTATTAGAGGAAGGCCTGGTATGGTTAGACCTCAGAATCTTGTTTGGTGTTTATGTCACAGCTGATTTCTAACTGATGTTTCAGAATTGTTTATTTTCTTTCATTTTATTTCCTTTTCTATTAAAATTGATTCCAGATATCAGAAAAGTAATTAATTTCCCCTCACCCTATATTGAGATAGCAGGCCGAAATGGCAGATTTCAGATTTAATTTTTTTCTAATAAGAAAATACTTTACTTATTTAATTGTTAACTTTTAATACTTTCTCTTTGCAAGTCTGAGAGGTAACCAAAACATTTTTAGCTGTTTCCCCAATTTTATATAGTATGGAGAATGTCAGTAATGTCCCTTAACACAGGTCCAAGTAACATAATAAAGTCCCCATGTTTCAGAATAGCAATGTCAGCAGGAGGCTTAAATATGACTTTGAAATGCTTTCAGTCTCTTGTTTTTAATAAGGTAAATAGGTCACGATTTTTAATAACACTTAGAGTACTTTTGGCTGATTAAAACTTTATTCCTTATTTGAAAGGCTGAATTTGGATCTCAATTCAAATTTTTACACGAAACCCTGCTAAAAGATTTTGAGCTACTATCTTTTACAAAGAGGTGGTAATGTGATTTCCCAGGAACAAAGGAAGAGCAGGGACTCAGTCACTCTTGGAGAGAGTGGAAAGATCCTACCGTTTCTGGGGAAAACTGCTCCTAGTCAGATTTCTCCAGAATTTCCTGTCTGGATGGGAAGAGTGAGTTGTCTGTTGCTGCAAATGGCACAGGTTTGTAAATTCCAAGCTGAGCAAAGCACTTTAAAAGAACAAAGTCTACTGTGAGGGCTGTGTCTTGGATCAACATGTTTTTCAAGCACATGGGGGCGATCTTGAAGGCAAGAATCAGATCAAAGCAGTCTGCTAAGCCTCTCAGACCTTGTGGTAAGCTTTTAAATGGAAAAAACAGAGGACTTAATATTTTTTATGAACTCGATTATTTTTCTATTTTCAATTTATACAGCAAGGAATGGCTTGAACAATGCCACCTGTAGCACTACTGATAACACTTCAAATCCCCACCTAAGTTTGAAAATGTAGCATTTGTGATTAACCATGGTGGTTATTCAGAGGTGCATTCATTGGAATTACCTGACAAGAACGACAGTGGTTTCACCATTGCCAAAAGTGTGAATGAAGGCATTAGCCAAGAAATAATACTAACAGAGTGAGATAAATTTGTATGGTCTTCTGTGTAACATAAGCCATGCCTGAATCACCTTTTCTGCTTCTTCTTCTTCATTTTTTTTTTTTTTTTTTAAAATGAATAAAATAAAAAGCAACTCGCCGAGCAATATTTTAAAATCGCATACATTAAAGGAGATACATATATATTCACTACTGAAAATGTGTTTTCTTTTTCACCCTGAATTTACTAAGGTTTAACTTCTAGCCAATAGATTTTATTATAGTTTTGTCTGATAGATCAAAGAGCACTGTATTATCAAATTTCTGTTTGTCTTGTTGTAGCATCATACTGGGAACTCTTGTTCAGCTGCTTGTCTCCCATTGACCTTGTCTTCACCCCAAGAGTTCTTCTCATCATCACTACTTTATGCAGTACAGTCCCCCAACCATAAATATGTCCTTCATTCTTTGTGAGTACACGTAGGTTTTTACAACTTGGTACATTAAAATGACCTCATGTTCCCAAGAAAGCCAGATAGTTCTGCAGCAGTGACTTGTCTTCTTTATTATCTCCTGTACCTGCTGCTTTTCTGCCATCTGAAAACTTTTATGGGTTGCTATTTAAAGTTGCCAGCTATATCATTGATAAAAACAGAAAAAAGTGTAAAACTATTTTTCAGACCCCATTTAGAAGCACAGGCTAATGAAAATTTCTGCTTAGAAGCACTTTTTGAGACTTACTGGTTAGCCAGTTTTTAATCCATTTAATATATTATATGTTGATTTTGTACTACTCTCATTTCTTAATCAAAGTGTTGTGTTGTAATAAATGGAATGCCTCACTGAAACCCCAGTACTCTATATCAACTTGATTATCTTTAGCAATGAAATTTCTAATCTTATTAAAAATATATTAAGTTACCTTGATAAGATCTATTTCTGATACACCCATATTGACCAAGACCAGGTTATTTTACTCTCTTTTGATTCTTTGTACATTAAGTCTCCTATCAGCCATCCTATCATCTTTTTCCAGTGTTATTATGACAGCAGGCCCGCAGTTACTGACATCATCCAATCTTCCCGTTTTTAAATATCAGTACCTCACTGGCCTTCTTCTAGCCTGCAGGGAAAACCTCAGTATTTTAAGAATTACTGAAAAGCAACAATATCAATACAGAAAAATTAATACTTCCAAATTATTTGAAGCAAATCTTTAAGGCTACTGATCTCAAAATGCCCAAATTTAGAGACCTTTTAACATTTCATTGCTTTAATATGGGGATGGAATATATGTCATGATCATGAGATGATTAAATACTTCATCCTGTTTCTCCTCACAACACAGTGCATTGCTGTACTATTATTTACACACCTCCCATTATCATCTGATAATGGTTCTATTCCTTCACTAGGATTCCCTTTATTCCTAAACCAATATCAGACAAGATCTTCTGGTCAATGATCATATCAGGTCATACCTTAGTTCTTCTCATCAACGATCTTTTTTTTTAAAAAAAAATTTTCTTTGATTCTCTCAGTTTTGGGCAGTCATTGGTTTATATTCATTGCTTTCCTCTTCTCCTCCCATTTACTTTCATCTTGTTTCTATACTGCTTTTTAGCTCCCTTTCTTTATAGCTGCCTTGCCCACTAAACCAGGCTCTTTTTAAAATCCACATAGCCTTTTCTGCCAGGTATGGAAGTGGTTTTTGGACACCCAGTAAAATGTTGTTAAACAGTTCCAAACTGCCATTTACATTTTTCTCTTTGATTCCTTTCTCTGGCCTGATATGTCTTTTAATTATTTTCAGGTTTGTGAAATGGTCCTTTAAAAGCACCAAGTACATATATTGCATTTTGGATGCCCTCCTGACTAGTCTAGCCAGCCTGTCTCTGGGAACATTGGTTTCCCTTCTACTGAGATGGAAGCCATCCAACCTCTGCAGCATGATATCACAGATGGTGAAGCAGTTTTCTCAAAAAGAAAATATTTTCTGTGTACAACTTAATTGATTAGCTATTAAAGGTATTACTGTAAATTTGTTGCTGTCTGGATTTTTTGCTTTGCATTTCCTTTCTCTTTTGTTACAGGATATGTAACCTCTGACAGAAATGTTCTACTCTTTCAGCACTTGCATTAGCACCATTAGGAGCTGGCAAACTGGAAGGTATTCTGTCTAGAACAGTGATTGTATCACTTAAAGGACTGGTTTACTCTTACTAATCTTAGAGTCATGTTTCATCTCCTGGCTCTCCCAAGATAGAAAAAAATCTATTTGTAAGCAACATGTCCCATGCATAATACAATCTCTGAAGGAAAGAACCCCTAACAAGGACCATTCCATGAATCATGTCTGAACTATATGAATATAATTTGTCAGATGGGTTCTCAGAGGTCTTTCTGTCATTTCCATACTGAAAAGATGACTGTATCACTTTAGCCATGCTGAGTTTACTCTGGTACTCTGATAGTGAGACCCCTCTCTGGGTTGAAATTCTTCAGTGTTGGAAGGAAAATCCACAAGAAGGTGTCTAGGAGTACTGCAGGAGCCTGAAGCTCCTACCCTAGTGAACTAATGTTCAGCCAGCACAGCCAGTGGAGACTAAGGAGGCAATTCAGCTCACCCTAAAGTATCTCTCTTTTCCTAGTAATGAATAGTTAGCATAGTATATTAAAAAATTAAACCCTAAGATATCTGAAGATAATGAGGCATTTTTGAAACTCACTGAATAATGCCAGGGAAGACTTGAAACTGTTTTACTACTATCTTGTGGCTAAGCTCCCAGCAGAAAGAACTTCCCAGTTCTCTCATAACTTGCTCAACCTAATGCTTGATTTGACAAAAACTTGACTGTAGGTCTATGGTTAACATAACATCATCAAAAAAATCCTTGAGATTTTAGTGGGTAAAAATACACTCATAAACGTGGCTACAACCATGAAGTGAGAAATGACATTTCAGGCAACTTTAATAATGCATTGCTCTTGACCTACATTGCTTATCAGTTACTTGGTAGCAAGAAAAAATATTACGGTGTTAGGGGATCTTGATTTTAATTTTCATTAGAAAGCAAAATGAACCAAGATAATGATAATGGAGTTAGCACTGGGTTTCCCACCTGAATGTCAACATTGTTTCACATCTAAGAACTTGTGCACTTATTTAAGAACTTATTTCACTTTGGGAGGGAACAGCAAGACAGGTATGGAACAGCTGCTGTCTGGAGAATCACTCAAGGTATCTAATGATCCAACTGTTCTAATAAACTGTAAATAATATAATTTCTGACTCTTCTGAAATGAGACAGTTAAAGCTTGTACAGTATATAGCTGTTACGTTGCATTTGGTTTAGGCAAAAGAACTATGGATGGAAAATTTGTGAGGCCAAGTGCAAAGTTATAATCACACTAGACATTAAAGAGCCATTTCAGTGCTCTCCTACTTCCTTTAATTTTTATGCCTGAGGAATATATCCATAACAGCCTTATCTTTCTAAGCTTAATACTAGCCTGGAGACTGAACTCCCTGCTGAAAGCAAAGAGATTTATTTCTCTGATTCCTAACTTAATGTTTATTTCTTCCTTCTCTGTACCTCTTAGGTCTTCTTTAACCTGGTCATTTTAGATGCCTAGGTTTCTGTAGCATCAGTCAGACTTCTCTACCTACTGCAGTTTCTTTGCATCTTTTGTCACAAAAATTAGAGACTGGCAAAAAAAGTGCTTCAAATATGGCAAAAACCACTTTTGTCCCTTATCAAAATTGGAAAACTTACCAGGCCAGATCAAGTTACTTGTTCATTGATAGATGCTGAGAACTTCAGACCTCTCTTCCCCTGTTTCCACATGAATCTGTATTTCAAACGTTTTATGTTGACTTTCTCACTCTAAACAAAGCTTAGGTATTTGGAAATCACAGTTATTTTAAATGAAAACAAAGAAGACTGAAACATAATTTCATCAGGCTATGTTATACCTCACATGCTTTCACCAACTTCTGTTCATTATGTCATAATGAACACAGATCTTTTGTGGTAGAGGCTGCTTTCTAACTTTAAAACTAGGCATAGTTTTTAATACAGCTTTGCCAGGGTTCCTGACTCTGGACCCTAGATCCAGACAACATTTCTTTTGTGCACCTACAGTGGTCATTGGTGTTAGTGCAATGTTAGTGCAGTCAGTATGAAAATGATTATGAAAATCACTACATTTAGCTCGTTATTTTCACTTTCAATCACTTCAGACTCAGTCTGGTTTTTGCATAATATCATTAAAACCTAAGTCCCATTTAAAAACAAGAACACAGAAACCGATGTCTTATTGACAGCCAGCATGATTTAGCTTGCTCAGTGTCAGATTTGAAGCTGCATTTGGGCACTTATATGCCAAGTTGGCCTTTCAGAAGCAGCTAAATACTGAACCACTCTAATCAAACTGTCAAAAAACTATGCAAGAGTCCTTTCTAGACCAATGCAGTAAAGATTCTTTTCTAGCTTGTTGATTGCCTAATGTGCATAGCAGTCATACAGGTATTTCAAAAGTTGAAAACACATGTCTGAGCAAAGGGGAAAACAAGAAAAAAAATTTGGAAGGAAGACATCTCCAGGTGTCTGCATTCCTCCCCAGGAATACAGAACATCTGCAGAAGTGGGCTGTGAGAGAGAGAGTGGGGGTGACTTCAAGAAAACATGGCACTAAGTGGAAGGATTAATCTTCAAACTTTCTTTGCCTCTGTTCTTAGTGATGTAAACTTTCCTGGCCTGTCATTTGCAGGAAGATTAAATGGACATTCCTGTTTTGAATCATGCTACTGGAAGATGTTTGACCTCCTTCTGTGTAAAAGTTGATGGATCATTTTTAATAAATCTGTTTCCAACTGGGCTATACAATAAGGGTGCTAGGGAATGAAACCTGGGGGCAAGGAGAGAGGGTACTACAGCACATGGAAAGTTTGTATAAAACTTATGATGTTAACATGACTTCTTTCACCTAAAGAGAACCTATAAACTTACCTATTTTCTCAGCCTACAAATTCCTTAGTATTTCCCTGGGGATGGCTGAATGGTTCAATTCAAAGGATTTTTTTAATTCTTGTAACTCTAATCTTCATCATTATTTCTAATTCCTCAGTACGAAACTAGAAATATTGATGATCTAATACGTTTTACAGAGCAGCACACAACCTTCTTTATGGCACTTACATCATTATGTAATATATTATAAAGCAACTTGCATGTTGTAAAACTCATTAAAAAGATATATTTTTTCTCTTAGCTTGAGTTCACGATAGCCAAAATTGAGGTGGAAAGCTATTAAAGTTCCACAAATCCTAGCAGTACACGTTCCTTTCAAATGTTCTTTTCTGCCTTCTTGTTTGGTGTTTTCTGTCACATTTTCAGTATTTCTGATGTGGGTCTATTGAGAGGTAATTTCTCAGCACGGCAGCTGAAGTAAGACTCCTATGGGATTAGTAACCCAACCTTATAAATTGTTACCTGGTTTCTGTCATTTACGCTGATTTGGTCAGGACAGTTGCTAAGTGAATGAAAGTGGTGTAAGCCAAAGTGAAAGAAGAATGATACCGAAATATAATATAAAAATATAAATTAAACTTTTGTCATAAATGACTGGATAGATTTTAACACTTGTCAGAGCTTTATCAACAGTGAGTTACTAGGCACTTTGTCTGGGAAAGCCCCAGAAAATGGTGGTATGTTGAGCATTTTTAAAATTAATTTAGTGTTTTTAGGCTCTTACTGTTTTCAGCACTTCTCAGCCTCCTCTGTCTGCTACTATCTTGTATGCTGTATATGCACATCTCGTGCTGACTTTGTGGGATTTTTTGGCTGCAAAAGTAGACAATTGCCAGGGCACATGCTTAGTGCTCTAGTGGTTGGGAAAATTAGGGACTGTCATTACATTGAAATACCAGCAGGAATGCAGTTCAGTTCTGTTCCTGTTGAAACTGGTTGATTTCAGAAGAGCTATGTTTCAGACGCAGACTGTAATTTGTTCTGCTGAAAATGGCCACCCTGCCAACAGTAGCTTACAAGCTACTTCGCTTGTAATTTAAGAACTAGCACAGCCTGTCAAACCTAGCAGCATGGAGGCATATCCTGCTTTGCAAGGGTACAGCAGAAGTCACTTAGCTGAGAGTAGCAGCCCCCTGTTCTCTGTGCTGGTTCAGGCCAAATTGTAATACCAGCTTGCTCACACAGGCAACACCAAAACATTATTGTCGTGTCTTCAGTTTAAATTAGAGATAACCAAAAGTTAAAAGACAAGCTATGTTGCACAATTAATTTACATGCTTTTTCAATAATTTTTAATCAGATTACTGAAGAGATCTTGTCTTCACCTCAGCATGTAAACCCTAACAGTCACTACCTACATACCCCAAGTTCCTACAACCTTTGGATAGGAAGTAAAACTGAGGTGAGTCTTTTCACTTGCCCAAGGCTTTGCTGTTGAAATTAATTTCTTACTGTCAGTCAGGTAAAAACATAAACTCCAGGTATTCAGAGAAGAGCAAAAGCCGCAGTATAAAGCATGCCTCTACATTGGATTCCTCTTGGTGGATGGGGAGATAAATGATTAAACATATTGCAGCATATTTAGAAAAGGAGTGTTGTTTCTACTTTCTGGGAAATACTGCTGCTGATTAAAAGCAATGCAGCTGTTTGGAGAGCTAAATAGATCCAATAAACTACAGGCCATACCCTCTCAGTGCTAATTAAGGTGTTAATTAAGAAATGTTATCTTGAGGAGGTGTAATGGAGGGAAGGAAGCCTTCATACATTTTTGTGTACCAGTAAGCCAAGGATAAGAGATGGTAGTATGTTCAGTCCTGAATTTTTTTAATGAGAAGATGGATGGTATTTATTGCTTTAACTAAAACCCCAGAACATAGAGCCACTTAGTTAAAAAAAAAACACCTCCACCTATTATTACATGAAGTCCAGTCTTTGTGACTGTAAGGAAAAGACAGGGTACTTTTACGATTTTTTCTCCCTGCTTGGTTTGTACCAGTCAAAACAAATTTTGAGAGTGTGGTGGATCTCCCCTACAGCTGTCTCAGTAGGAAAGGTGTTTTGGTGGTTCTCGGTCTCCCTACGTCACCATGAGGCAAAAAGCCACCCCACCTCAGGAGACAAGTGAGTATAAGGGAGATACCTGTTTCCTTTCAAGTTCTATAAAACCTGACAGAGAGAAAGCCTGTGCATTTGAAGACATGGGAGCAATGATTTGTTCTGAGCTTTCAAAAATAATACTAATTTTGTTAATTGGTCATATAAAATTTGGATTTTGGTCTGACCTTTATCCCCATACGTAATGGATACATACATATTAAAAATGATAGAAAGAACTACTGTTCAGGTGAGAGATGGGACATGATGAGCAAAAACACGAAGGCCACACTAAACACTGCAATTTCACTTGCCTAAAAACTGGAAACTGGTCCACACAGAACTCTCCCTTTGGAGGCTTTCCCTTTGCCTTTTTCATTTTTATGGTTTTTTTCTCTACAATACCCTAATCCATGTCAGTCTCCAGCAACTTGACTGCAGCTAATTGAGTCAAACAAGATTTATGCGATGCAGCTGAGGCTACAAAACGGTTCAAACCCAATTTTTATAGAGATGTAATGGCTTTAGGATGCCTGCAAAGAGGCTGCTCAGCCGGGAGTCGAGTTCAGGCCGGTGGGTCTGTCCTGCTCCCTGGCACTGGTGCCTACTGTGAGCCCCAGCAGGGATGAGCGGCTGAGTGCTCTGGGTGTGTGTGTGAGAGATGTCTCACGGACAGACGGGTTACAGACAGCTCAGCCCGACACGGGACACTCAGTTTCTTTTCAAATGTGCCCCGTCTGTAGACACTTTTTATTGGATTCACCAGGAGGATGGGAATTCCTTCAACTGGCCTCCTTATCCTTTATGGGACCATTGCTCTGCTAAGATGCCTGTTTAGGAATCAGGTATCTCCCAGCCTGTGTTTTCTTCCGCACAGGTCCTGTGTCAGGCATTATTTTTTTCTTTTTTTTTTTTTTTTTTTTTTTTTTTTTTTTCCTGCCCCCCTTGACATTGGCTTGGAGGCTGGCCGTTTCCATTTATTTATTTATTTATTAATTAAACTGGGAACGGCCTTCACCTATTTATTTCCTGGCTCCTGTCAGCACGAGGTTAGCTGCGAGCCACCCTGCCGCCCAGGAGAAGCTTTTCCTCCCAGGGCGCCTGTTCTTCAGGGATCCTCCGCTGTCCTGCAATTAATTTAGAACAAGGGTAAAAGCTGGCAGTGCTTGCTCCGGACAACAGGAAAGGCTGGAGGAAACGCCGCTGCAGGGGGTGTTTTGTCCCCGCCATGGCAGTCCCTCACCCGCCGCACCGCGGGCGGCCTCTAGGCGGTGCAAGAGCTCCACTGAAGCCGCGCCGTCCCCTCAGGGCAGCCCCCGCCCGCAGCCGGCCTCCATCGCCCCGTGGAGCCCGCCGAGCCCCCGAGCCCGGCCCTGGCCGCGGCCACCGCACGGGCACGGGTCGGGCCGGCGTCAGCCGCGGGGCTGAGCCCGAAGGTGTAAGTGAGACCTCAAAGGGGAGCGGGCAGGTGCTCAGCCCCGCGGCTCTGCCCGGCCCGAGTCG
>VZRF01007635.1:0-282346 GCA_013396875.1 Vireo altiloquus
TGTTCTCTTCACTCTGCTGCCACAGCATGCAGGAATGAGGTGGGAGAAGGGCAGTGCCACAGAGAGCCTGCTGTCCTTGGCAAAGGGCTGGCACCTAGGAACTTGTGGTTCCTCTGGAAATTAGCTGGCACACCCACAGAAAAATAAGGAAAGATATAATTGTTAATATGATGCTCACCAAAATGCTGCCTG
Organism: Vireo altiloquus; assembly: GCA_013396875.1. Taxonomy (NCBI): domain Eukaryota; kingdom Metazoa; phylum Chordata; class Aves; order Passeriformes; family Vireonidae; genus Vireo; species Vireo altiloquus. The sequence goes on from VZRF01007635.1 coordinate 193, forward strand.
ATAGAATGTGGTTAAGACATATGAATCAAATACAAAGGGACAAATTCCCATTCTGAATTATGGGCCTGAGAGCTGGACAAGGACCTCAATTTCTGGGGATGCACTATGAAATACTAGAAAAAAATTTCCTGTTTTAAAGCGAGATGTGCATATCCAGGATAAACAAAATAATCTGAATAATTTAAGAATTATATTTTTATCACTACTGTTAGTTTTGTAATAATAATTTTTAATTATTTGTAAGTTCCAGTTTTAAGGCATCAGACACAAAATTCAGTGACCAAGGAGGCCCATAACATGTCTTTAAGTACTACAGAAAACATATATGAGACTGATAATAGTACAGTTGATCTCTTTTACAAATAGCTTATTACCCAACAAGTTAGGATGGAGATTCAATAATGGAGTACAGGAATGTGTAAGGAGGATTAGAGGTGGCTTTGAGGAATGTTCCAAAGAGTAGAAGGGAAAAAATGGTAAGAAGTCAATACAGAAGTATGGAATAGCATGGGGAAAGAAGCAAAGATAAAAGGTGAAAACTTAATTTAGGGAAAATATGCAAAGGGTAAACAGGATAGATTAAATGAGCTAAGAGATAAAGACCAATTATATTGGGAGTTTGTAAGATGCTTTGACTGCTGGAATCAGAGGCAGTAAAATCCAGTGATGGGGCAGAATCACTTCAAGAGAAAAAGCTAATAATAAAAGCTAAATGTTTGGATTGTGGGAATGGAAGATTCCTCATCAGATCTCTACAAAAAAATTACCAAGGAATATAATACAGAAATTTACTGTATTATAGAATGAAAACTGTGAAGCTCAGGCTAAAAATGGACAGGAAAGAAAACAAACCAAAAAAACCACCAGGTAATTTGTGAGATCTGGAATGGAAAAGTGCAGCCATCAGTGGAAATCAAGAAAAAAGTAATTGAAAAATTCAGAGAGAAAACATGATGAGAAGTCCCATTTTAAAAACAGGGCTGTGTAGCATATTTAATATTTACTTATTTCATCTTGGTTTTAAAGTAGCCTTTCAGAACAATCTACTGTTGGAGAACAAGCATCATTTGCCTGAAAAAGCTGATTTTTTAAAAAATATATTTCTCACAAATTTTTTTCGTATTATCTAAGGACTTGCCTTTTTGCATTAAAATATATCATAAACACCTACTCAGTGATGTATTGCATCTCCTTTGTCTTTCTATTTCTTCAACACAGAAACAGGACCATTTTTGCACGAAAAACAAAACCATGTCAATAAAGGTTTTATGTACATACACCCTCCCTCCTCCTCCATTTCACTTGTAACAGTGAGAATTTTAGTGCTATATTCTGCGAATACACAGACTATTGTACAAAATGGATACTTGAGCCTTTCCAGCATTCTCTTTAGGACAGGCAAGTCCAGGGCCTCTGCAGATGCATTATGAAATGATTGATTCTGCAANGTCCCACAGTGGTGCCCTTGTAATTAGTCCAGCTTTGTAACTCATCTGCACAGCTTTGTTCCCAGGTTCCCTCAGAATCTAAGGAGGGTTGCCATTGCTCTGCTCATCCCTGCTGTCACCCACTGACAAGGTGCCTACTCAGGCTGAGTTGGGATCTCTCTTGAGGATGGGGCAGGTTTCACTCCTATTTTCCAAACTCCAACCACAGGTGAGGAGCTCCATAGGCAGCAAGGAGGCTCCAGGAGGAACATAATGCTTTCAGAAGCCTTCCAAGGCAAAGACCCATCAGGTTCTATATAATAGCCATTTCCTAAATGGTAGTTACACGGCATAATGACCCACCATGCTGCACCAAAATGAAATGTATACTCAGGTACTTAATTTGATTTTCTTTCTTTTCTTAAAGGAATATAAAAACGTATATCTGGGATCCAATGGGCCAGTAGGCCAAATATATGAGCATCAGAGTATGAAGAACTGACATTGTCACAGTATCAAGAATGATCATCGCACTAAATCATCAAATTCAAAATATTGTGAACATCATTATTTTTTACCTTCCAAGTAACAGTTCAAAGTGTGTGTGGATGAATCAGTGAGTGCTCAGTGTTGTAGTGGGGGGAGAGAAGCCCTGGGCTGCAGGGCAATGTGTCCTTCTGCCAGTGGGAGCCCCAGCTGTTCTCTTCACTCTGCTGCCACAGCATGCAGGAATGAGGTGGGAGAAGGGCAGTGCCACAGAGAGCCTGCTGTCCTCGGCAAAGGGCTGGCACCTAGGAACTTGTGGTTCCTCTGGAAATTAGCTGGCACACCCACAGAAAAATAAGGAAAGATATAATTGTTAATATGATGCTCACCAAAATGCTGCCTGATAGAATGTGGCTAAGACATATGAATCAAATACAAAGGGACAAATTCCCATTCTGAATTATGGGCCTGAGAGCTGGACAAGGACCTCAATTTCTGGGGATGCACTATGAAATACTAGAAAAAAATTTCCTGTTTTAAAGCGAGATGTGCATATCCAGGATAAACAAAATAATCTGAATAATTTAAGAATTATATTTTTATCACTACTGTTAGTTTTGTAATAATAATTTTTAATTATTTGTAAGTTCCAGTTTTAAGGCATCAGACACAAAATTCAGTGACCAAGGAGGCCCATAACATGTCTTTAAGTACTACAGAAAACATATATGAGACTGATAATAGTACAGTTGATCTCTTTTACAAATAGCTTATTACCCAACAAGTTAGGATGGAGATTCAATAATGGAGTACAGGAATGTGTAAGGAGGATTAGAGGTGGCTTTGAGGAATGTTCCAAAGAGTAGAAGGGAAAAAATGGTAAGAAGTCAATACAGAAGTATGGAATAGCATGGGAAAAGAAGCAAAGATAAAAGGTGAAAACTTAATTTAGGGAAAATATGCAAAGGGTAAACAGGATAGATTAAATGAGCTAAGAGATAAAGACCAATTATATTGGGAGTTTGTAAGATGCTTTGACTGCTGGAATCAGAGGCAGTAAAATCCAGTGATGGGGCAGAATCACTTCAAGAGAAAAAGCTAATAATAAAAGCTAAATGTTTGGATTGTGGGAATGGAAGATTCCTCATCAGATCTCTACAAAAAAATTACCAAGGAATATAATACAGAAATTTACTGTATTATAGAATGAAAACTGTGAAGCTCAGGCTAAAAATGGACAGGAAAGAAAACAAACCAAAAAAACCACCAGGTAATTTGTGAGATCTGGAATGGAAAAGTGCAGCCATCAGTGGAAATCAAGAAAAAAGTAATTGAAAAATTCAGAGAGAAAACATGATGAGAAGTCCCATTTTAAAAACAGGGCTGTGTAGCATATTTAATATTTACTTATTTCATCTTGGTTTTAAAGTAGCCTTTCAGAACAATCTACTGTTGGAGAACAAGCATCATTTGCCTGAAAAAGCTGATTTTTAAAAAAAAATATTTCTCACAAATTTTTTTCGTATTATCTAAGGACTTGCCTTTTTGCATTAAAATATATCATAAACACCTACTCAGTGATGTATTGCATCTCCTTTGTCTTTCTATTTCTTCAACACAGAAACAGGACCATTTTTGCACGAAAAACAAAACCATGTCAATAAAGGTTTTATGTACATACACCCTCCCTCCTCCTCCATTTCACTTGTAACAGTGAGAATTTTAGTGCTATATTCTGCGAATACACAGACTATTGTACAAAATGGATACTTGAGCCTTTCCAGCATTCTCTTTAGGACAGGCAAGCCCAGGGCCTCTGCAGATGCATTATGAAATGATTGATTCTGCAAGAGTATTCCTTGGTACTTATCAACATTTTAATGATAAAAAAATAAATCGAGTTTGGAAATTTCCATCATTCTTCTCTCTTTTCTCTCTAAGGGAACATGTTACACTTTTTTTTTTTCTCTCAAAGGAAAAAAGAAAAGCAATCACACTACAACCATTAGTGTTCTCACTGAAATTGCAAAGCATCATACTAAATGTACCAGCATCCCTCTGACAGATATACGAGCACCTATTCACCAGTGTAATGGAAAAAGTTAGTGATTACATATACTGAAGTGATTGAGCCAACGACTCTAATGAAAGGAAAAAACCTTGATTAATAACAAGTGCCACTAAAAGAATAGATTGTTTTATGGGGAACAAATCACACAGAAAGTAGTAATACAGTGTGTCCTTATCCATTGGCTGGGAATTGGTAAGGGAAAGAATAAAGAGACAAATATCTGAAGATCAGTAACAGTTTTGCTAGAAAGATTTAAAAATAAAATTCTCCCTCCTCTTTTCCCAGTGTGTAGATGTATGAGAGTAGGTATTTTATGGTGATGTGTAACTGGAAATCTCTTTCATGTTAACTATGCTGCTATTTTAATGGTTTGTACTTAATGTGTGTGAAAGTGAGGAGGATACAGGACGTTCTACTACAAAGCACTGCTTTTGTATTTTAAGTCAGCACATCATTTCTATAAATCGAATACTGTGCTTTTGCATACTCCTAAATCCTGAAATGTGCACACATATTTCACATAATGTTGATTCAGAAACACGGAAGGCAGGAAAACCTTTTCATCATTAGATAAGGGGAAGCTCCAAGGGATACAAGACATATTTTAGGGTAATGCCCAACATTTACATGCAAGCAATGCTCAAAAGCAAAGAAAACAAATCAGAGTCTAAATGAATCAATTATTATGATTCCATAAACCTTTTCTACATTTATTGAGATATTTTGATATTTCTAAAAGTGAAAATGTATTGATTTAAAGAACAATCATAAAACACTGGCATACCTCAGCTGTACTGGTTATCTCATGATCCCATTGGAAGACTTGTACCAGGTAAAGTCTGAGAACTGCCCAAAACAGAAAATCTCATGCAACTGGTAAAATTCTATACCGACAGGAACAGAAGCCTGTTAGGGATCCTCTGTAAATCAGCTGCTTGATATTTATAGTAAATACTGACAAAGAGAACTTGAGAAAGATTTTCAGTCAAAAAAAGGAAAACTATTTTAAAAGAAAACCCTGAACCATGAATATTTTTTCCTCTGCTTTCCAAATAAGAAAAATATATTTGAGGCAACATCTGAACCAGAAGTGATAATTTTGGAGAAAATAGTGTTTAATGAAGTACATAGATCACCTTTGTAAAACACGTTTTAGAAGTCACCAGGTGTCATTCCAAAATAATTTTGCTATTTTCCCATAAAATTGTTGATAATTACTGATGAATACCCTCTAGCCAGATTTAACAACTACCCACGTGGGACTGACAGGACACGAATATAAGACATTGGTTTTCTGTGAAAGCAAGTGATAAATATGCCTCCTCTCTCACATAACTTCAGGGAGAACCAGGAACTGCAGCCACCACCAACAGTGGTACCCCCCATTCCTAACAAACTGACAGCCCTGAACATCAAACACAAACCTCATCTATACATTCTTGTGCCAGTTCTCCTGTACTTTCCCACTATGGCAGCAGCGCAAACTGAAGCAAACGCTGTGGAGATTCAGTTCTTGGTCTGCAGCCCATCTGTGCTTGAACACTATTTTGTGCATTCAGTCCACTGCATCCTTCACTTAAAAATATAATCACAGCAGGAGTTTCCCAACTCCTTTCTGCTAAAACTTACAAACCAGATGGGCTCTACACACATACACACATGTAGTAGAAACTGTGATAGCCACCAGTAAGTCTGGCTTCACCAGAGTGAAGCAGCACTAGCAGCAGAGTGTAATGGAAAATCACCTGAGCTTTACAGTGTGCAGTTCTGGATATGGACTTAATCAACCCATTCCATTGCTTCCAATTTTTATCAGTTTTTCACTTGTTACAGTGCTTACATGAAATCATCATAGCTGGAATGACATATTTGATGCATATTTGTTTCTAATCTTCTTAGTGAAACAAACAGATCTACTTAAGACCTACAGTCTTAACCTCTTTAGCAATATCACTAACTAGATATTGGCTTTTATTTTTGTTGCTCTGCAGCAAATTGTTTCAGGCACAATGTCAGAGCAGCTTGATAAACCTATTTTTTCAAAGCAAGACAAAAATCTGAATGCAGATGAAAAAATATATAGGCCTTTCCTACTGATTGTCACTGCTATAAACCCACAATTTTTAAACCAGTATCTATATGCTTCTTGTGGGGACAGTGCTAATTTATGTATTAAGAGTATGTGAAACAGTTGAAAATAGTAAAGGAATATTAAAGAATTTGGTAAACACTACAAATTGTACTTTTCCAATGTGACAGGCTTTGCCTTTGCAGTGTGCTTGTACATTCTGGCTCTGAATCAGCAGAACACTTAAGTAAATGTCTTAATACGATAATTATACCAATAAGTATAAAAGTCATTCCATTGATTTCAGAGGCGTGACTCAAATCTAAGTGCCTACATACTTCTGTATTTTTCTGCATGGTGACCTTTAGCAATCATCTAAAGAGAAATGAGTGGTTCCTTCTGTGTTTGTAGCTATTCCTGACCTCAGAAGCTTTCTACAGATATCTCCATATTTTATTTTGAAAACAAGGTAATAGGCTTCCTTTCACTGTTTAAAACTGAGCTTCTTACTGCTGCCATAAAACAGATCAGTAGGTTCAATAGAATAGAAATAGGAATTGGGCAAAATCCATACTGATGACACTGTATTATTAATAAATTACCTACCATGAACTCTCCATGAATTATTAAAGCAAATAAATCCTATTATAAAGTGTTATAGATACTAGATAATTTATAAATATAGGATCATTGAATTATAATTCAATCTTTCCCCTGATCTCTGTCTGTACTTCTGTTTTCCAATGGCTTTGATAATGCCCATCCAGTACTATTTGGTTTGACTGTCTATACATGAATTTGGATATTCCCACTTCAGTGCAGTGTGGCCAAGCCTGCTCTGTATCTGATGGCCTGCAGGGACCATGAAAGGACAGTGGCTTATCCAGAATCTGCTCCTTGCCATGAAGTTGTTCTTTGCAGCACATACTCACTCCCTTCTACACCAACACTTGGAGCATTTCCTGTCTCTTGCTCCTGGATGCTGAATGTGTAATTGTATTTTAACGAGACTGAGAAGGAAAAAAGCAGCAAAGTGTGAAGGTGTGTGTCCTGTGCTCCAACAGCCTATACTGGCAAGTAACCTTTCTTCTGGAAGTTCACTTTGCTCTCTAACAACTGATGGCAATTCTGCCAGTAATTTTCTGTAGTTTTCCCAGTCGTTCTGCCATCAGATTTCTGGAAGAGAATCTCAAAGTGCTCTGAGTAAGGAATGACTGCAGACATGCCCTGCCTAAGGCAAATTTGCGGGTGGCAGAGCACTGAGCAAAGAGATGGCTGAGTGCCCAGCATGCTGATGTTGGGGTGCTGCTGCCTGAGCTCTGGTGAGATGTGCTGAGACAGGTTTGGAATCTCCATTCCTACTTATACAGCCAGCCTGCACATAGGCAGAGACCCACTGGACACATGTGCTGAAACTGCAAATTTTACACATCCCACTGAGGGAAGGTAAAAGCTGGGTGACTGTAGCATGTCTGTACCTATCCAGTTGAAAGAAAGAGTCTTCCTGACACTGGGGATGTGAGAGAACAAATTTTTCCAAGGGGATTTTTGAAGGAGTCAGGGGCAGTAAATATAGAAAAATATAAATTTCCCCAAATTCCTGTCCCTAAACTTCTTGACACTACAAGAAGCAAGCCATGCTGCTAAACCAGTTTGGATATATTCAGCATTAGTATCTCAATATGGTTTTCATTATGAAAATGAGATGTAAAATCTTCTTAAATGAAGGAATAGAAAATACAGAGACAAGTTGATTGCGTTAAAACGATCTATTTTTCTAGCAAATACAATCCTGCTGGCTGTGTTTCAGATACAGATCAAAATAAATCTGCAGTAATTAAATTAAGAGCTTACACATGCTGTCTTGGTTTGGTTTTGTACAGTTTCTTCCCATACTTGACACCTTTTTATAATTTTGTGGTTTTTTTCACCTGGAATTAACATGTACCACAAAGGATGGTGCTACCAAGACAGTGTTACATTATCACTGTTTGACTTTCTCACCTACATAAGTCCTGGCCTGCAGCACCTGTTCTTCTGCTTTTTTTCATCCAAGTATTGAGCTACTTGGGTTAAACAAAAAAAAAAAAAAAAAATTACTTTGACATGACTAAAGTTGTAGTTTTAAGATTTGGAAGAATGCCTACCATGGATTAAGATGAGATCAGTCTACTTACACAGAGTTTTATCTAAGTCTCTAGAGACAGAACTTTAGTATACTAAGGCACCTGAAGCTATGTAACATTCAGAATCCAAGCAAATCTCAAAATAATTTATCTGGGAATAGAGAGAAATTGCAGTAGAGGTTGCAGCAAGCAAAGAGGTTGCTTCTCATAATATTAATTCTGACATTATTATTCATTAGCTTTTAGAAAAATGATTACTGCAATTATTACTATTATTACTACACCATTATGTGTGGTCCTAAGTGAAGCTGAACTTGGACAGCAGTATTTTAAAAATCCTGTACTACTGAGGAGCAGTAGTTGTGAAATTGTAGTTGTATCATTGTAGTTGTTGTAGAATGCTGTGCTCAGTCTCACGAGCCCAGCTCGAGAGCACAGTGAGTTCAGACATGGGCACAAACACTCTTGGAAGTTCAAGAAAAAGATCTGGAAACTATAATCTTCCTGCAAGCCTTGGCAGGATTTCACCAGGATAAAAGGCACTTTTGAGCTCTTGTGCCTATCATGATTTAAATTCCTCTAGTGCCTTGATATTTGTAGCCTTGCTGTTCACTGACAGCCTGAGGAGGAAGAGTCAGTGTGGATCTTCCTTTAAACCAGGCACCAAAGTGTTCAGCTCCAGCAGCACTCACATGCACTGGGAGCTGCTGTTTGGTGTCACAGGCCTCCCCTCTGCTGGAAAGCATTAACAGCCAGAAGACAAAAAGAACAGGATATGATTACTTTGTGGAAGTACAAGTGAAATGTGTCAGGCAGAAGATATATATTTAATCACTTATTGCCTTTTTGATGCTAACAAAATATATCAGAGAAGGTACTCACAATCCTTCTAATGCTAGCAAAAGTACATTCTACTGTTATTTATGGTATATAGTGATCAGCTTTATTTACTCCAAAAAATGTTTTATCTATAAAATTATGGCCTACAGGCAAAAACCAAAAATATAATAATAATGTAAGTATCTCTGGTCTTTGATCAGCATTGATCTTTTGAATTTTTCATTTTATCTTTCCTGTTACTGATTCACTGATGTACAGATGTTGGAAGAATAGTGAAACATCTCTACCACATGTGCTTTTGGAAGACTAAATGCAGAGAGATGATTAAGCCAAGTTAGTAAGTCAGTGATTTGTAAAATAATACTTTAAAGATTTTAAAATAATTTCAACCACATAAAAATACATTTATCTTAAAGGACAGAACACTGGAATATTGCAAGAAATTGTCTCCATGGTACATTCCTGAAAAATGGCATTGCTGGAGTTCTATAGCAACTCAATTTTTAAATTTTATGTACATAATTAAAGGAATAATGAAATTTCACTGCTAGATAATTCAAGTTTTCTCCAAGAAGTGCTTTTATTCTGTCCTTAAAACCTATGTTTTGATGTTATAAGTAGAAACAAGGAGAGTTCATGAGACCACAATTCAAAGTAGTGTACATTTATATGTGATTTATAGTACTGGACAGTATGAAAAATACCACCTTGGGGTCATAGATTTCCATTAATATCAAAATGAGGTGTTGTTACAGAAAAGAATAAGGAATAAAATGTACTATTGTCTGCTTTGGTATCTCCATAAGTTATTCTGTAGTCATGTCTTGGAATTACTTGGCAAGCACATTCTGAGACTGGATAAGTCAGTAGTTGCTGCCTACATTAAGCCATCATGGTTAGGTGTAGTAAATTAGAATCAAAAGTTTTATTTAAGTTAACATACAGAATACACTGTAAAACTTAGGCTATTTATGGAATAATGGAGGAGGGAGAACGAAAGAAAAGAAGAACAAAAAACCTATCAAACTCAGCAAAGACTTTTCTATTTGACATTTGAATTGCTGACTATTCCTAGACCAATTGCTATTTTGAATTGCTGACTATTTAGACCAATTGCTAATTTGCAAATGGGTCTAAACTTTCAACAGAGTAAAACTGATTGGACATTGAACAGAATCATTCTAAGGAAGTTTCTATACATCAACAAGGTGAATACTGGCATTATGAAATGGTGGTGGTGGTGTTTTGTTTCCTTCTCATTCTTCAGTCTTTCAAAATTTAGGTCAAGCTATTAAAAAAGCTCAAGATAGACCAGATCCCTGACTAAATAATCAAAGATTAGGTTCAAAAAGTAGAATCCAGAGATTGGAGACTGTGATCCATAAGCATTTTTTGAAACAAAACTTCATAGATGTCAAAGAGGGTCCACAAAAATGGGAGGCCAGCAAAGGAATGGCCGTTTGCCACTGCTGTAGCATAGCTGTTACCTATTCCTACCTTAAGTTAAATTTTCTGGAACTGAAGGCTCACAGAGATTCAGGAGGTTACTGTAATGTGTTATTAATGTTTGTAAATTGCTTTCACAAACTTTAATGAAAGTGAAAAGGACAGTGTTGTTGCCAAGTATTTTTCATTGATTGCCTGGAGATTCCCAGCAGTCAACTCTCCTGTTTCACAATAGCAATATTAATAGAGAATCTCTGATATGAGAACCAGTAGAAATGAATGTTTAAGATCCTCAGAGCAAACTATTCTCTGTATGGATGTAACCGCAAGCATTTTAAATGGTGCTATATCTAGAATAGAAACTGCAAAGCATGCTTTATCTTTTATGGCATATAAATCCACATATGTCTTGAAAGCATGAATACCCCAAAGATCCATTACAGAAATTGTCCAGGAAACCACATTTCATCTTGAAGGCCTGTAACCCTATCAAGATTTCTCAGTGGCAAGGAGCCACATGCTGACAGCCCTTTCATGTGCTTAAGAACTTCTCTGTTTGTACAAACTAACAGGAATTTATAAAATCACAGCCTAAAACATGGTTTATGACAGTGATGTTTAATCACATACCTAGTACACTTAAGAAAACAGATAAACCACTTTTTTCCATCCATAGCATAAGCTTCATTATTGTTCTATGAGAGCAATAAGCAGCCCCATAAGCAAAACAGATATTTTTCTGTGTTTACATTTGAAACTGCAAATACAATAAACCATAAACATGATCCCAGCCAACCACATGCACGATAATGAGGTTAGGTTTTAAACACAGAAGTTATAACTTGAAGTAAATGTTCCTCTTACTACAGGACTGGTTTTCACACCAAATATCAGCATCTTCCAGACAGACATCTGGTACATATATCCAGACAGACAGGATATATGTACCATGAGGAAGAGGGAGATATTCAGAGAACACAAGGAGGAAGCCAGCCTGATTTGCTGAGCAGAACCCTGGAAATTCCCTCATTCACGAATTTTCACCATGGACCCTGCCATGTTGGAAAGGTGCAGATTCTGACTAAAATGCCTCTCCCAAGTGTGGCACGTTAATTAGGTCTCTTTCTGTTGTAGAATCTTTCACAGAAGCTCACAAAGTGGCCTTGCCTTAGTCAGGGCATTTTAAATATCCTTTTTTTTTTACTGCAAAGCCATGTATTTTCTCTAGAATATTAGGAACAATTTTGTCTCAAAATTCCATCTTCATTTCAATATTAGTCATTGGGCTCAAAAATTCCTTATATCAGGGAAAGAGTTAAAAATTACTGGGAGATATAGACACAAAGACCTCCCAGGTATATCATTGTAATCAGTTAAGTCTTGATTTTGTTTGAAACCACAAACTGACTGTTTTCAGTATCAGTAGGGGTCCCAATTAAACTGCATACATAGTTAGCACATAACCCATTTAAAGCACCATTTCAGTGTAAGATTTTTTTTTTAATGTCATCTGCACTCATCATGAGATAATTATGTTTATAAGAAGCTAATAATTACCAAGATTATCTGTTTTAAGTTGTTAATGTTCCTCACCAACAGGGTTTTGGAGAAGAAGGAGGATTTGGAAGGTAAAAAAGTGATTTTGTTATACAAGAAAATATAAGAGAATCTTTTAAAAATGAAATTTGAGATGCTTATCTGTTGAAAGAAGAACTTTGAATGCAATTATGAGGAATTGAAAGAAAGTTGAAAAGTTACAGACAAATCAAGTGTGCTTTTTTTCCAAATCCTATTAAGAGTAGTTAATATAAAACTTAATTAATTTTTTAATTGGTAAATTGTTGGTAACTGATTCCATGCAAGCACCCCACCTTGCTTCCATAAGCAATGGTAGGCAGTAGTTTTTATTAAATTATACAAATTTTTGTTGTTTCATCATCTTTTTCAGTCTCAAAGAGGAAATGAGAAATTTTAGCAAATGTGAGGCCGAAGATGGGCAACCAAAAAGACAACTGTGCTGTAAGACAGTTACAGCAAGACAGGATTCAGAAAACTTGAAGTTATTTAGCAAACCTAAAGGACTTACATAGCAAAGCCACCAATCTACACAGGTAAAAGTCATTTCTGATAGAAATTCTAGGAAACATATCAGGAATGCTTGTATCAGTGAGCAATTTCCACCATCAGCTCTGGATGTGGAGGTACAACTCTCCTTAGCAACATATGTGCTTTAAAAACTGAACCCAGTTTTACTTATTGCTGACAAATACCACTGGCAATTTTCTGCCTGGCCTATGGCTTTCCATGGTCTGATGATTAAACATTTTTTCCCAGCTGCTTAATAACACCCTTTACACAGCTTGAAAAGCAAAACTATAAATAGCATCCTTGAGAGAGATGCTAGAGGAGATGCGTGGTTAACACTCCCAAAACAAATACATGATATTTTATGTTGAAAAGGTGAGAGGCCACCAAACTTTCTAACCTGCTGGTTTTCATATAAGGACCCTGAGGTGAAAGCATATTAAGGAGCCACTGAGCCTGCTCTGCACCAGCTAATATTAGTTCGAACCTGACCCTGGGAAGGGATCTGAGAATGCAGAACAAATGAGTGGACAAAAAAAAAAGAACTGAGATCCCAATATTCTCCTGCTTGTCAGCAGAGGCTGCAGGAGTGGCCACTGCAGGCTATACTTTTGCAGCTCAGGCAAAGCTTATATTTTTCAAACCATATCTGCCTTACATCCTTAGACTGTCAAGGCTAAATCACTTTACTACTCTTCTCTGTCACCTCTAGTTATGCCTGCCTTGCTGCATGTTATTGCAATCCTAAGTGACATAGCCAAAGTCAATTCCATGTTTTTTTGGACGGATCTATTATCAACAACGAAGTATGGTACAGCTCTAAGTGCTGAAACACGTTAAGTCTTTTAATACAGTACCCAGTACCCATTATGCACATTTGAAGAACATAAATCAAGACTGACCCAAAAGTGAATTTTAAATAACTTCAGAAATGTTAATTATATTCAACAGTTCAGTATCAAGATGTGAAACAATCTTACAAAGGACTTAATAGTACAGAGAGGTACACTTAGCAACTATTCCTATTAGTCATTTGTATCCTGTGGCTACATCAACAGTAAATCTCCTAAACACAAACAACCAAACCCTCAGTGTATGCAAGGACATAATGGTACTTACAGATCCCTTAGAATTAACATGCCTAACATGAACACATTTAGTGCTCAACAAATAATTTTTTAATGTCATTGATCCTGGATTTTTTTTAAAGCTACTTTCCATTCCTTTGACAGATGTGCTATGCTGCATTTCATTACTTTTTCTTCTTACCTCGTTCTTCTTTTGTTTTAGATAAGTGATGAGGCTTTCGAAAAAGATTAAGTTCTGGCAGGCAAAGCAATGGTCCAAACACGGATTTAATTGGAACCTCAAATCCTGTGGAAAGAAAAAAAAAAAGAAATTATACCATTAATAATCTAATTTTGCTAGCAGACAGAGTCCATGTATCCTGTTTTAGGCAGCTTTTACCACAGTTCTTTGTTTTTGATTTCAACAAGTATACAACCTGTTAGTCAAACCATGCTGGAAATAAAATCATTAACAGAAGTTTTCAGGGGAGTGTACCCAGCTGCTAACTAGTGCTGATGGGGTTAGTTCTCATCTGGAGAAGTAGTCCATTGATGATTGATAATGGCAGAATTTACTAGATTTAAGCTTTAGGTTGAAAAAGCACTTTCTTCTGTAAAACCTAAGAATCTTCCCATTGTATAGCATTCCAAATTCTGTTTTCTTACCCTGGTCTTTGCCCTATGAATGCATGACAGAGAACAATCATTATGCAGCAATATGACTAAAATGCAACCACGTCACAATGCTAAACAATTCATGCTTCAAGACAAAAGATACTGAAAGAAATTGCATTTCTCTCAAGATTGGAAAGGGCTCTAAACATAAAAACCTCCATAAAAGTAAAGCATAAAAGCAATTTTTTAGAGAGTCAGAGATTATAAGGTGTAGTATTGGGTGAGCGACAACCAAATAACCAACAAAATAAAGCAACCCAGAGTATGAGTAACTTGCTTATTTCTGCAAATAAGATATTTCTGTATTAATAATTTTTATTCAGACATACAGTACAAAAAAACTCAGGTGCATCACAGAATATCTCTAAAATTTTTGTCAGAGAATTATGCTTTGTTTTTCAAAAGACCACAAGAACAGACTCTTATATAGTGTGTGGCATTAATACAATTATTTCAATGGACCAGGAATAACTTCCCACGCAACTAATCTGACCAATAGAGCTATAATTTTCCAAGCTCTCAAAGCTACACTGGGGAGGAGGCTGTGTTTCATTTTCTTACTTTGCTGTTATTGCACAACAAGTATATTTAAGTTTAATTTGGGATTGCAATCAGATTTATGTACCATGACCTCAGTCACACTAGGCCACTACAATTCAGGAGACATTCTGTAGTAGGCAGGGAGTTATCATTAAGTGTGTTCAATTACACACATTGTTATTATTTAATGTGGCAAATATATCTAAAGCCTGTGCAGAAGGTGGCATTTCAAACTGCTGTAAGACCATATATTTACAAAAGCTCCTTGCATGATGATGGCTTGTATAGGCATTGAATTTATTTTTTATTGTTTGCTAATTGAGGACTGCAGGATGCTATGTGGATTTTAAAGACATGTCTATGACTATGACAGCAATATTTTTCATTAAAGTTTTTTTCTGGAGAACAAATTTACTGAAATGTCTCTCCAAGCATCGCATCAGAAGCATTTCTTAGAATCAAGAGGTAATTTGTGGTCAGGATGATGATAATAGAACTGGTCCATGCTCAGATTATCTAGTACATCATTTCCTTTCCAGAACTGATTAGCTAAAGGCACAACAATGTGTATGTGACAGTCTGCTTGCAAAGCTGCTGCAGAGGGAGAGCAGAGGCAGTTTCTTTGCATGGCATAGAGATTGTGTCAACAAAAGCTGCAATGACAAGATGAGGGTTTGTGCAGGGTCCCCATCTGCCCTGTTATGCTCTCCGGAAGCGCAGGAATCACAGCACAGACGCACAGGGAGGCTGTGCCAGAGCCAGAGCAGACCAGCTGAGGAGCATGGCTGGTAACCACCTCCTTCAGGCAAATCTGAGCACAGCCATTCAGCTCAGTGTCTGCAACATGCCCCCCAATGGTTCTGGTGCCTCCTGTGTTAGCAAAACCTTTTCTACTGCCCAGGTATGCCCACCTTGCCTCAGCCTGCAGAAGACACAGATGAAGCCACTTTATCAAGTGCAAAGGCACCTAAATGAAGGCTGGCATAAGTAATGGGAATTTTAACTTACATGGAGCTGGAACAAAAAGTAGAATCAGGCTACACTGTCAGCTACAAAGCTGAAGTCCTAACATCCAGCTAAGGACATAGCTGTGGATTTCCAATGTACCACAGACAGAAAGCAACAATGTTCACCACTGGCAATTCAACCTCAGATATTTTTAGCAGTTTATCAGACTGTCTTTTCTCCTGAAATTCAGAAATGAGCTTGAGGGGAAAACAGGTTATTTCTACCTGAAAACAATTCTTGGTCCAAATATCACTTTTTCACTTACTTCTCTATCAATAAATAAATTTAAATACAACTACTGTGCTTCCCTGTGTTCATTTCAAAAACGTCTTGCAAACTGCAAGCTCTTTAAGCAGCACTGCTCCCTTTAGCACAAAGAAACATTTAAGTCAGTCATTCAATAAACAGCCATTCAAAGATATTACTGAAGTTCCACAGGAGGCAATTTTAGAGCCTGGTATTTTAAATGAGAACCAGATACTGAGTCCCTACCTAATATTTATTTACCTATGAAGCTATAAAGTATCAAATACAAAAATAACAACAATCACAATAGACATCATGATAGTTTTGTTGCAAAACCTGCCAGAAACAGGACAATATCTTATCCTGAGCAGTAAAAGCAGGACAGACCAGTTGTTAGGTCCCCTCTGAAAATATGTGAACCCTTGGGACATTCAGATGCTATGCTGTATACAAGACACAGGAACACTCCAGTTGGGATCCATGAGAACGATAATTGAAAAAAAAAAACCCAACAAAATTGTTCAATAGCTTGACTATAAATATACTAATTGATGCTTCAGGCATAGAAAATTCAATAAAGGGGTGAACAAACCTCACAATGTCTTCAAATTAATTTATATTCACAGAAATGTCACTAAGATAATTTTGAGGGCAACTGACTCCATCTAACTAACAAACTGACAAACTAACAACTAACTAAAAAAACCTAGAGAGTGACTGCACTGCTTGATTTACTGCAAACACATTCTGTGTTTCTTTAGCTGTTATATTACAACCACCAAAAATTTGAACCTTTGAAAGCATGCCACACCTCACCAAATTGCAATTTACTATGATATTAGATTTCTTTTAAGTTTCCCCTACCATGATGTATATGTGCTTGGAGTGGAACAAGAGAAGGATTGTCAGCATCTCCTCCACATCCTATGCTTGCGAAAGAATACACTTGAAAGAAAGAGCATGCAAGAGCTTGACATGTCCTTGGGGTATGATTAAAAGCTCATGAAAGGAAATAATTCAAAGACGACAGCTCTGACTTTAACCACCACTGGGGACAAGAGATCTTTCACTTAAGGCATGCCAGTCATTCACAAGTATAGCTGAAATCATACAGAGGATGTATTTTAAAACCTGGTGATTTAGATACAAACTCCAAACCAGAGAGACCCTGTGGGTGACATAAAAATGCCACAAAGTTTAACTGGAGTTTCATTTTTCCTAATAATATTAGGCCAAAGGTTAAAAATGTACCCATTTTAAATTGATAGCATTGAATTATAAAGAAAACAATAAAAAAAAAAAATCCATATAGCACCTCACATAGAATATGGTTCTTTATTTAAGAAGAAATATTCTCCCCCAGGCTGTTTACTATCCAATGCCACATCTTGGCCATACTAATTTGGGTCTGTAGCAAAGGTCTGACTTTATTCAAAGCTATTGAGATTCGCAACCTGGACTATTTTACGTTTTATGTAGTGCTGCCTTTTAAGTGGATATATTTCATTAAATATATTCTTTCCTAAGCTTCAGAGTCTGTTTCACTTTTGTGAATTCCCTTAATTTCCTTTTTGACAGTTCTACAGAGTTTATATCTCTATCTCTATAGAGATATAAAGCCAGCTGCAGCTCACATTATAATACATATGTGTGTGTGTATGTGTATATATATATATATACACACACAATTTACATGAGCTTGCATGTCACCCAAAGTTATCTTCAACAATTTCTTTTTGAAAAGTAATGAGATTGACCCAGCATGAAACCAAAGTATTTGAAACATGAAGTATCTTGAACAGAAAACTGATGAAGTCTGGTTCAGAGCCTAATTTTTAATTCCCAAGTAGCTAACGACTAAACTTCCCAAGTGCAAACGCTGATCTCATTACTCTGCTGGTGCAATAGATGGTGTTCAGCAAGGAGCACACACACAGCACAGCCGCATTGGAAACAGATTTAAGGCTGCTGACAGGGGCTCCCCTCCAGCCCCTGAAGGTTGGTAACTAAACTGCTTTGAGGGTTGTCACATTGTGGGAACTCACTGCCTTTGTGAGCTCTCTCTCTCCATGAAATGTGTTTCAAAATAGTTTTAAAGTTACCAGGGAAAAAAAACCAGATAGATGTGAGGCATAAACCTCATTTCCTTAGCAAAAAAGACCAAAAATATATTGCCTCTTACACATTTTCTTACTAGAATTAACAAACTATAAAACCAATCACATCAGAAAATTACATTCAAACTGTGTTAGAATCTGTTTAGTGGTGTGACATCCTAATCCACTTGAAGTTAACTAAGTTTAGATGTTGACTTCAGCACAGTTAAATATTCAGAGGATAAAACTGCACAGCTTTTAGACACAGAGTACCAATGGGATTCTAAATCATTCCAACACTTTTGAAAAAATTCCACCTTTTAGAGACATCCCTGCTCTCAATTGCTGAGAACAAGAAGGAAACACTCCTTCATTTTGGAGGAGAGGTGTGATGTTCAGATTATTTCAGTGCTCACAGTTAATGCAAATGCAGCTGAGTTATCAATATTGAAATACTGTGGATAGATCACTCTTGTTGCTCCTCAATATAAACTATGTGATAGGGCTTAAATTTGAATGAAAAGTCCAAGATGCTTTACCTTAATATTTTAAAAGCAATCTCTTCAGATAAAACGTTCTACAGTTGTTTATTTAAGCCAATATCTGGCTTTCATTTAGCAGTTATTAGATTTTTTTTTTGTTACTGTCGGATTGTTTATATAAATACAAAAGAAAACATAAGATTTGTTGCATGCTTCCTTTTGTATGCTTGTATCTTTTGAAATTAGTTATAATAGTGCTTTTGTAGTAATAAAAAGCCCATTAGTAATAAAACTAAACTGATTAATAGGTAGTGGTTTTGTCTTTATCAAGCATGGATGTCAGATGAGGCTGTACAGACTGGTTCAAATTGCCTTCCCTAGTGTGGAGAGTGTCATGGTTTTGCCAAGTTTAAATCTGCGTGACTTCCTAACAGAAGAGAAGGCTTCAAACATGGCTTTTCTCCAGCTGAGAAAAAGTGTTTTGAGACAAGAAATTTAACAGTGATAAAGCAGTTAAAGCTCTGAAAGCATTTTTCCAACCAAAAACCTCTTGATTTCTTACACTTTCTCCTTCTCTCTTATCCTCTCTCTTGAAAGACCTGCCTTAATTTGTTCTGAAACCTTCTACCTCATATTTTAGGCCATAATGGGTGTTAAGACTCAGTTAAAGGCACATTTTCATTGTGCTTAAGGATCTTTTCCCTTGCCGTGCCACACTTAAGGTTTTCTAATAATTTTGTGGGCCATATCAAAACCAGCTCTCAGAACAGATTCAAAATTCAGGATGCTGAACAAATGTAGGTTGGGGTTTTTGAGCACCAATCTCTTTTCTACTAATATATCAAAAGCTGGCTGAAAATAAAAAGAGTAGCATTTTCTGTTTGTGCTCTCATCCCTCAAAGAGCTTACATCCTTCTACCTGAGTAATAGTTTCAATTTTATTACTATCAATGAATAATTTCTTTAATTAATAACCATTTAATCCAAATTTTTCTCAGGCTACTTCAGAAAAATAAATTTTCATCAAGTAATCAGATTTTCTTAGTTAGTATTCCCACTCTCTCTGTTATTTGCTGTTATGACAATCTAAACACATATTTATGCTAGTCCCTACCCAAAAGGTCTCAGCAATACCATGTAATTACATAGTTAAGCTTCTAATTCATTTGTTCTTACTTTTGTTCCTTTGAAATTTCCTCATTAAGTTATTGCAGGGAGCTGTGTTTGCACAGCAAAAGAGAAAAATACAAGCTCTTTATTGCATTCTTTTAATACCCCTTTTATCTTTAAAATAGCTAATTAGCATATTAATTACCTAGATATAGTAGTCACAATCTTACAATTAGCTATGGGT
Organism: Vireo altiloquus; assembly: GCA_013396875.1. Taxonomy (NCBI): domain Eukaryota; kingdom Metazoa; phylum Chordata; class Aves; order Passeriformes; family Vireonidae; genus Vireo; species Vireo altiloquus. The sequence continues at coordinate 20,210 of VZRF01007635.1, forward strand.
AGAACAGTCTACTGATTTAACTTAACACCATTTGTACTTACATCACAGTAACATCTTCACTTGCTATGATATTTCAAGTATTTCAAAATTAAAACTGGTATTGGTAGACATGTATTAATGATAAGTATCCAAGGAAATGTCTGTGTACTTTGTCAAAGTTTCCAGTCCTGACAAATAAATACACAAAGCTTATTAATTACATAAGAGATGAAATTATATTCACCAAATATATTAAAAGCTTATTCCTTTTCTATTTTTACAATCAAAACTCCTGTTTGTTTGATTTAGACCTAACTGCTCTTGCCAGCTACCAAAATTTCAGTAGAGATAATCTTCCTTTATGTACCAGTAACAGCTCTGAATGAGAAAAACCCCTTGTAAAACGAACAAATCCCCACTCCCTGCTCTGATTCAAAGTGCTGCTGAGGGACACTTTGGGTACTACCAGAAGCTCACTGAACACTCACCATCACTGACCACGTCTGGCTTCTCTCCTGCTCATGTTCTTGATGTTACACGTGGTATGGGTGTAATCACACAGAGAAATCTGCCCTCCTGAGCCCCACAAGCCCTTAGCCTTATCCCCAGCCCAAACTGCACCTTCCGGAATGGGCTGAGCTGGGAGCAAACACTCCGGGTGGGAATATTTCAGAACAAACTAGGTCAGTAACGAATTCATAATGGAAAACATTCTGGTTCACAGTGTGATAAAAATTATTTTTCACTTGCAGTTTTAGTAGACTACAGTTTGGTCCAGAATGGTCAAAATATGCCAGTCAATAAATTTCTGATGGCAATTTCAGCATAAGTGCCTAGGCCACTGAGTATGATTCAGCTACTGGAGTGATAATATTACATTTTCTGTAGCTGAGTGTTTTACAATACAAAGAATTAATTTCCATGCAACATTCCAGTAATGTCCTCATAAAACTATGGTAGCTGAGAGCTATGTTTTCACATGGATTGGAAGGGACACAAATATTTATAGCACAAGTCTGAGAGCGTGAATACAAAATGCATATCTGAATAGCCACACACTGACTCCAGTCAGTTTACTGTAAGACCAAGAACTCTATGGGTGGCTACACCCATGGTGAGTTCTTCTCCACTGCAGTGCTTCCTGACAGCTCCAGTGCACAAAAAGCCTTGTCCCTGTACAGTGTGGTAAGTGTCAACCCACTCTGCTGTACTCTTTTCCCTGTCCTATAATTCTCCTCAGGTCCTCTGGACTAGGGCAAAAATCCAAGGCAATTTAAAAAATAAAAAGGTTAATTACAGGCTGCCTTATCATATTTCTCTCTTTGCAACAGCCTACTGATGTTAGCAAACATTTACAAAGTCACATATATGAGACAACAGTATTTCAAGCTTCCTGTGGGATTGTGGGAATGTACATAATGTACAGTATTTTTTTTATTTGAGAAACCTAGCAGACCTGGACATTTTATATTCAGTTTCATATAGACATTGATGTATCAGATGATTTAGAGTGTGTATGTGTTTGAAATTCTTCTGACAAGTAGATATTTTTGAATTAGTGATCTAAAGATTTTTTTTTTGATGATATAATTATGAGCTGGAGGCTGAAGTTTTAGAAGTGAATTTGGTGGTATATTTGCAATTCAAAGAAGTTACTTAAATTAACAAAAATGCCCTAAAAGAACAGCTGTCTACCTGACTGATCCAAGAAAATGAACACTGAAAATAAACAGCTGCCCCATAGAAGACTATGTGATAAAACTAATCACCCTTTGCATAATGTATTTATTTTCCCCTGTGCTTATTACAGACCCGGTGAACCTTCAAAGCTATAAATATTTAAATGTTATAGACATCCCAGACATGTGAGCTCAAATGAAAGTAGGATTTCAGTAGCCTGACTAGCAGAAAACCAGATCTCTTGAAGAAACCACTTCTGATTGTTACATAACACTCCAAAACATGCTTTTTTTTTTTTTTTTTTTTTAAATGCTTTGTTTTGTTATACCAACAATTCTTTTTAAAAGGACATTTCTTGTAAAATCTCAATGGTCTCTATACAACAGAAGACTTGGTGTCTGGGCAAAGGATACAGTTCCACTAATGTCATCATAGCAACATATCAGAGAGAGCAAAAAAACCAGCACGTTTAAAGTTAATAGGATAAATATCCCTGGGTGCTATATTTTATCATAGATACTCCAAAATCAAGTCACTAAAATTAACCAAGTAATGACACTATTCAGTAGTTGATAAGTTTCAGCCATGTATTTTTCACTTTTAAAAAGCTAGATGAAAGCAGAGATAGAAGCAGGCAGGCATGCATCAAAATAATTTCAGGGTTCAAACCAAGGGATTTAGATGCAAGTATTTTCACAGCACTGAGGACTCAGTGGTCATGACCCAAAATAAGACAGTGGATGGAGTCCTGGTGGTAAAAACCACCTGTGTGACAAATGAAACAAAGTTTCAACCAAATTGATTTCCCTCTTTTCATGCCCATGCACTGAAGGAAGGGAAGGTGGGATATTCTTTCCTTTTGGCCTTTTTTCCACTCCAAGATTTCTCAGTGGTTTCTACCATTGACATACTCCCCAGAATACACTGTTTTCTCACCCATTCCTGAGCCACAGATCCTACTAGGATAGTCAAAAACTATATGCCAACAAATTCAGTTACAGCAAAGGACACAAGAGATAACATTTAAAGCAAAGCTAAGCCAACTATCCATCATTTGCCACACCTTGTGGGTATTAGTATGGCCTGGTCCCTGATTTATGGGGAAATCCACAGTGTTCTGAAAGCCTCTTTAGGGAAACATAATTTGGGATGTTGCCACTGGCGCTGAAGCAGCCAGAAAGCCATGATGGCTGAGGATTTGATCTCTGTGCTGATGTGCCCCCGGTGTACCCATTTCAGTTTTAACCATACAACAGTCCCAACAGTTTGCAGGGCTTTTTTTCTAAAAGCCTTCCAGCTTCCAGCCTCCCAGCTCCTGTCAGCCCTCCTGCCATGCTGCACAATCTGCCAAATGACCACAGTGTTTTGTTCTCAAGAATGGAACAAGTCTGTCTGTCTCGATGGGCTCAGTCTCAGAACCAGGCCTGATACTCAGACAGATGCTCCTAGTGCTCAGCCCCTACAGAGTCAGCCAACACCTGTGTCATTTGTCAGATTGTTCATTTTACTTATACCCAGGAATAGATCTTCATCAGAACTGCTCACAAACAGCTGCAGGATCCATTGGGCAGAGAGGCTGTGAAAAGCCAATACAGAACATTTACTGTACTTCAACTACTAAACCGGACAGCTTCAACTTAAGCTCATTTACTAAGATCAAGACCTGCATATTATCAAATCAGCCCACCACCTCTGTCAAATCCAACCATTAAAAAACAATCATAGTTGTCACCTGCCCAGGTGCACAGACTGAGGAGCATGCAAGGAACAGTCTCCCTTCTGATGCTGCCACCAGGGCTGTGCTTTCTGACCAAACCCTGCAAAAAGCCATTAAAGTGGGCAGAGACGTTTCAATCAGTCAGCAGAAGAGGCAGCCTGGAAAGAAGAGCACAAAAGCTACCTTGCAACAGCCTTGCCCTTGAGGGCTCTACAGACATTTGTCTTTTTTTGAGGCACGTTCTTCCCCTTACCCCTCCAAAACCATGCCGAGAAGATTCCCTCTTGGCAAAGCCAATAGAAGATTTCCACTGATTTTAATGAGAGCTGGAAAGTGTGGGCTTTCAGGACAGCATTTATTTCTTTTCTTTTTTAATTCAAAAATTTCCTCACACAGGCTGCCTGAAAGGATGTAAAGAAGATTAACCATAACATTCTGAACTAGTTTAACCTAAAAAAAAAAATTATTCTGAAATGTCTCAGCACATACTCAGATGTTATGAATATTCAGCAGACCCCCCCTCAGCAGACATTCTTTGCAAAACTATTTTTACAAAAAGACATTTTGATATGGCATATAGAGAAAATAAGGTTTTTTATACAAAATAGGATTCACTGGAAATACTTTCTTATGAAATGTTTATGCTATGTAAGCTAGCCTGCCTGCATTCCTTTGGATCATCCTCCATGGTCTATTACAATACATTCTGTGGTATAGCATGTTAAAAGAAGGACCTGAAATTACCAGTCTGGTAATTTCTTGAGTCTTTGTATATGAATATGCTATTACAAACAGAGGATGACCCAGTAATACCTCAAGAGTAAAACACTTGAATAACACATCCTCCCTGTGCTATCAAATCTATTACACATTCCTTAAAATTAATAATAAAAATAGATCTTAAAAGACCAATTATAAACAAGCGCAAGAGAAAAGCATTTTAAATAGCTCATGCTAATTGTGTTTATCTCAGTGTGAAGCCATGTCAAAGAGCCTGCAGCAAATGTATTTTGTTAAAAGTACCACTTGCACAGCAGGAGTTAAACATTAGAAAGCAAGCTTGTCATTAGTGGGCTACAGCTGAAAAGGCTACTAAAACTCAGCTAAATTATTAATACGGCATCTTAAAGATGTCAGATGGAGAATTAAACTCCTTTTACACAGTACATGATTTTAATGCTACTTTTTTTCATGTTAGCCCATTAGTAATGCCCCTCTTATATAATCGTGGGGAGGACCAGAGGGCAGCCACATGCCAACCTTGGTTTGCATTCCTCACTGTGGGAAAGCTCCACTGCTCTCCTTCTGGGCCACCTGTATTTTTCTTAGTGCAGTTGATATTTTTTTTTTATTTTCTCAGGTTATTTATAAGGTTAATGAAGTATATAAAAGAGGTTTTTTTAAAATTACATCCACTGTGGTGTTTGAGACTTAGTATTTCTGAAGATGCCATCCCAGCCTGCTTCTAAGACAGTTTACACTGAGCTGAAACCGAAGGGAACAATTCTGCTCCTTCTTGCCAATCCAAGTCTTCTGGAGAGATGAGTCAGTTGGCTTCTGAGATGAGACATTGTCTTTTTCAGGGTTATTTTTCCATTGGATCAGTCTGGCTACCAATATGGAACAAAGAGAACAATGAAGAGCACCAAGGTGCAAGGTAGAAAACAGATTACTTTAGATGGTAATATGCCACTGAATTAGCTGCCTTTAACATGAAATCACCAGGTCTGGTTTAAGGAGAAGTGCTGAAATCTGGAAAACATCACTGGCTACTAAGAAGTGAGCATAGGGCATACCTCAAGAGAGGAACTGAGCCACATATTGTATAGACTATTCAAAGTTTTTCTGGCTTTTGCAATTCATTCCTAATTCTCCACCATGAACAAGCAATATCTAGACACAATGCAACATTTTTTCCTGTTAGTCTTAGAAATCTGACAGAGAATGAGAGGGGAAATATGAGATATCCCTTAGCAACACAGCTATGATGAGAAATTGTGTTTCCTTAAAACATGAACAGACTCTCACCTCAGCAGGCTACACTCTCAAGCACCAGCTGCATGGGTCAGTGCACACATTCATCTACCATGCTGAGAAAAGAACTTCTAAGGGTTGGAAGCTGATTTTGTTTATCTTATTTTTTTTCCTTACAGAACTTTACTCTCATTCTACAGATTACTTTTAGTCACAAAGCTATTCTGAGCTGACAATGCAAGCCCAAACACACAATCCTACCCAATTCCTATAGTTGAAAAGAAGATAACAAAGGTTATGTGTTCTTACATCATCAAGGTTCACAGAGCAAAAGCTTAAAAAATTAAGTATTTTATTCATAAATGTTATATCTGTAATGCATTTGGTATTAGCTCCTTGTCATTTTTTTTGTAAAGTAGTTTGTTTCTAACTTCAGAGAAGATAAGAGGAGATAAATAAAATGAGGAAACTCATACTTGTGCTTTGGTATCAAATACAACTCATTTGCTTCCTGGTTCTTCAGAAAACAGTAAGAGAGGGAGAGAGCAGCTGATATTGTAATACTGTACTCTTCCACTCCCTATTCCAGACTGCTCTTGACCTTGGCCCGTGAAGGAAACTCAAACAAGGACAACAGACATGCATAACCACAGGACAGGTAACAGCCCCCTTGCAGCCCTTTCTCTGCTAAATGAAGCTTAAGGTCTTTCATTTTACTTATAAAATCTTAATGTCCAGGTTCCTGACTATTTAAGGAATCACATTCTCCATAAAATATGGTATTAAGAAAAGTATTCAAGCCTGAAAGTCCTTTCCATTTAAGAGAATAATGTCAAGATACTATCCATCATACAAATCCAGACCACAATGTCCTTCTTCTCTCTACTTTGGTGAAAAAATACAAGTTTCTGTTCATATAGGACAACATTGATTTCCTCAGAAAATGGGGAACGAGGACCAGATACATTCAATTAAAAGGATGGACAGGACCTAGAGGAGTCAACTGAAAGAATAAAATTGTGGTACTTGATATTTTAGTCTAAAATGGAACTCAAGTAAATAACTGAATAGCTTAACATCTGAGGCCACTTCCTGGAAATTCTCTGGTAAAGTTGTCCTGAAAACTTTGACAGAGTCAAAATTTGGACTTGTTTGACTACTTTCTCTGGCAGTGACATGGGGAAGGCTCTGGAGAAGACCCACCAGGCAGATTGCTCCATGGCCAAGGAACCATGTGTTGAGGCTCCCTGAAAATCTACATAGTCAAACCAAAATATTTTGAATTTCAAAACAGCATCCCTATCTATCTCTAGCCAGCAAATCATATTGCTTTGGTTGCTTAGATTGAATTTCATATTTTTAATCATTGAACAAGTTTTGTTTTTGTTGTTGTTTTTCAATTCTTTAGAAAGGTGTGCTTGGATTATTTTGGTTTCAAAAAGACACATCCAAGGAAATAAATTAGAACAAGGCAGAGACAGAACACTGCACAACACTGACAGAATTGGAGAATAACGGAGAGAGAGGTGAGTTTTCTTCACTTAACTCTTTCTCACAGCTTAACCAACTCCTAACATGTGTTACTATTAAAATGCTTCTCCTGCTTTCAGGCCCTACTGAGACACAGAGATATTACTGCCTAGACATTTTATCCCCATTTTATTAAAAATAAATTTTAAAATATGTTTTTCATATCCATTCATCGCTCTGCCATTCCCCTACCCTGTTTTATATATGACTATTAGTATTTTTGACTACAATAAATTCTAAGTACTTTGGTTTTTCAGCCTTCTTGAGCAGTTTCTTCAACCGATGACTTTTATAGGGAGGATCCCAAGTGTTGGTATAAATGTTATGCAGTTGACAGATTAAGCCAAGAAAAAATAAAACCAGTACATTACTGCAGCAAGGATGCAGCCAGTGTTGTGTGAAATGAGGTGGACCCTCTGTTCTGAACTGCTCTGGGAGACTACACACAGTCATCGCTCTGAGTACAGTCAAGGCCCACTTAGCAACAGTATTTAGAAATACATAAATAAAATCAAGAAGACCAAGACTTCACGGAGGAGACAGGTTAATTGCCCATTTATTAAGTATTTGGGGTCTATGCTTTTACCTTTAGAATGATGTACAGAAGTACTTGGATTAAAATGGAATGATACTTCCATCGACATTATCTCAAACAAGTACATGCAGTGCGGTTGAAGACATTTAAGATATTTTTGCCCCACTTTTGAGTTCTTTGATACTTAAATTTGACAAGTGTGACCACAGAATATTCAACATGAACGGCAACCTCAGCTGTGTTTACCTCTGCTGAGATAACTGACGTAGCCCAGAGCACAGCAGGACCAGAGGACAACTGGGAGTTCTTCAGAAGCTGATGAACGACCACGATCCATGGACAACATGAGAGAGCAAGAGATGAGATTTCATGACAGAGATTCAACAGTCAGACAATTTATTCTCCCTTCATGGAGTCCAATTTTATTATTGTGCTAAATCAATGGCTCATATTACAAAGGTTTATGCCATTTGCAGTGTCAGCTGGACTCCCCATGCTTGTGTGGGAATCAGTTGCAATGGGATAAAATTTAAGTCTCTCCTTCAATTAACGGTTAAGCACAAAGAAGAAAATCACTACAGGTATTAGCTCTTTAAATACAGACATTCTCCTGCACTAATCAGCTTCTTTTTCATTTTATTCATGACTAATATGAAGGTAGGGACTTTGTATGTCACATCTGTCAAACAGTGAGGTTCTGACCTACTTTGGTGCTATAATAAGGACAATATTCCATCTACAGAGTGCTTCTATAAAAGCACTGGTTTAACCAGAGGTTTTGGAGGCAATAGTGACTGTCTGAAGTGAAAAGAAATGTTTTTTTTCATATAGAAATTGATGAACATTAAAAAAAAAAATCTTAACTTTAAGAAAATATTATAAAGAGATTTTATGAAAGGTAGAATAAATCAGGATCTACAATAACTTTCCAAAATACTTATTTGCCTAAAATAGGTAAAAAACCCAAAAACCAGACAGATGCACTGACACTCTTCTTGACAGATTGATAACCTTATGGTTTCCAAAACTTGTGTTCAATAACATTTCATTAGTATACTCCAGTGTATTTACTACTATGTATTATTAATACAGATATGTGCCTAGAAGATGTACAGTTTGTAATTATTTTTCATTTCAAAGCATAATAGCTTCACACTGGACTTGTTGCAGCTACAATATTTCATCTCTGAAAGTTCCTTCAAACATTCTGGGACTGTGACAGAAATTTGTATTTGAACAGAAAAGCTGTCAAGAATGTGCTGCGGTGCCATCCATCACCGTTTTAATCCTGACCATACTCAGATGTTAGTGGAGCTATCTGTCCAGCACACTAAACAAAGGCTCAAATTATGCCTTCTGTTCTTCCACATCAAAGCTACAAAGTTAGACTGAATTCAATAGGCCTGTATTACAGTCTATTAATTTCCTATTAGTTCTCAGCTATGCAAAATCCAGCCACAGTGTCACTGTGGTTTAGACATGCAACCTTGATTTCAGCATCAAAAAATGGAGCCTGTCACTTCTCATAATTTTACAGAAGATTCTATAAATGTAAATCCTTTTTCATCCTGTCATCCTTTTATGTCCTTAATGAGTTTGCTCACTAACAGTGCAGAATCTTAATTTCACATTCAGAAATATTAACAGTTACTATTAAGCTCCTGAAGTAGCTGCTCAATTAAAGTGTAATTTATACATTTACACTTAGTTTTATACAAAGCAATGACATTTAGAGTTTTGATTTTCTTTCTTTTTCCTTTTCTCACATTTGCATTTTACATTCCCAAGGAAAAAAAGTTGCAGTTAAAAACTGAGCTAAATATTCTAAAACAAAATCTTTAATCAGGAGCACATTATGTAGTGTAATATGATTCCTTAACAGTTAAAATCTAACATTTGTAAAAACAAATGGCACACACTTGACAGGCAAATTACACATGGATTACCATTTGTTAAAATTTCATCACAGAAAATAGTTTAACTGTTGTGGATATGAGCCAAGATCAGCCTGACAAGTACTTTACATGAAAGATTATCATATTCTCTTCCAGAGGTTTATGCTTAATTCAGATGCACCGACTTTTTGCCACCATTGCTGACCTTTATGTCTAATCAAAGTCCCTTTGAATCCAAATTCCCAACCTTTTATCTCTCCTGACAGCTTTTAATTTGAAGGCTTGTAATAAAGTCTATTAAAATTCAAAATGTATCAGTGTTTAACCATGGCTCACTTGCTGGGTTTTCAGATATGGAGCTTCAAATGGGCTGATTACAGAGACTCCAAACTTTCCATTTTAAGGCTAAAAAAGCCCTTTGGAGTGGGATATCAATCTAGCTTTTTAGTTATAATGCACAAAGGTGACATATGTGGCAAAACCAAAATAAGTGAGTATGTAAAAGGAGCATTTTTCATAGATACTGGGTAAGTTAGGACTGTTTCTGTGAGAGTCCTGTATCTCTGGTTAATTTTAAGGCAAATTCACTCAAGGCAGCCAGAGTTTCCATATCAGACAGTATGAGTTCAGTGCAGTGGCCTCTGTGCATCTTGCAGCCTGCCAGGCTACATGATGCCAAAGCCAAGCAAGCAGCAGCTCCATAGCTAAATCTCCCTGGAAGGAAAACAAGGTCAATTTTCCTGGGTCACCTGTAACTATCAGCTCACAGAAGAATAAGGCAATCACTTTTCCCATCGTAAGTAAGGCAATTACTTTAAAAATAGTAGGGTAATGGGGAGCAAAACGTTCCAGAATCACCAAAATACCTGATTAAAGGGCCTTTATATTTTTCAAAAAACAAGAAAACCCCAAACCAAACAAAAGGCAACAGCAACAAAAAACAACAAAAAAACCCACCCCAACAAAACAAAATTAGGAAAAAAAAAAAAAGAAATCCCCCAAAAACCCAAAACTCTCCACTTGTTCAAGTATGCTATTCCTTCAGTTGGAATTTTTCTATTCTCTCACAGTAGCCTGCACAAATTCAAACATTATATATCTGTTTTTCACACAATCCTACTGTCCCATCAGGCAGGAACTGCCCTACAGAGGAGAAGCTGTAGATGTGAGAAGAAGATTAAAAAGTAGTGTAAAATAACTTGATGTTATAAATTCTTTTAAAGTAGAAGCAGATGTCTGAAGCCTACAATGATATGTGAACACAGGTGAGGTTTATATTTGCAGAAGTATCAATTACAGAACTATGTAAAAAATTTGTGTACACTGCTGAGCCCACAAAGAGCACAGGTCAGACCACAAGGTCTCAGAGGTCCCTCCATACACATCTCATGGCAAGAGGCAAATTGATTTCTTTGTACTTCAAAAAAAAAAAAGAATTAACAGAGCTTTTGGGGTGAGTGAAGCTAAAATGCAGTTGGTTGTAGCCATGTGGGGGTTGGTATCTTCTCCCAAGTAACAAGTGGTAGAAGAAAAGGAAACAGCCTCAAGTTGTGGCAGAGGAGGTTTAGACAGGATATTAGAACAAAGCCCTTTGCTGAAGGGGTTGTCAAGTCCAGGAACAGGCTACTGAGGGCAGTGGTGGAGTCATCATCCGTGAAGGGATTTAAAAGATGTGTAGGTGTGGCACCTGAGGACATGGTGTAGCATCGGACTTGGCAGAGTTAACAGTAGGACTTGATATTAAAGATCTTAAAGTTCTTTTCCAGGCTAAACAATTCTATTGTTCTATTCTTCTTAATATAGGCATGATGTAAAACTTTTGAATTCATTACAGCACTGTAGTTCAAAATATAATATTTCTTAACCACAGAGCACAATTGGATTTAAACTATCGTTTTTTTTTTTTCAATGATACTGTAATTTAATCTTCTACAGCTGTTTTTGGTCTGTTACAAAAAGGTAAAACTTCTCACATCTAATTAACTTACTCTCTAATTCCAGCCCAGCAAATGATGCATCATCCTCATCTCAGCTAAGTTATATGCCAGATGACACAAGGAAATGCTGAAATTTAGAGTCTAGGACATCGGTTCCAAGGATGCATTGAAGAACTGAAAAAGGTTATTTCCAATATTAGCCCAGATATTATACAGAAGAGGAAGGTCTGTACTCATCTCTCAGTACTGGAATCACTAGGACATTGCAGGTGCAAATGTAGCCAGGCTGCAGCAACAGACATTTGTCTTTCTTTTATTTTCTCCTGTTCATTTCACACATTCCTCTTTATAACCTCCTCATTTCCAGAGGCCGATAATTAAAATAAGCTGAACATCTTCCACAACTTCAGCTGCTTCCAAAACACCATCAGAAACGTTCTGGACACATGGATGTTCTTCATGTCCCTGGGTCATCTTCCGGCACTCCAGTAAAGCACATTCCAAATGTCCTCAATGCCACCCCACGTGAAGAACAAGATGAGCTGTTCCTTCCTGGAACAACACTGTATCACCCAAAGAATTTAAGTACAAATATGTTTATATAAGTCATATACTTATTTTCTGGAAGCAGCTTTGATTTGGCCTCACTAAGAACTTGTTTATACCCACAGTGGTTGTGTCATTAACCAAGAACAAATGCACTTTACCCCACACCCTTGGCCACCAACATGGAACTAAGAATTTCTCTGATCTTGAAGCAAGATTTAGATTTTTCTTTTTCCTGTGTAAATAAGCAAAATAATAAAGGTGAAACTTAAATTTCAAAGAATTTTCCTTTAACAAAATCATCAACAAATATAATTAACCTATTCAAAGAACTAAAAAATAAATAATGCTCTTAGAATCTGCAGTGACAGAAAATCTCCCAAATATAACAGTATTTTATATATCTACAGAGATGTAGAATTCCTCAGATGTTAAAAAAAGAGAAAAATAAAATCTCAAACATCAACCAAACAAAAAAAAACCCCTCAAAAACCCTCACAAACAACCACAAAACCAAAAAAACCCCAACAGAAAACCTCCAAAACAATTCTCCAGCTCTGAAGTAAGTCTTTGCAAGAGTTTAAGGAGATTTTCAAAACAAAACCAACTAATATGAGCTAAATACCTATGGCTGTCAAACACTCGGGTTCTCCAAATTACTAGCTAGCCTGTATGACCTGAATTTCTGATGTTATTTGCAAGCATTTATGCAAAACTCTCACTGCATTCTGCAGACAGAAAGAAGAAAAACGGGACAAGAAGATGAGACAAGCTGGACTTCATTATCATTTTAGGAATCCATCATTCCTCTGACACATTTCTCTTCTGTTTTATCACTGGTTTTTTTTTGGTCAGTGTTTGTTCTTTGGCATCACTAAGAAAGCCCTAATTCTGATTCTCACTGTGATTTTAAAACCTGCATAATATCAGTTTACAGAGATACATGTGCAGAACATTCCTGCCTGATTTGTCACATGTTTTTTTTTTTTGGCAAACTCTTAATGTGTAGAGGAAAAGGAGCACCTTAAACCTGGGCTACATCAGACAGGAGGGGAAGTTAAATGGTAGTTTTTCTTTCTGTTTTTTTTCCTTTCCATGTATTTTTTATGTATTTGTCACTTGATTAAGGAGAGTTTATTTCCCAAAGTTAGAAGGCACGTAATTGCTCATTAAATCTACATACACCCAATCAAGTTCTAAGGTTTGTCTCTATGAAGAGAATTAAAAGTAACCAGTATTGCCTGCTGATTTCCTACACTGTGTGCAAAAAGAAAAGAATTTTGATCAAGTGTGCTTAATGATTTCATGAATAAACTTTAGACCTTTGAAGGCAGAACAGTGATGTGTCAGAAAACAATGAATTTAAAGAGCAACCTTTAAAATACAAAGTCTGCAGAACTCAGCTCCAATTGTTATCACAGACAAGACTGAATTTGTTTCCAGAAACTCATGTTCTTTACATGATCATACATGGCTTCTAATTAAGAGTTAACATAATTTCCATAACAGCTCCAGGTAAACATATTACTCTCATTTTATGGATGAGGCACATTAAGCATCAAGCAAACAAAATGTCTTTTCATTTTAGATGCCGAATTTGAGAGTGTGGGAGCACACTGTTTCCATAATAGCATTTTTTGTTACAGCACTTTATACTTTCAAAGCACAGCTCTCAGCCCTCAGTATTTCTGTAAGTCAGACCTCGGTTACTAAGTCAGAGAGCAACAAAATGAAACACAGACAGTGACTATCTGGGAAACCTTTTTCCCTTGTATGCCATGAGAGCTTTGTGGCAGAGGCTGGGTCATTATCAGTTCTGCAGCAGAACATTCAACTCCCTTTCATGAGGTTTTCTTTTCCTTACAGCCACCTGCATCATTCCCTTAACACTGCCCATGTTCTGTAACCAAAAATTTGCGAGTACTGGAGAGTAGATACACCTGCCTATGGTTCTCATCAGAGCACCCACACTCCACCTCCAAAAAGAAAAGGGAGATCTCATGCTAGATTATTGTAATTGTTTGATATGGAAGTAGTTCAGGTCTCTAAAGGATGCCAGAAATAATGCATTCATAAATGTACATCGACTAAATCCTATGATTCTGACACCAAAAATGCCAACATGCTTCAGAATAAAAGAAATGATCTGCAGCATGCCATCACTTGAAGCAAAAGTGACATGAATACAATTACCCATAGTTTAGGGAGATATTATAATTTCAGCTAATCAAGTCAAAATGTCAATGAAAACAAAGGAAGTTTAAATAATTTTTATGCAAGTTTTCCAGAATCTCTGAGGACGATTTTAAAAGCTCAAGTGCAGTATCCATTGGGATATTCAGTATAGTTAAGAACAGAACAATTTTTAGTCAAATTAGACTGGTAATTTTCTCTTAGAATAGCTGATTTATGTAAAATTTTAATCATAATATTAACTTTCTGTTTGTAACTTATGCCTATATCAATTAAACTACAAGGCCATAAAATATGTTTAATAGTTGAGCAGCAATAAAATACTTAATGAGCCAAGTGATGCCTTCTAATGCCACTACTCCTGATTTGCATTATATGGGAAAACCAAAATGAAACAAAACAACCTACTACGATTTGGACAACATTCTCAGTCGAAATGTTGTTTCTATGCCAGAAGAAGCTGTAGAATTGTTTATATAATCTACTAGGAAGAAGTCTACTGTTCAGGATGTGGACAGAGAGACAACTGCTCCCTTGACTTTCTGGGGGGGAGCTAGAGGTAATGAGAAGATGCTACAGGAGAAAGCAGCTGGGGCAAACATGAGAATATTATTCTTTGGGTCTCATCTCTCTAAAACTGAGATTTGAGGCTGACCTTAATGATTCTAAACCAGAAGACGAAAATGCAAACTACCTGATTCCGAAAAGCCATGCCTCACTCACAGTGGCAAGTCTAACTGTGGCAAATACTCCTGTAACTGGGAAGATTTCCCAGGAGAACTGCACCTGAAATAATGTTTCCTAGTTGTGAGCACTCAGATGACATGAAAGTACTACAAGAATAAGAAGTGCAATACTTCTATTCTTGGCTTAGTTTTCCATAAAAGAAGTTCAAAGGCACCTAAATCCAGTCTCTGCCACTTTAACAGGAAGAAACATATAGAAAAGCCCTTGGAACATACATGGAGGAGACAAAAGGTACTGTATCTGAGACATTATCGAAATAAAAAGACAAAACACGATGAGATTTTTCTATGTATTGTAAGAAATGTTTGTCAGTTTTGGAGATTATTTTAAAGAGAAGAGCTTTTCAGCTTTTCATTGCTGATTTGAGTCTTTGTCAACTCAAGAGTCTTCACCATCTCATTTTTGAAATAGAACCCAGATGAACCATTGGGAGTAACGTCTGCTAAAAGAGATAATTGTCTAATTTATCTATAGAGGCCTTTCAAAGGACCAAAAAATAATAATAGCACTCCATATTGAAACATTGCACTTGATTATCTCTAATGCACAGGTTTATAAGGGGGAAGTGTTGTCATAAGTAACATAAAGACCTGGAGCAACGACCTAAAATTCTGAAAACCTTGAAGTTTGTATTCCCAGAATAATCAAATCCCAGTGGAAAGTGAAATCAAAAGATTGGTTTGTCCTCCTTCAGCATACTGTTCCTAGAGGTCTTTATAGTAAAAGCAGCTTTTACTTTTGCCCCATTAAAAAAATCCCAACACCTGATTACCTGAGAGATTCCCTTATGTTCCTGATTATGGCAACTCCATGCCACGGGGCAGAGATGGATTAGTTCAGCATGAGCTAATTCCAGAGTCGTAATGGCTAAAGAGCCACTACAGAGACACTCACGGGAATTTACTGGTTCAGGTTGGTCTGAGCTAAGAGGTTATTGGCTTGTATTTCATTATAACAGACAGTTATGCCAGAGGATATCTTTATGGAGAATTTGTGTTGATGGTGTTCCCAAGCTGATCATGAGGAAAAGGTCAAATTATTGTCCTTCAGCCTTTACACCGTGTTTGTCACCATCCATTTTTGGCTCACAAACAAATATGAGGCTATTCTGTAGTGCAACCTCCAGGAGCAAGAAGAGCTCTCTGTACCTTTCACATGACTGTGGAAATGAGAAAGGAAGTTTTCTCAGAGGATGTAGGTCATAACTATGTCCCCTACCATCTGGTCCTTGAAACCCAGTAAAGGAGGCAGAATATATTGCATTCCAGCACTCTCCATTGACAGGCAGTCCCTCAAGGACAGTAACTAACTGGTGAAGTTTCAAACAACCTCCAAACTTCTCTAAACACCACTAGAGCTACAGAAGTCTTATATTCACTGCCTCAGTAGGAAACTATAAACTCTGTAAGCAACTGCATGAACTTCGTTCATCTGCTTCCCCTTTTGCTACAGCTAATCTGCCTTTATTTGCAGTCAGAAAGCATTCATACCTGAAAGTTGATTATTTTTTCATGTAATCCTCTTAATCAGCGACAGAGCATTTATATATTTAATTCTAGACTACATTTGATGGTGGTTAATACCTTAATTAGCTATTTACACATGCCAAAAATTACAGAAGCAATTAGGAATATTTAGATTAATTAAAAGTATTAGGCAGTATTAAATGTGAGAGAACAGATTTTAATTAATTCTTTCAAGTTTTTTTTTATAATCTCTTCTGTTGAGAAACAAACTATAGAAGCACAATCATATCTGAATCAGATATCTGTGCACTATCATCACCATAATGTTTTAAAAGTATCCAAAAGGAGTTAATGAACTTATTCTTTACTGTTTATTAAAAATACTATCTATGAAAACTCTTTTTTCTCTCCATCTATTTTCTTTACCAGGACTGGTAGCAAGCTGAACTAAATGCTGTCTTAGTCTCACCGTAGCTTATTTATACTCCAGAAAAATATTTGAGAGAAATACATTTTAGCCAGTCTGAAAAATTCTATTCAGGAAGGAAGGATCTTTGTATCTACTTAAAACTCAGCACAATCCAGAGGACTGTGGACACCCTGTGGATTCCAGCATCACGGTTCAGACATTCTTTAGGCAAATCATGAAGGTTTCTGTGTGTATGGATTCCCAGCCTGTGTTTGTGGATGTGATGGTACAGAGACACACTGTAGCTCCTGGGAGCTGGTGCTTTGCTGCCCAGCACAGCCCTGTGACGGCCACAGCCTTCCCCTACACAGAACCATCACTTGGGAGCTGTGAAAACATGGGAAGTGCATGGAAAAACTGAGGTGAAATACCAGTTTTGTGATCGCCTACTATGTACAGACTGTGTCTCAAAACATAAAACATGCTTAGTATAGGTGGACTGTAATATTCAAAATTCCAAGAGAAAAAAAAAACCAAACCAAAACAAAAATAAACCAGAACAAGAAAGCAAGACTTGCAGATACCAGAAAATCTGACATCATAGTGGGTGAACAACACTCTCACCAACATAATTTCTCTGCAATTTCCTTGATTAAATTAACAGAAACAAGACAACATTATAAAAAAAGTACCACAAGGTCATTTAGGTCAGGCAGTTTACAATGTTGGAGCATGCAGAGATGTAAATGGCACAACTATTTACATTCAGGCTATTGGCAAGATGTGTGCTACTAAATCCAAAAGGGAAGAGCGTAGGTTTAGGTTGGATATTACGAGGAAATTCCTCCCTGTGAGGGTGTTGGGGCACTGGCACAGGTTGTCCAGAGAAGCTGTGGTTGCTCCATCCCTGGCAGTGTCCAAGGCCAGGCTGGGTGGGGCCCTGAGCAACCTGGGATAGTGGAAGGTGTCCCTGCCATGGCAGGGGGGTGGTATGAGATTATCTTTAAGGTCCCTTCCACCCCAAACCATTTTGTGATTCTATGATGCATCTTTTTCAAAATAACATGAAGAAAGCTAAAATACTTTTAAATTCAGTGTTCTTGCTGTACATATGCAAGCCAGAGTAAGACATTTAAGTTCTTTTACTCACAAATGAATCACCCACGTAGAGTCAGTGCTGTTTGTTCCATTCCCATATGTTCCAGTATACTATTTTGTCCTACTTTTGCATGTATACAAAATTAGAATTGCAAGTTGCATCAATTTTCATCTTTAAATCGGTTTTATTTACAACCTCTAAAGTTCCTTGATTATTTCTAGTAACATTTGCATCAATGTCTGCTTAAATTATTCATGACATTTCAGTTATATCATTGGATGCTTCAAAGTAAAACTCAAAGTAACTTTTCTTTCCTGAGAACAAAGATATACTTTCCTTGCTCTCAAGCAGAAATTCACAAGAAGATGAAAGAAATGCCAAGAATTGTTAATAAACAAATTTATGGTCTAAATTATAAACAGAAAAATGAAAATATTCCCAGTGGAAATAGAAAACTCTGTCTAAAAATGCCTCCAAACACCAATTAAGTACATCCAATTAGGATAATATTTGATTTATCTAGGTCAGGACTCAAGAAATTTTTTGCTGCCTAAGTAGCATCCGAATTACACAACTTCCCTGTGTGGGCCAAGTGACTGGGGAAGGTTGCACTGACATCAGGCAGACCCAGAGGAGGAGAGAGCCACTTGGAGACCCTCTGCCTGCTGCAGTCACTGCTGGTGCCACTCGAGCCTGTCCCCAGCACATGAAGGGATGGTCTTGCCCTGGTCTGGTCCAGCCTTGGGGGGGATCAACAGAGCAGGAGATTGGGTGAGTGCAGGGACTGGAGCTTCTTTCTGTCCCTGCTGTCTTCCTCCCATACAGACACCCACTTCTCCTCCCATACAGACACTTTTCCTCCCATACAGACACGCACTTTTCCTCCCATACACACACTTCTTCTCCCATACAGACACACACTTCTCCTCCCATACAGACACTTTTCCTCCCATACAGACACGCACTTTTCCTCCCATACACACACTTCTTCTCCCATACAGACACACACTTCTCCTCCCATACAGACACTTTTCCTCCCATACAGACACGCACTTTTCCTCCCATACACACACTTCTTCTCCCATACAGACACACACTTCTCCTCCCATACAGACACTTTTCCTCCCATACAGACACGCACTTTTCCTCCCATACACACACTTCTTCTCCCATACAGACACACACTTCTCCTCCCATACAGACACTTTTCCTCCCATACAGACACGCACTTTTCCTCCCATACACACACTTCTTCTCCCATACAGACACACACTTCTCCTCCCATACAGACACTTTTCCTCCCATACAGACACGCACTTTTCCTCCCATACACACACTTCTTCTCCCATACAGACACACACTTCTCCTCCCATACAGACACTTTTCCTCCCATACAGACACGCACTTTTCCTCCCATACACACACTTTTCCTCCCATACAGACACACACCTTCCTCCCATACAGACACACATTTTCCTCCCATACACCCACTTTTCCTCCCATACAGACACACACTTCCCCTCCCATACAGACACACACTTCCTTCCCATACAGACACACACTTCTCCTCCCATACAGACACACTTTTCCTGCCATACATGTAAAGCAAACTAAACTATACAAAAGCACATAACAGCAGCTCCATGCATTTTTGCTTTAATTCTTCACCATTAAACCTTCACCATTTAGAAAATGTAAAGCAGGTTTAAGAACCCTGTAGATTTCATTCACCACTTACTTTCGTGTCCTAACATTGAGACAAACATTGTATTTATTTATCCCAGCAGAAGAGCAGGACATTATGAAACTTCCAACTTGAAGCCTTCAATTTGCACTCTAAATCAAAATCTTCTTTCAGTAAATACATATAATTATCTTTTTTAATATAAGAAATTGTATTTATGAATGAAATGCAACTTTTCAGTAAACAAATCATCTATTCAATTTAGTGTTATGGAAACGTGATAAAATTATTTCATAGGACTGAGGTGAATTATTCCTACAAAAAAACCCCAAACCAGCACAACAAAACCAGTACAAGAAAACTAGAGACTTATATTTGATAGTAAATTAGCTTTCTCAGAAGACTACCTCAAGTGTATGGTTAGATATATTTCTGCTTTCACAGCACATTTATGATTTCACACCAAATCATGTAAAATTTGAAGTTTCCCATGGCTTTGAATCACAACCAAGTGGAAGTGTCTAAAAGGCTGCCAGTATTTACCCCATCATGACGATAGCAGTTGATACTAACATTCCAGTGACTAATAGGTCACAGATACTTAGAGAAATAAGTAGGCTCTAATTTCACCAGGAGAAAAGTAGCAAAATGTGGCTACTAAGTTTGATCTCAGCAGCCTTCCTTGGTGAATGATAGCACTGAAGGGGTGGGAAAAATGATGTTTGGACTTTGCAGCATAGAGAGTGGGAGAAGTTTAAAAGCAGTATATTAATATTTCTTCCTTAAGTTGCTGTTCAAGGATACTCTTCAATCTTAAAGATCAGTGAATTAAAATTTACTTGAATAAGCAAGCTCTTGTAGCTACATTAGAGACTTACTCACAAGGTGACACATAACTTCAGACATGAAAACTGCAAACCCAGTTAAATTTTATTAAGGCAGTCACATCTTTAGATATGATCACACTGCAAGCATTGCCTATTAAAATTAGATCATTTGACCTTCATTGGAAAAGCCCTTTCATATAGCTAAAGAAAAATAAATTATTAAGGTATCTATACACAGAAGGAAGACATTTCTACTTCATAGTTCAAATAGCTTTATTCTTTGTGGTCTTCAAGACCTTGAACCAAAATGTAAAAAGTCAGGAAGGTTTGCTAAAGCAAACAATGTGAAGGACAGCACTACCTCGTCAAAGGTGATTTTCTTATCATCTGCAAGTAATTAAGAACTAAAGTTCAATTTTCACCAACAAAAACTAAAATTCACCCACAATTGTATTTGAGATAACAATTTTTTTCCCCAGTTTTAGCTTTTTGTTTGAAAATAGCACTGTACAGCAACCACTGGAGCAGTGCCCAAGAAAGAAACATTTGATTTAAAATCTTTTGTTCCTGAACTGTGGCTTGTTTGAAAAGGATAAAAGGCTTGCAAGAGAAAATTCTGCAAACAGTTGTCATAATTTCAAAGATAAAACTAAACAATATCTTACAAGAAATTCTCATGACAAAGAGCTCCATTAAGCAGAATATTATTCTGGGAGCACACAGGGCTGCAAGCTCTGGTTCTTGGCACACGAGTAGACTAAAGACCTCACAGTCACTCAGGCTGGAGAAGCTTTAGTGACATATAGTGAACAACTGCTTCTTCTCTAATATTTTAGTATCTATCTTCTTTCTGCTGCTCTAAAAGGACTTTATTAACAGGCTGAGAAACCGCTTCTTTTGTTGTCAAG
Source organism: Vireo altiloquus (assembly GCA_013396875.1). Classification (NCBI taxonomy): domain Eukaryota; kingdom Metazoa; phylum Chordata; class Aves; order Passeriformes; family Vireonidae; genus Vireo; species Vireo altiloquus. Next base: position 41,336 of record VZRF01007635.1, read on the forward strand.
ATAACTACGGACCAAATCAGCAAAATAAAAGCCTTTTGTTTTCAGACATAGCATTTTGACACTGGTTGCACTGTATGAACATATATATTAAGATACATATTTTCATATATTCAGAACATAACTCACTAGACATTTGATGCAACCTGTACTAATAACATCAATAGTTCAGCTATTTTTAAGGATGCTTCCTAGAGAAAAAGTAAATTACACAGCAGCAGCAGCAGCAAATGACCTCTGCTATGCACGTGCATGCATTTATATATTGTTAGCAGTAAAGACAAGAAAGCTGATCTCACATCAAAAGGATTCCCAAACAGGGAAAGGGAGGATGGGGGAAATACCACAAACAAACTTCTTACTCCTTCACTCCTTTCTCCACATAGAAACAAATAAATAAACAAAACAGAGCTGTGAGTCAGTTAATGGCCATTTGTCTGAAACCACAAATAAGAAATTAAAAAAAAAGGGATCCTTTTGTTTCCCTCCTCCTCTCATGATTCACAGCCTTGGCTCTGCAAGCTTGCCTCTGCTTCAGATGACAAATGATGCAGTTGTAAATAGCAGTCCTTGTTATCAGGACAGGTCCATATCAGCTCTATTTAATAAGGGAAGAGTTGTAGTTACTTTCTGCCTCTCTGATTTGTACATTTCTTCCTCCTCAGAGAGCTCTTAGGGGTAATGCTTTCTTTACCTGGAATCACTCCAGAACAGTCGCCCACCATTTGTTCAGTGCCTGCTTTTGAGCTGCCCCAAGGTGCTTAGGTGATAGGACTAAGAAGTACCACCAAGCTCCAATAACTCCACTAATTAATTAGGGACTTTGGGGCACAGAGGGGATGCTTTACTTTTAACATTTTTATTGAAACATCTGCCCTCTCAGATAGTTGTCTTAGAGGAAATCCTGGGCTAACTGTACCCTTTCAGCTGCCAGAACTGACATTTCAGCTTCTCTTCTAGTCCATGAAGTGGATTTCTCATTAGGGACCTTTAAGGGTCTGTTCATGTGCCAGGGCTTTGAGGAAATTTTTACTGCCCTTTCTGTGATAAAACGCTTGACAGTGCTAGGACACACTGAAGCTATAATTCAAATAAGGATACTGACTGGAATTCCTAAAATCTTTAAAAAGCAGCTTTTGAAATGGTTATGAATATGTTGAAAAACTGAGATATATGAAGAAAATCAACTCCCATGTTGAGGTAGCCTATGCTAGACACCTCTTTTATTCAGGTAAATAAATGGCTTCATTGATTTAGTGTCAGGATAGCATTATCTTTGGCCACATGAGAATATACAGATGGGAAAAATCTACTTTTTCCAAAAAAAAAAAAAAAACACCAAACCAAACCAAAAAAACCCCCAAACAAACTAATCCTAGAGTTTCTGAAGTAGGCAGAAGACTATTCCAGAAGACTAAAAGTCCTCTGGAAACCCTTAAATGCTGTTCTTATGCCCTTAACCTGCCTCACACACAGTAAAGAAAGTGAAGTATGTTGCTCTTGAGCTAACAGGTTGTGTGTTTTAAATGTTCTGTGTAGATTAAAATGAGAAACAGAAGGGGAACCTGCACAGTTGTCGCTGCCTTGGTAGTGGAAATGCAACCACAAAATGCTCTCTGCAGCCCCTCATTCGTACTCCAAATCCTGATGGACCCTGTCTTTGCCACCACTGCTATGGCCCTGCTCCTCAGCCACTTGATTTGCCCTCTTGTCAAAAGCCTTTAACTGAAAGACTCTTTTTAAATAAAGAACTCCTCTTGTGGTCTGGAAAAAGGTCTGCTCCAGTCTCTAGTAGGATACACTTTAAATGCCAGCAGGGTTTTCCTGCACTCTGGAAGGTTTCCACCTCTTCCCTGAGGTGAGGGGAGGCTTTCACCTCTTCCACAAAGCTTTCCCAAACAGAAGTGATGGGGCACTGATGATTTTGCTCTCTTCTCAATATTCATAATATAAGGACAATTCTTGGGTACTTTCTTGATAACTTCACAAAATCCATGTAGAAATGTCTCTGGACTACAAAACACTGCCTGTCTAGAACGGAACACTCCCTCTCTAAAGATTACATTTTCAGAAGTATTGTTGCTTCTTATCTAAGAAACATCCATGGCATTTAAGTGATTGTGTTAAAAGAGTCTGGGCCATACTGAGGCTGTTACTGCACATCTGTATCTTTGGAAGTAACTGGTAACTTGACCTGGACCCACTCTCACATGACAAACACTCTTGGTCCAAAGGTATCTTCTACAACTCACCTTCCTGTCTCAAATTTCCAATGTGAAAATTCTACTTACAAAACAAACATGCTGTTCTATTTTAAAAAAGGCCCCTGTCTAACAAGTAATGAAAGACAAATAGCATTAATAACTTGGTCCATGTTTTGCCACTGTTCTTTCTTACCACAATACAATCCAGCAAATGAAAATCTGGTGAAAAAAAAGTCATTCCTCAGAAATACTCCTTCTTACAAATATCTCTTACAGCATGCCTATTAACAACTTGTCTGTTTAATCCCGTGACTATTTCCATGCTCACCATTTGATAAAATTTGACAATGTACAATTCAGCTGCAAAAGTGTCTATAATGAGTGCAGGCTGTAACATCACACTGTCTTCCTTGGGGCTAATCATTTTATAATGAGTTTAGTGAAAAGCACCTATGCAATAAGTTGTAACTGACAGCAGCCCAAGGGAACCTCTAAGCGCTAAAAATTAGCTGCGGAGGGATGTTGAATCTCATCTTTTTCAGGATAGAAAACAGGTTTCTTTTGAAAATACACATATTTTCAAATAGACAAAAATCAAACAGATAGCACAAAATTTCTATTGATATCAGCTTTATCCTGTTTTTATCTTTACATTCTTATGAGGTAGAAGATACTTTAAAAAAAGTAAGATTAATAATCCTGCTAGAGATCCAATTATATTAATTTGTGACACTGTACCACTTGGAATTCAAAAAAGGCTGTTTTGAGTCAACTTGTCTTGTGAGTACAGAGCTGAAGACCTTTACTCCCTTTTCTGAGAGAGGTTAGAGTGCATAGTTCCTCCCAACCAGATTCACAGTGGAATTATAACTTTTAGTTTTTTCCCAGCAGTAAAAGCTCTCTATATTGCTCTGTACGATCAATGCATTGGTTTGTCAACCTGAACAATTAGCTGCTATCATTACACAGCATGTTACACAGATTTAGGTTATCACAGCAGAAATCTGTGGTTTAATATTGTAAAGTAGAAAGCTAGAGAGAAGATCAGCCCTTTCAGAATCTAGGGATATTGACCACAAGGAAAAATAATTCTGAAACAATCAACTGGTAATACACACATATATAGAATCTCTGAGTTACAAACCCACTAATTCTTAAATGAATGAATATAAATGAAAATATAGGGTTTTCTGCTGCAATCACTACAACAATGGGCACTGTTCCTATCTTTGCCAGCATCTTTTCAGGGTGATTTGATAACTGTTTATAATGGCTCCTAGGGAAATGTACAGAGCCTATAATATCTACCAGAAATTTTACCAGCACATTTTCAGGATATTAAATAAATTACCTTACAGACTAACCCAACATTCTATAATGGAAAAAGCCTTAGGAAAATTATTCATTACCTATCAAAACATTTAGGTGAACTAATGTAATCCCATCCCAGACTCCATAGAGCAAATACATTCATCAGCTGCATGAGATTAGGACTCCCTTATATATTATCTGTATGCATAACACCTGTTAACCACATATCCTTAATAAATACCAGAAGTATATTTCAATTTGCCCAAACCCCCACAAATATATATAAATTTAACAGAATCACCTGGCCAGCTACTCGGGTATTAGCTGAAAGGTATGGACAATATAACTCAAATCTAGAAAACAGTATAAATTCATCTAAAATAATCATTCCAAGGTCTCTACAACCTGGTTGAAAATGATTATGTTTTGACATACTGTAATTATACCTGACACAACTAGAGTTAAGTGTGATCCTAATTTGCTTATCTACCTATGTTCATAAAATATATACCTGCTTATTATATTTTGCTTCAGGCTACACTTTTATCTACACATTTATGAAATATAAACCCACAATTATTAGGAAAAAAAATCTTCTTCTACAGTACAGTAGAATGTTTAAAGAGTCAGGAAAAATAGTTCCATTTTGCACAAAGAAAATGACCTAAAGTTTTGAGAATTAAACATCTCAACCTAAATTTTAACACTTATGAATGAATAACTTGGAATTAATTTGTGTTGTTTTGTGCCATCAAACCCCACTAAGATATTAAAAAATTATTTAGTAGCTTACTCAATTAATTTTTCTCTTTTATTTATGAGGTTTTTTTGATCTGAAGGTGAGTTTTCAGAGGCACAGAAAATCCTTAAAGAATTCTGACAACAGCTTAGTTTTCCAGACCCAGAGCATTGAAGATAAGTTCCAAATATGAAATATTTTTTGCACTCTGAATTGGAATCCACATCCAAACCATTTCAAGTGAGTCATTATATCTAGTGGCCCTTAGGTTGCTGTGGCTATCAGCAACACAGACTTCCTTTTGGAGACGGGATGAAGTTCATAATTCAATTACAAGGATGATTGTCTAATTCACTGAATAAAATGGACATAAAGAGTAAAAAAAACAAAACTCCCAGATTATTTTAATGAGATTCTTTGACACAAAAAAAAGTAAATTTAGTCAATTCTCCCACAAATACCTCCTGAAAAATGTAGATATTTATCACTGAACTCCAAATTTAATTGCAGTATAAATTCAATTTAAACAGAGTGCACTGAGTTACAACTGTATTGTATTAACTGAAAACATGATTCATCCACACTTAATAGTTAACAATAGCATGGAAAGAAGAATCACATTTGAATAATGACCACTATTTGAAGTCCTGAGCATGCAAGGTGGAATTCTGCCATCAAATAGAGCAATATAAAAATTACAAAAATGCTTCCTACATTGTTACAAATTAAGGCAATAATTGTTGCTCTATTTTCCTGGAACTATTGATTGCTAGAATTGATGTTGCAATTAATATCTACCAAGATGCTCTGAAGTTAATTAAATTAGTGTAAATTAAATCTCAGAAATATAATAGCTATTAATTTAACATTAGAACATCAAAGGGTAAAAAGTGGGAAATAAACAATAGTGAAACAAGTTTAATTTAGTAATGTAGGAAAAAATTCTAATGACTATGTGAAAACTGCTGTGATCTCATGGCAGATATAACTGAAACAGTTTAATTTCCATTAAGCATTTTTTAGATTAAATTCAATTTGTTTGGTAATTGTTTTATAAGATCACAAAGCTTCAGTCTGAGGAAGGCAAGTACATCTATGTCCACAGCAAACAGATTTCTTTGAGATTCTGCATGTTTTGAGTCTAACAACACCATAGGCTGTGGCTTATGCCAATAATGCACCACCATCAATCTGTATTATTTACACTCACACAGAAAAATGATGACCAAATAACTACATCACAGTCTATACTTCAGTTTCTTACACAGCTCCCAATACCACCATTTATTTATTTTATACTTAAACTGAAATGGGTCTGAACAAAAGCAATTGCTTTGTTGGAGTCTTGGAAGCAAACCTGATACCTGAACATTCAAAAGGTTTTAGAAAAGTAGCTCCTTCAGGAGATATTTAGGAAATTCCTGAAAGAATGTACAATTTTTAAAATAAAAACACTTCTATTATCTCTGTACTAAGACAGAAACTAACCTGGGAATGGGAAAAGAAAAAGAACCAACAAAACCACAACCAATTAGACTTTCTGCTTTAATAACGTCTTACAACAATTAACAATCTTTTTCTACACAAGATAAAATTCTGGAGTTATATATTCCAACTAAACCAAATCACAGAATCACATAAGCACAGAACATTTAGGTTGAAAAAGATTTCTAACATGAGTCCAACTGGTAGCCCAGTACTGCCAAGTGCCAAGAATTCCTTTGACATGAGCAGGCAATATAACTGGTTTTTTTTGCTACACAGGGATGCAAAGTGTGCTTTCAGCATGTTGCAAAAACACTTCATAATTCTGCTTATAGTATTACCATAGTAAATGAAGATTTTCTTTACTGCAGTTATTTCTACTTCATGATTTTGTGAAGGCAGACTCTTCAATAAATGTTCACTTTGCTCCAGTCACCAAAAACCCCCCTCTGAGGACAACAGACAAAACAAACTTGCCAAACAAAAATCAAGAAATGGTTAGTAGATGGGTTGTAGAAAAAAAAAATGCAATCTCTCCATTGCTGTCTGCAACTGAAAGAGACTGAACACGAGGCTTCTTTCTGTGGCACAGAATAGGTAGATTCATTTGCTAGTAAGTACAAACCCCCCAAAAAGGCTAAATCTTCAAAGAACATTTTCCTGGTGTCTGCTACTAAGTAAATATAATCTATAAATCCCTCCAAGCTTAAATGGCAGGAAGAAAACCCACTGTTATAATTAAAAGCCAAAGATATTAAAACAACTATCCACTTCATAAATAAATACAGAGGGAAAACCTCACACTTGTAGTTGGTAGTGGTACAGCTGCTCCCAGGGGTGAGATAATAACTAGGAAGAAACAGAGACTTGCACTCTCAGCAAAACCAGAAAAGTTTATGCACCAAAAATCAGTTCTACAGTCACACATCTTCTTACTGGCAGGCCATGACCATTCTGGCTTCTCACCATGTCCCTCAGGACCCATGGCAAGGCATCAGTGGCAGCACGACCTCCCTCCTGTAATGGGGCACTAACTTTGGCATACAGCTAAAATACTGCAATCATTCCTATGTTAATAGGTCAAGGGGAGATACAATTTTTATATGAGGCCATTTCTGCATTGCACCAAGTTCCCTTTAAAACAAGATATAAAGACAATGATTTCCTAATTTGAGAATGCTCCTGGAGCACAGGGACTTCGGAAGGTAAAGTGCCAATATATCCAAGCTCTATGCTGCAAGGCTTGAAAGGACTGCAAGATAAAACTGTACTCAAGTAGGTATTGGCATGACACAAGTTCTTGGGACCTCTATATGCAGTAAAAAGTCAGGTGATTCCTGACTTCCATTCAGATTTTTTGTGAAGCTCATTTATGAGATATCTACACACAAATATTTAATTCCTATTTGACTTCCAAGTGTCAGAATGTCCTCTGTTGGTACGAGAATGAGAGATGGTCTGTAAACATTTTCACCTATTATTTATAGGTTATAATGACTTTTAATATATAAAATTTTCATTTTAAAAGCAGTTTAGTTCACAGGCACTGCTGTGCACATTCACTGACATATGTGAATTCTGATGTGTCCACCTCAAGTAAGTCCAAATCTGACAGGATGAATTCATTGTTATACACAATTTCTCATAAGACAGACAAATCAATCGGAATTCATTTTCAAAGTAAAACTAAAGGAGAAAAAATTACATGAGCTCAAGTCCTGTTACTGTAGAAGTGAAACTGAAATTTAATTCCTTTTCCAGTAACTTGCCAAAAGAGACTTCAACCTCATGATATTATTGAGATGATGTTGCCAATGCCTGAACTGACATGACTTGCCCAGCTTAACCTTCCCATTATACTGAAAAGCCATTCTGTTATCAAAACACTTATTTTAATCCAAGCAAGGACTCACTTTGTCACTGAATTAAGATGATTTTTTAATCTAAAATGCTTACATCACACTGCTTTGTTGATTTATTAAAAAAGCCCTCTCCACCATCTTTCCTAATTCTTATTTATCAACACTAAGCATACTTATTTGTTCATCTAATTCAAAAATTATTCTTAAGTTAGCTTTTGTGCATTCTCTTCATTGCTCTAGGCCATGTGTTAAATAGGTGTTTAAAACAAATAAAACAATTACCCTTTTCTCTGTCTGCCTCTCTTTCCAGCCACAAAGAAACCCAAACAAACCTCCACTTCTTAATAAACCAAACATTTAAACACAAAAAAGGTAGTCTTCCTTTGCCCTCCAACTTCAGTAGATGTAGAGGTTTCATTTCACCTTGCTCAATCACAAAAATATTTCACTGCAACCTTTACACAGGCCTTTCCTAGCACTGCTTTTCCATGAATACCAACTGAACCTTTCCATCCTCTTCTCTAGACTTGACAGTAATTAGAAACTCAGCTTTATTTAATATTACTGAACAAAGTGAGAACATGTGCTACGATTTTGCAAGAGGGAAATTTAAATAAATATTTAACAATATTTAATGTTACTGTAGTCACTTTGCTTGAGCTTATGTATTCAAACTCCTGTGAACCCCTCCTGACAGTCCCAAACATTGAGTATTTATTTACTTGTTATCATCTATTCTATGCTCCTTGCAAGTGCAGCATCAAAACACCAGAAAAGATTCATTATTTCAACATAAACAACAAGACTAGCTTCATGCTGCTCCCAAACTAAACAAACAAACAATTGAACATACTGAAAAACTGTTTCAGAGATGTTTTAAAAGAGTATCAACACTTGATTTCTCTACTTCAAAGAATATTAAAAAATCTATGACTTGAATTCAGGTCAAGCCCTAGTTTAAAGTATTTAATATAAGAAAAGATGTATTTGTTTAGCACTGTTTGAAACAGAAATGTTTACAGCTGAGTTTGTGAAAATCAGAAGGAAAAGGTATCTTAAAATTGAAATCATCAAAACCCACTCATGTACAAACATAATTGAGCTGACACATCTTTAGCTTCATATGTCCTTACAAAAAAGGAGGACTGAAAAGTAAATTTATAAACCATGGTTATGAATAATGAAAAATGCAAGTTTTTAGAATTTGGATCTCAATTTACCTGGACAACTAAAATGAAATATTATTACTTTATGAAGAGATACCAAATGATGAAGAACTATGGCGCTCCATTTCACACCTGTTTAATTTCATATAAAATACTGGTAAATTTTATTATTGTTTTCCTGTTTTTACAATTCTATTACAATATTTCTGAAGAATATCTGAAGGTTATCCATGCTGCTTTGTTATCAGTTAGACCTGGTTTAAGATGATTCCACTCAGCACTAAAGACTCCTCTACTTTTATTATGAATTTTTTTGAAAAACATCCCCATAACCATAAAGTATGTTAAGTTCTTAGTAAATATATCTGCTCTGAGAGACAATGTGCTTTTATTAGTGTTTATTTCCATTAGTCAAAATGAGCTAACATCTCTCAGAAAGGTAGCTGGAATCAGCTCTAACTTAGAGCTGTAGCAACAATGAAAGGAAGTTGCTGTTTTCACAAACAGGCAGTTTCTGTTGACCTTAAACAGGATTTTAGAAGACTGTCCCTTCCCCCTCTAAATTGATTAGCTTTTGTTTGTAAGACAAATCAATATAACATCCATCTAATCTTAATGTAGCCCTTGCTTGTAAAAAAAGTCATGAAGGATTTTTTAAATTCTCTATATCTGTTTAATTTATGGAATAATGGTCCCTGAAATGACACAGTAGATAAAGTCTATTTATAGCAATGATGAGTGGAAACAAACTTGGATGAATTCACTTAAATTCCAGATAGATACTGAATATTAACAACCATTTAATTGGAGCTCAAAGAACTGGATGAATTTTACACTGTTGATCTCAAATTTTTAAATTCATATTAGCTAATGGGGTTTGTGAAATTATACAGCTTATAGATAAATACCTAATTAAAGATCCTAGATCACTAGATTATTCCTGCAAAAAAGAGGATAAAGACTTCAATACAATTTCATGTATCAGGAGACCATCCACACTACCATACAATCCTTTGAGGTTTTTTTTTCAAAGGGAAAGAATCATGTAGTAGATTGCTGAAGTAAATAAGATTTGCTTGATTATGTGCTTTGTAGAAAAAGTATGTGGGTTAGTTAAGCTTTGCCTCAGATTTTTGTCCCTCTGGTCCTCAAATCAAAGCTTTGATTTTGTATAGCTCTGTGGAAGTTAAATCAATTTTCAATTACATAGTCAAAGAAAATCACTTCTGTTCAGAGGATCAGTCCAGGATCCAAGAAACTTTCACATCCTTGTTTTGCAAATGATACAATTCAGGTAGTATCCTGTACCCATAACCACTGTAATCCAAAATCAATTTCTCATGTACTGTATGCCCAGGACAGATGAATAATCTGGTCACAATCTGAAAATGCAATTTGAGACACTTGAATGTATTACTTATTTTAAGACAGATTTCTGCACTAAATTTGATTCTTCCTGTTAAAAGGGGCTTAATTCCAAGAATTAGAAGCCAAACACTGGGAGAGAATGCACTGGAATTTCATCTTAAAATCACTTACATTAGCATGTGGTACTTTTATTCACATTAAGTAAGACAGTACTTTGTATTTATGCTCTTTCAAATATCTCTCAAGAAAACACTACCCCAAGCCAGGCTGTTGCAGCCAATCCCTCCTACACTATCAACAGCAAAGCAGTTTTCAAACACAAGTGTCCATAAAGATTTTATCCAACAACTCCACTCTGCAACTCCTTTTGTTCATCACTGTGAATAAGAGAAGTTCCAGTGAAACTGGAAATTAGAACACAGCATTTCTAAGCACACACAGTAGGTGCCTATTTGACTACAATGACCTAACAAATGAAGGCAATCCACTTATTAAACTACTGCCGGTGTCTTTCATATTTATTTCAACAAGACAACACTCTAGAGGTGTCACATTTACTACTGTCAGACACATTTAAAATGAACAGCTTATCTCAAAAGTTTTGCTTCTTTTTTTTTGAGGATATTTTCCCTCAATAAAAAAATCCAAATCAAAAAGATCCACACAATAAGAAAAATGTATTTAAGGAAAGTATTGCATTGAAAGTTTTCTACAGAAGTTAGAAAAAAAGGCCCTACTTCCATGCCTTTACTGATGCCCACTTTAAAAACATGCAGTGCAAACAAAACAACAAGAGGATCATTTTATGTTTAATGCAATAAAATATTAACTGTGTTTTTGTTTTAAAAATTCAAAGGGACACGATGGATGGCTATCCTCTGGGCTGCAGCAATGTCACAGGAGTTGGCAATCTGAGCAAAGAACCAGAATTTCCAGTATGACTTTGGACAGCTTCCACATCAGCCCACAATGATTAAGTAATAATCTCTCTTTCCACTCCTCTATGAGGAAAGTGCTTTGTTGGTCTTGAAACATTTCTCATTGGTCTTAGGAAAATTGGCACAATAACAATGTAAGCCCCCAAGTACACAATAAATTTATTATTTAGGTCAAAAATTTTTGACCCCAATATTTGTCTCAAGAAATTCAGTGGAAAGAATTTGTTTCCATGACAAAGTTCTACCATTCTTGTTGAAAACACTAAGATTAAGGCAAACAGGTCCAACAACTAAATTAACATCTACCTCAGGTTTTGCAACAATCTCAAAACATGGGTGTTTAGGTCCCAGCTTCTATGATTATATTACACCTCGTATGATTATATTATTATATACAGATGCTCCCCCCTCAAAACAAAACAAGCCCCCAGCAGCTTTTATTAATTACATGTTTTTTCCTTCTATAGCTTTACCTTGTTCACCACACCTGATGAAGGCTGAGAGGCCTTTCACCAACTCAGATAAGCTTCTGATTTGGTACAAACAGAAAAAGCAAAATATTCATTAATTTTTCTCTCTTGTTTTATGTACATATCAGATAGCTCCAGAGCAAACAATTTGGTCAAGTAAGAGCCTCCTGAAGAGTTCCATTTTTACTTTTAACTGACACTGGAAATTTCACAAGGTCTTTCTAGAGCTTTCCTACATAATGATTTAACACAGTTAAACAAAACTGCTGAAAATCTCTCCTTCCTCAAAGGAATTTCTTTTACAAATAAAGAATCACGCATGAGACTCATAAATCAATTAAAAATAAGACATACCTGATCCAGATAAGAAATGCTGTGGCCACATAAATTGACACTTTTAAACTCGTGGGGCAGGAGCTCCCCTCCTGCTGTCCTCACCCCCCAGCACTGCTGCACCACCACTCCTGCATGCAAACCCTCACCAGATGGATGCCCAGTGACAATATTCCTGTAAACAGCCTTGATGAGTAGGCATCTTGGGATCTCTCTGTTTTTAGAGTTATGTTAAACGGATTTTGAACATTATCATACTTTCTTCTTGGGTTAGACTGGAAAAGAACAGTATAGCCTGTATATTATATGGCTTTTTACTCTTAAAAATACCCTTTTTATGTCATACTTAGGTTTCAGGGAATGGGCCTAATTAGAGCTAACACTTTCTGAGAAAAAGCAAGGTTTAAGATCTCTCAAAACCACCTCAGGACCTCCTTGCAGAGACTTGCATAACAGTAGCTCAAATATAAAAACCTCTAATGCACTTTGAAATAAAGTTTTATTAAGACCAAATATATTCAGATATAATTGAAAATGGTAATTGTCGTACTTGATTCCCCAGTTAAATACTGTTGTAGATTCCAGCATTGGTGTTTATGTGGCAAATATTATGTGAAAAACAGCAAATTTGGTCTAAAGATCTGTTTGAAAATGAGTTCCCTTTGCAGTAGAGTTCTGCAAATACACAAAACATGTTATATACAAAAGCAGTTTTAGTGGATTCTGGGAGATTAGTGATGCCAGTACAAATAATTTAGACATTAAATATTTATAGAAAATGAGCCTTTAACTGCAATTAAAGGCATTTTATTTTTTTTATAACCACACTTTCTCCACAAATCAGCATAGGTGCCTGAGACTGATCTCCGCAGGGACTAAAATTCTTTAATAGTTTGGTTTTAATTTTTTGAAATTAAAGGAATAAATGGTATTTAATGCTCCTTGTGGTATTCAAATATAGTCAAACTAGTTCCTGATGAAGAGGAAGCCTTAATGAAGAGTGAGACTTCAGGTAGGTGCCTGAAAGGATGCTGTAGTCAGTAGCTGAAATCTCCTGGGGGTTTTGCATGCGCATAATCATCCTGACATTTGAATAGTCCCTCCTTTAAAAAAAAATCTAATTTCTCATCTGTTTACTGTGATCACAAAGCACAGAAAGTGTGATAATAAGCTAAGATTATTATTACTTATCTATTGTAATTCATAAAACAAGAAATTAGGTAATTATGTTAATAAGATAATATTCACAGCCCAGAATTTAAAGAATTATTATGCAAATCACATCATGAATAGGGAAAGGAAGCAAAAGAAAAGTTTTCATACCACAGTCAAACAATTATCCCAGAATTCACACACCCTACTGAACTTTAATTGGAATAAATGGAATTAAATAAAGTATTTTCATACTTTTCTAACCACGAAATACAGCATGCTCGATTCCTCCCAGTCTGGGTAAGTCACCGTGTAAGCCTGCACGCACAGAGCCCATGTAGGCCACCAAGAAACCTATTTCAAGTTAAAAAAAAAGGAAATAATGGAGTGGCTAAACTATACTGCTTTATGTAAAATCTACCCAAACCCTGCACTTTCTTCAGTTAAAGCTTATACAGTGTTGATACTTCACCAGATGCTCCCTTCTGCTACCACAGTATTCCCTCCCACCAAATTCTGCTAATCAGAATAATGTAAAAAGGCTCCCAGGTAATGAACATGAGTAACAACATCCAAATAATAAAAGATCAGAGCCAACAGGAGGGGCAGGTATGTTCCAATGGTCCTGTGATGGGGTCACTTGTTAATCCCCCTGAGAGAGAAGACTGGATGCCCACAGACGAACCCAGAGTTGAGGCAGAAGAATGCCAGGTTTTGTTGCACTTACTTTACTGTTTCTCTTTCAGTAAGGTGAAGAATCTTTGGGTTTGGTTTACTTTTTCTTTTCTTTTTTTTTTTTTTTCCCCCAATTTTACGATCCTTCCCACTGCACATCAGAAAGCTCCCTGTATAACAGTGCTCCTCTCAGGAAAGGAGAGATGAATTGTTGAAATCTCAGATTTAGGTAATTAAATACAAATATTTAAATAATTTATACTTTTGGGATTCAAATACACTGAATTTTGCACAGCTTAAACCTTCAATGACATGATACAGTCTCCACTAAATTACACCAGCCAGCTAACTTACTCCAAAAGAGGCTTGAGTTTGATATCCTGTAACTTTGTAGGGGACCTGTGGAAAAATGCATTTACTTGAAGGGGTTATTCCACAATGAGACCAATGAAGCCATGAGCAGAACCATCCTGTGATCCCCTTTAAAAAGTTAAGGTCAACACATTCATTTCTCAGTTCGTTAAACCACAATCTCAGAAGCATTTTTAAAAGCTGTGTTGATGAGCTCAGGCTGATTCAAATGACAACGGGAGAAGAGCCAAAGAAAAGTTTGAAACCAAGGAACAGCCTGACCTTGAATAACTGCTTGGCTCTGTCAGTAATGGGCTGGACTAGCCAAGGAGCAAAAACTAAGGGAAACATAACATCCCCAGTTGTATGTGAGATGGACAATACAAAAACGACTCTTATTGATTATCTCATTACTTTAGCACTTGTCCTCCTCATCCAGCAAAAAGAAAGGTTACACCTGGGACAGCTCAGTCTTTCATGAAAGGGAAATCAAATAGGATTTACCATTTCTTTAATGTACGACTGACTCTCGTAATGAGGAGGAGGGGACTATGATCCTGGGAAAGCTTTTCTCATTAAACTGTCAATTCTGTGTTTCTAAAAAATTGATTAATCGAGGTACATGTTGATGATCCTGTGAATTTTAACAACTTTAAGTCAATTACACCAGCATCCAGGCACAGAGTTTCTGCATCGATGCTGGGATGTTATCTTTTACATCTCACTGAGATAAAGTCTGGAAAGCCGAAGCCAGAAGGAACAGTGTAAAATGTGAGAATGCAAAGGGCAGAGCTCTTCACGTCGCTGTCATGAGCCACATCATTGTTTAAAGCATTTTGTGATAAAGTACTAGAAGTTGAAACCATGAAAAAGCATTATTTCTCAAAGCTTAAAATTATTGTGGTGCATTTCCTCCTGCTTTACCTGTGAATCAGGCTACATAACAGGAAGATAAAATGGAAGTTGGCAGCAGAGAAACTCTTGAGCTATTTTTATCTTTTCAAGCAGGAAATTATGCAGACTACTACTAGGATAAGGAGTCACACATGTCCCCTTAAGTCCCTGTTTGGGAGGAGTACAGCATTCATATACCCTAGTAAAACCTAATTGCGGGATATAGGGAAACAAAATAAACAAATCAAGAAAGAAAGAAACAAACAGAAAACCAAAATTAAACACCCAAACCAAAACAAACAACCCAAATTTTAAGAAAGGACCAAAAAACCCTAGAACACCCTAAATCAGTTTAAAATATCAGAAATAGTTCAAAAAGTTAGACTGAAATGTTTTATGGTGAGCCCTTGACTTGTAGTCAGGCACTGTTACATTCTGTGAAAAAAAAAAGAGAATTTATTTTGTTTCTTTTCCTCTGCTTTCAGCTTCTACCCTTTGAAATTGGAAAGTTTCAACAGCAAAAAGCCAGCGCCCTGTTTGTGCATATGGTGTTTCCAGGGCTGCAGATAGAGTGAGAATTACTTTATTCCTCATTAGTTTGAGAACCAAACTGCAGTTACAATGACTGAGAAAGACATTTATTTTAATAGAGCATAGCCTTTTGTGCAACAATTGTATCAAATCATAATGTTAGAAAAGTTTTTGTTGGTTGGTTTTAGTCATTTCTGGCCAGGTTAATGTTTAGGAAATAATTCTTAGGGAGTGAGCATATAAATTTCCATCTCATTTCAATACTCTACATAAACACGAAAAGGTAATTCTGTGCCCAGCTATTTAGGGAAGAAGATAACATACAGAGGTTTTAAAGAGAGACTGAAAATACTCTGCATTCATTCACTAAGTTTCACTGAACATTATCCACTTTTTCTAAATCTGATAAATGCAAAGTATACTGATTTATATTCCAGACTGGCCACTGCCCCAATATTATTTCTTACATCCATACTTACATCCATACTTACAGAAGATATTTCAGAGAGAAGAATATACTTTATGTCAGAGACAAGCCAAGACTTTCTTGCTCTATGTGATTTTGCTACATTTACTTTTTGAATACTGGTTCTATTGTACTTTTAGTATAAAGGTATTCAGTACTTTCAACCTATATTTAACAGCTCAAAACAAAAGAAGACTAACATTTTACAGTGCATTCCTTACAGAAGTATTAGTCCTGTGTTACAATTTCGCAAGGACTGAAGAAAATAACATCTTTGAATGTGACATAAATGAAATTACTTTATCACCTTCAGATTCACAAGCCCTAGTTTTGGAGAAAAATAAGGGTTTGTTTTTTTAGTGTTAAGAGATTTGATTCAAAAAACAGGTTTACATTCCACTTCATCTCTATTTAAGATATATTTCAATCTTACTCTGGTTCAACAGCAACCACCAGTCCAGGAGCTAACTTCTACCCATAAACTGGTGCATATGTTCCATCCAAAACCAATCTCACGAGGTCGGGAGAGATGTTAATGACACCAATAATAATTATAGAGAGGAGTAGTCCATGTTAGCTCGGTGCAGCTCTGCCTCCCTGCTGCAGCTAAGCTCAGGAAGCACCAGCATTTTTTGACAAGTTTTTTTAAGGCTGTGTTTAATCTTAAGCGACGCCTCTGCAGAATCATGCTCATCAACTGACAGTGCACCAGTTTCCAACTGCTGGCTCAGTTAAGACCCAAGTATTATTTTTATTTATTCTCAGAATTCTGCAGGGCTTCTGTATAATTATTATTAGGGTTTCTTAAACAAACAGGTTTTTGAGAGATACTGCAGTGGAAGAAAAATGTATTATTTTTAGTATTAATTGCATTCCACTATATATTAAAATTTTTATTTTAAACCCTAAGCTTTTTATTATCCTTTAATTTAAGACCAACAAATGATCTATCATATGAACAAATGTCAAGTAGCATCTGCCTCGGTAGTATGGTTGGAGTATTTTGAAGAAATTTATGGACTTAAAATAGTCTGTCTTGAAGTTATTTTTGATGTAGTGTAGCACCTCAAGTTAGTAATACATAGACATAAGCTCTATGAATCATACACTATCAACATGATGATGGTATAAATAACTATTTACTTTAAAAGGTTTTCTATGTATGTCAGAACTTAGATATTTTCATGAATGTATGACATTATATTAAAATTATCTTAAGCATTTTATAAAAAAGCTTTTTAGTGAGTGGTTACTGTGCTGTTTCATTATCTACAACCTTCCATGTCTCAGTGGGAGAAATATTTTTATTTTATTATAACACAAAAGATAAAATAGGAAATAGTATATATTAATCATGGCTAACCTTAAGTCAACCTTATGACAGTTAAATTGATGTTCTTAAGTTATTGCTTATTATTATGCTCACATTTCTTCCTTTCTCCCTCCAGTGAAGTACTAAATTTTCATTATTTTCTTTTAGAGTCATAGAATCATTTAGGTTGGAAGAGACATTAAAGATCAAGTCCCACCACTGACCTAGCACTGCCAAGTTCATCCTTAAACCACGTCCCCAAGTGCCACATCTATGCATCTTTTAAATCCTTCTAGGGACGGTGATTCTACCACTGCCCTGGGCAGCCTGTGACAGAGTGTGACAAACCTTTGGACGTAGACATTTTTCCTAATATACAATCTAAACCATCTCTGGCACAACTTGAGGTTTATTTCCTCTTTTCTTATTGCTCGTGGTTTAGGAGGAGAGACCAACCCCGACCTGGCTATAACCTCCTGGGCAGTTTTGGGGAGCAATGAGGTTCCCCCCAAGCCTCCTTTTCTCCAGGCTGAGCCCTCCCCAGCCCCCTCAGCTGCTCCTGGTCAGCCTGGTGCTCCAGACCCTTCCCAGCTCCATTCCCTTCTCTGGACACTCTCCAGCCCCACAATGTCCTTCTTGTCATCAGGGGCCCAAGCTGGACACAGGATTTGAGGAGTGGCCTCACCAGTGCCCAGCACAGGGGGACAGTCACTGCCCTGCTCCTGCTGCCACACCACGGCTGGGACAGGCCTGGTGCCATTGGCCTCGTGGCCACCTGGGCACCCTTGGCTCGTGTTCGGCCACTGCCAGCCAGCACCCCCAGGGCTTTCCTGCTGGGCAGCTTTCCAGCCCCTCTGCCCAGCCTGGAGCACACGATGGGGCTGTTGTGACCCAAGGACAGGACCCAGCTCTTGCCCTTGTTGAACCTCACCCAGCTGGCCTCAGGCCATTGCTCCGGCCTGGCCAGGTCCCTCTGCAGAGCCTTCCTGCCCTCCAGCAGATCAACACTCCCACAAAACGGTGTTGGTTGCTATTAGTTTTTGCTATTCCTATTTGTTAGTCCAGATAAATTCAAATCTTTTAAAAGATTTGAATTATTCTAAATTCCAATCTCTTAAAACTGTACAAAACTCCACTCACCAAACCAATTAACACATTCGATTTTTAATAGGTTAGGCTGGTGAGACCGGTGAGACCTTAAAAATGCTATAAAGATCTACATTTTTAAGCCCCTTTTATTGGATTGTTTCACTGTTGACCTTAGGGATTTTAAAACATCAGATTAGAGCTTGTGAATTCCAGACTTCTCTTGATAAAATTGGATTCCTCAAAGTTTGACCTGTGGCAATTGTTTTGCTTTGCTTTCTTCCCCAGTGGCAGCAGTTTTCAGAAAAAATGAAATCCACAACAGCCAGTGAATGACTGAATGCACCAAATATTGTCACAACAACACTCACATGGTAGGAAATGGATAAAATGACAGTTAAAAAGGACAAAAAATGATTTAATGGTATTCATTTTCTTCTCCCTTAGTCCGTTCGTTCAATACTTGATGTGAGGCACATTTTGCTGATAAATCAAAGTGGCTTATATTAATCTTTAAAATGAGAGTTGTTCAAACCTTTTTATATACAATAAGGGTGCTTTTTTACCTACAGTGAAGTCTTGGGGACATGTGAAATACATTTCTGAATGCAGGCTGCACAGCAGAGAGCAATTCAGCCAGGGTTAGATTTAGTTCAGCTGTGCAGCCTAGCAAATCTATTGGGCACATAAAACTTGGATGCCAGGGCATCTGCATTCCCTTTCTGCCCAGGAAATGTGGCTTCTTGCTGCATGCTGAGGCTGCCCCTTTCAGTGATGGCACTGGGAAGTTGTACATTTCATCCTAGGAAAAGTGCTATCCTGCCATTATTCAGTACCACTAACGAATTATATTTTGGCCTTTCATCATAGACTTAGATTAGCAGAGAATGAGAAATGTAATTTTACCTCCCTACATTCTCCCACTGTTTCACATTTATAATTGCTCACCACAGGTTCTTTTCAATTTTTTTAAATTACTCCCCCCAAAAGGTAAATCTTTTTCTTACCCAAATCTTTCTCCTCTCTCCATATAAATTTAGGATTTTTTTTCCTGAATAGCTTTATTAAATCACAGCTGAATGTCCCACATCTGATACCTAGTAGCTTAAAGCTGAAGATGAACTGATTTAGAATACAAATAAACCACACAATTTTATCACAATTTGATTATTCACAATTTATGTGAATAATCAAATCTTAGAACAATTTGCCTACAGGTGTGCTGAATTCTCCATCACTTGAAGTCTCCAAATCAGCATTCAATTTCTTCTAAAAATATAAGCTCTAAATCAACCAGGAACCACATTACAACTCATGCAATAGTTACTGTAGCAGGTTCTGTGTGTTACACAGCAGAACAGACAAAATGACCATTATAGGTCTATCTAACCTTAAAATATTTTAATAAATCCATATAGGTACTGAGTGGAAAACTCGAAGTAAATGAAAGCCACTAAAACTTCTGCAAGTGATAGCAGAATAGGAAGGCAGTTTGGATAAAGCTAGTCTCAGTTAAGACCAATGACTCAGAATTCCCCGAAATTTCTTGAAAATACACTATTTTATACTGGCAAAAGTAAAAGCCTCAAATAGAAAAGATCTTGAGAGACTGGGGTTGACATGATGGTTTTCAGCAAAGGCAAACCCCTACCCCACAAAGGTGTTCATATATATAAGCCAGTTTCATTAGGACCCCATGGAAAGTCACCTAAACCAGGCAAGAGCACTGATAAAAATTCTGCACTTTTGTCCTGCATCTTCAAGTAACACCTTCCCCGCTGAAATGTCCTTACAAAACAAGGAAAACTAATGACTAAGAAAATAAGCTTGGTTCTTCCATTCTCGTACTCAATATGTGCATTTATTTGTTCTTTAATCCACTAACAAACCAGCTCTCAGGCATTCCAGCATCGTTTTTTTTTTTCTCAGGTGATGTCTGTCTGATAAACAAGAAAGTGATTAACAGAGAAAAAAAGCTGAACTGCTGAGTGCAATGTTCTGGAGCATTGTGATAAAAACACATTGGTAAAACATCTCAGGATAAATACAACTCTGAAAAAAATAACAGACACAAGCAGAAGTCTGGAACCTGAGTACATTCCTCTGATCTCTACCCTTTCCTTTTAATATATCCATTTTCCATAGCCTCTAGGAGTCACTGAAGCCACTGTGAGACACTGACTCTGCACAGAAACATCCACAGCCAGACCTTGCAGCAGTGCCAGCGGATTAAATCAATTTCTGACTTCTCTAGAAAACCACAGATCTGTTTTCCTATAGCTGAAATCAAAACCAAACAAAATGAAATCCACTTCAGAGGAAAAGCTTAGCATATGAAGCTTAAAATCAGAATGGATGTTGTATATGTGAAGTTTTCAGGTTCTAACCATCGCTCTGGTAATGCATTTTAAGTGAGCAGGTGATATATAGGAACACTTCCATTTCTGAACAGCCCCGTGTCTGAGGGGAAGAGGTGGTTATATGAGGTTGCATATAACCTCTGAATATATTTTCACAAGAGTCAGAGATAATGAAAAGCTATCAGAATATCATTGTTTGCAAGAAGAAATTACATGACACTTAAGAGTGTGTTTGGCTTCATAGACAGTTCAACATTTTACTTTTAATAAATCAAGGCCATCCCTGATTACACTGGGCACACACAGATTGTATTTAGTACCAAGTTGCGTCTGAGGCCATTCACTAATCTTACAACTCTGACTTAGGAAGCCAGAAGGAGATGCTGTAGGGACTTATGAGATGTCCCATACTTCAAAATTTCTCATAGAGGACAAACTTATTGCAACAAAAGCATCAAAATAGTTTATAAGAGAAAGTTCTTTAATTAAGATGTGGCACCATGAAGCTCCCTGTATCTTCTATTTTATACAGAAAGCAAGGAGAAAATTTGTTTTATTATTTTTATAAATAAAAATTACATATAACTCTCTAGCCAAATTCTCAAAGCAGTAAACATGTCCTGTATTATCAGCACTGCTTTCTGAAGACATTCTAGTATTAAGAGCAGGCAGTAAGATAATGCCAGTTTGGAGACTGCCACCTCTTTATCAAAGTATAAGGGCATAATCCTAACTAAAGTTGCACTTCTATTGCAAGTGAATGCCAAGGTACAGAACATTTTATCAAACCTATTTCTCTTGGATCAGTCCATCTAAGTGATCCTCTTGTCCTGCTCTTCCTGAACATGTGCAAGACTGTGCTCTCTTCCTACTTGGTGGTGGAAAATTTGGCAGCTCTGTTTCTGCCTTTCAGACAAAAGAGAATTAAAATATGTGTTGTTGAGGTTAACTTTCACACTTTTGGAATACTCAAAATTTGAAAAATAGGCATGCAAATGACAATTTTCTTTTGCAGATCAGCTAGATAGCAAATAGAGTTTATATCTGCTAAAATGAATGTATTTTCTCCTCTATTGAAATAAAACAACCTTCATTTTCTATTTTTCAGAGCTAGTGTATTCTGCAAGTAGTATTCAATCCAACAAATCACTTGAACATATGCTTACAGGTAAATTGACTTTCACAGAGCTATATTTGCTATTAGACCTGTTCTTTACTGAACACAGATATTGTCACTTTATTACTTCACTGGCTCATCTGCACCTCCCAGGCAAGTTACAATCATGGTCACACTTAATTCAACACGTATCAGTAATGCAGCACCTGATACATATGTTCAATAGAGTGTTATAAAATATCATGCCAGAACATTTGTTTCATTGGAAAAATCTCTGCAGACACCCATATTAGGACCAACCCAATATTCATTCATTCTTAAGAAATCAAGGCTATACCCTTATCCCAGGCTATAGAAAAATTCAAGTGACTGACACCAAGGTGTCAAGTTTCCCATGCAGAAAACTCCATTCTCTAAAGTCTTTGAAGGTCTTAAAGTATTTCCTATTAATAGAGATTAAAAAAAATAAGTGACTAGAAAACCCTAAAGAAATGTTTTAAATTTCTCATTGCTAACTCCAAAAATATATTTACTTCTTGCAGTAAGGAATAGTTGACAATAGTGCAAGATCAGGTAAACAGATATTTGACCTGATCAGGAAATTAGCACTGAATCTGATTTTTACATTGACGAAGTTGAAACTGGTAAAACTGGGGTTAAAGAAGGAATGGAAACAAAAGTGAATTATCTTGCACATAACAGTAGTTACGTGCAAGTAGTTTCAAAGGGGAAATAAAATATGAGGTATAATTTAATTGGAGTCACTAGACTATTCTCCACATAATACACAGTGTTCACACAATCACTTGTGCAAGAAGGTAAAATTCAGTAAAAATTAATAAAGTTTCCCAACAAATTTGAATGCATTTAT
The DNA here is from genome assembly GCA_013396875.1 of Vireo altiloquus. Classification (NCBI taxonomy): domain Eukaryota; kingdom Metazoa; phylum Chordata; class Aves; order Passeriformes; family Vireonidae; genus Vireo; species Vireo altiloquus. The sequence goes on from VZRF01007635.1 coordinate 64,024, forward strand.
CTCTTTCACAATGAATCATCTACAGAAGTGGCACAGGTCTCCCAAGGACCACATTTCCAACTACACCCGTCCCGGATAAAGGAATGCATTAAACACCAATTTGTTCATCCATTTGTTTACTCATTCATTATGAAAAAAGGCACAGCAATTGGATTGAGCCAAATCCCATTTCCATTATTTTCTTCAGCAAAACCCACACTTACTGGTTGTTTCTGTAGTACTTAATTCGCAGTAAAGTCAGAGACAAATTTGGGGGAAAAGGAATGTGTGCCTCAACTGGAGCCAGAGAACTTCCACATCTTTATTAACAAAGATAATCACACACAAAAAGACAGTAATTTCTTTTTTCATGAACATAAATGAATGGTTTAGGATAGGAAAAACTAATCAAAGCACATATATGAGAAACAGAAAAGCTAAAAATACCAGCACTGAATTTCCACCAGCTTTCCTTCTATCCAGTCTCAGCCAAGTCAGTGTTCCAAGACCTCCAACTCCACAGAACTACAGGGAGCTACCAGTAATGGACAATAAACGTTTGCAAGGGGGCATCAAGAAAAGAATAAATACGTGAATATATGCCTAAGTAATTTCCCCAGGTGAGCTGGTCACAAGTTATATCTACCACTAGCTATTACATAGGGAACATACAAATCAGAGGCTATTGGATACTAGGAGAAAAAAAGGCCTAATTTAGCAATTGTCAGCCTACACCTCCAATTCTGCATTATCAACAAATGATAAATGCCAGTGACACAGGGACTAACTACTGTGCAAATTATTTTTTATGGTTTTATTTATAAGATTAAAGCATTTCCTTTGAGACACTGCAGGAGAGGACTTGGCAATACATGATGCATGAATCATGCAGCACTTTTAAGGGAAATATCTATGTGCCCCTATAGCATAATTTTGTCAGAGAGATTTGTTTTAGAATGTAGTGCTGGAGTGGACAAAGAAAAACGTTATTGGACAATGCTGCCAGCGGACTACAAGTGTGAAGTGTAAATTACATCAGCCCAATTATAAAGCAAACCACTGGATATGTTCTGTCACTGATGTGGTATAGATATAAAAGAGAGTTTTCTGGCACTATGAGAAATCTGTTCTGCAGCTTCTCCACTGTGCACAGAGCACATCAGGGTTACATCTAATAAGGTCCTGTAGAAAAGCCCTCATAATTATTTTCACATGGAAACCATTTCTTATTTTATGTATAAAATAAAGATCCTTTTTCACCTTCCCATGTACAGGGCTGATTCAAACCCCGTTTCCCAAGCCACAGCATCTACTGTAGTTCAAGGAGAAGTGAATCAAAGGTAACATGGGGCTTCTGATCCAGGAATTGTTGTTTTTCAGTGGAGACTAACCACATCTGCATGAATTAAAGTACTAATGAGGTAAACAGTGCTGAGACATACTGAAAAAAGTGAAGTGGCATGATTTCATAATACTATCTGCATGCACTCTAAAGAAAATCAAAGGATCTCATTTATTAATATTTTATTGATTGCTACTTATAAATAGTAAAGGAAATCAGCAAAATCAGTGGACAGAGTGGGTGTAGTAAAGCAAACTACATAAACCATATATTGCCTCAGAAAAAAAATGAGCAAAACGGAATCTTTAAGTAGTAAAAGACCTACTTTAAAAGTCAGCTCTTTTTGAAGATTCCTAAAATATCAAGAGCTAGTGGCAGTGTTCACGGGATTGAAAGAAAAAAAAAAGGAAAAGAAAGAAAGAAAGAAAGAAAGAAAGAAAGAAAGAAAGAAAGAAAGAAAGAAAGAAAGAAAGAAAGAAAGGAGAAAGAATGTTTATGAGCAGTGGTATGCATCAGCTGAGCCCCCTTCCCACAGCAGGACCCCTCCCATGCTGCCTGAGCAGGCTGCCTGCTACCTGAGAACAGCATCGTGACACACTTGTGCTTCAGTGTATCTTGCTCAAAAGTTTCATACTTATTTTTAGCTCCTTTTATTTTTCAGAAAGAAGTTTAACTGTTATTTAATCAATTGCAAAACTACTGAAAATCTCTATAAACACAGAAATTTAATATAAGGGTCACCAGGCTTATCTTCTAGCCACTCCACAGCCATGGCCCAGTTCCACAACCTTTGATTTTTGAAGCTGGTGACAAATCTTGATATGTCCAACTGTCCTTGAAGTTAGAGTGAGCCAAGCATCTAAGCAAGTGGCCTCATTTTTCAAACCCTCAAATTGCCTTTTTCACCTTTCAGAATCCCCCTGCTATTACCAGAGAGCAGATCCTGACAGACTCTTTGCTGATACACAGGAGACAGCATTTTAGCACAGCTTTCATGTTCCATATATGGGTTTGTCAGAATCGCAGTGCTAGGAGAGAAAGAATCTCTCACAGCAGGAGAGGGGGAGGCATTTTGAACCACCACAAAGGACTGCATCAAAGCTTGTCCTTTTCCTAGGCACCAAATTAATACCATGAAAGCAAAAGGGGAAGAGATAGACCCTCCTTCTCTAAGAGAATGGAGCACTAATAGTGATCTCTGGAAACAAATCACAATTTGGCTGCATGCAAACCTTTGGGGAGATAACGTTGATCATGGATCTAACAAGAGGCTGCTGCAGAAACGTTGATAAGCCATGGTGGGAGATTGAAAAGCTACAGGAATCCTGCCCCAAGAAATCACTCACTAGTTTGCTGCTGAATTGATGTGCTGGGAAGAAGGTCTGAGATTTAGTGTCAGCTTTCCATTGTTGCTGGAGTGTCCTATCCCTCCCCCTCACCCCAGTTGTAATTAAACATTACTCACATCAAAACCAGAGTATGCCAGGACCTCAAACACTACCAAGCCTCCAGTATCTCAGTATGTTGTCAAACAAGCTTTAGAAGTACACCTGACCACTTCTGGGTGTTAAAAACAGAGTATTAAAGGGGCTTAGTTAAGAAGATACTTCCTGGTCAGAAAGTAAAATTCATTGAAAGTTTAACTTATCATTTATCTGGCATTAGTCTACAATGAGGAAATAATAAAAAAAAAAAAAAAAACAACCCACAAACTTACAATGAATTTGAGATGGAAGTTGATTTCAGAGTCAGGTTTGCTGCTAAGAAATTTCCACTTAAAATCCCATGGCTTTAAGCATTGGAGGGTTTTTCTGTACCATTTGTCTGAGACTGTTTTCTTTCACAACCACTCCTACATTGCTGCCCTCTTACTTCCAGCTTTAAGTGACATAGTTGAGTGCCTTGGCCCTATACTGGAACGAGTCTTGTTTCCATAGCCCTTCTGACATACTGGAAGAATTCTCAGCATAATAAGCAGTAAAAACCCCCAAACAAGAAACATTTGTACAGGAGCTTTTAAGCTTTGCTTGCACCTGAGTTTAATGGAAGAGCAGAACTACTGACATGCATGGATAACTGTGAAGGCAGGAAGTGCTCACGGACAGACTCAACACATGGGGGTCACCACTATTTGAAACATCCATTTGGCCAGATAATATGAAAGCTAAATATCATATAACAAATACATGAACATCTAATGGAGGTGAAATACCAGTTTTATATGGCGTTACTGTTCATTAGCAAAACAACTTCTTTCAGTCTGATAGGAATTTCTTGGAATTGTTTTAATAAAACAGAATATTTCTATTTAAGTGTTTATTCACAAATACAAATATTCAAAGAGAAATTATTTTAATTTTGAATTATATTTTTGGTATGAATTCCATAAAATTTTTCAGAAGTTCTCTTTTTACAGTTAACTTTTCACCTTTTTCTGTGTTGTAAGATACATCTAGAATCAGAGAATTCCCATGGAGAAACACTGCCAGACACCCAGCTGCACTGCAAGTCACTAATATACATGGCTGTGCTTTTACCAGGAAATCAGTTGCAGCTCTAAGGGTAGGAGGAATTTTTGCCTGCATTAGGTACATATTGTTATTTAGCACTGATACTTATAGGATCCTTTTATGTTTCTAGGCGTAGATAAAGTTATTTACGAGTTAAGCATAGATCGCAAGATAATCTTTCATGCCTAATACAGAAAATGCATAAGACCAAACTAATCCAATATAAATCTGTCAGGGTTTAAACCCAGCTGGCAACTCAGTACCATGCAGCTGCTCCTCATATGACTGAGTCAGGGAGAAAAATAAAGCAAACACCAAACCTCGTGAGTTGAGATAAGAACAGCTTAATAATTGAAACAAATTACATATAATAATAATGATTAGGACGCTACTAATAATCACTGCAATAAAAAGGAGTGGAGGATAGAGATAAAACTCAGGAAACACAGGTGAAGCCTAGTACAGTTTCTCACTGCCTGCTGACTGATTTCCAGCCCAGGCCTGTGCACAATCAGTGGCCTCTGGGCAGCTCCCCCAGTTTATAAACTGGGCAGGGCTGTCCATGCTGTGGAATGTCTTTGGTCAGTTCAGGTCAGCTCTCCTGGCCATCCTCCCTCCTGGCTCCTTGTGCACTACTTCTGGCAGAGCATGAGACACTTGCAGAAGCAGGGCAGACACAAGGCTCAGGGACACATCTGCTGGCACAGCAATCCTCTAGGACGGACTAGTAACATATTCCTTTCTTTCTTATCCTCTCTTGTAGCCATATAATGCCACCTTTGCTCTAGTGGGCTCTGGAAATAAATACTAAGCAAAGCAGGAACAAATGCATACTTTTGCCTGAAAGTATCTATTGCAAGTCCCAAGCTACCAGAAATTTTCTTACACTTACTGTGTAAGAAAAACCCAAACATCCAAACAGTAAGAAATACATAGGCAGCAACAATCATTTTAAAATTAGTGAGATAATTCTTTTACAGAAACAGACTAGTCTTAATTTTAGCTACTCCATTTAATTTTAGCTACATGCTACTATCTGCAGGATAATTTTGTACTGGATAAGCCTTTAGTGACACAGCTTTTGTGAAAAATATAACTGTAACAAAAGCAACACCAAAGGCTTCTGACCAAAAGGTTTTTTACTACACTTTTGTTAAGGAGTCAGAAAAATTCTGCCTTACTTAGTTTTTGCATCCATAAAAGTCTCCAATCTGCACTCAGTAACACTTTTGATATCTAGATAGTGGCTTAATCTATTGGCTTCCACTCTAGTATGGCCATTTCAAAATTTCAGTTTAAAACTGTAAGAACATGAACCACCTCTTCTCAGGTCTGGCCTGATGTTCAAGGGTCAAAACAGAGGATATAAACCACAACAAGATCTATTTACTGCATCTTTTCCAACTGGAAGAAAGCCAGGGAGGACAGTGAGAAAAATCCACTATTATTTTAACATTGACTAGGTTTTTATCCCATACTGGACACAGCAGTAGAGAGAACTCTTTCCTTTAAAAATACAGTTAAATCAAGAAAGCAGTTCATATGATCAATATATCAAGCTCCACCTATCATACAACTGGAGTATAATAGATTAAGAAAATAATTCTATCTTTCTAAGAGTAAATTATGAGTCAAGAGGGAGAAAACACCCAAGACCTGACTGTCTCTGACTACTGAACTCTTGTTGTCTCTCAATTACAAACTTGCCATTCATGCTTCTATCCAAAGCCTTTCATTTTGTTTTCCTATTAGAAATAATAGCTAAAGAAAGAAGGAGAACAGGGTATATTTGGGTTGACAACATAAATTTTCAAGAAATGTTAGTAGTAAAAGAATGAGACAAAACAAAATTTGGATTTCACTATCTTGACAGCATGACTTTGAGTTTCCTGTTACAATGGCATTCAAGATCACACACTGTTAGAACAAACTCAAGCTTTGCTTATTCAGACATTCATGTGGAACACAACCTTCTGAGCTACTGTTTGACTTTCAACTCTGTCCCTAAAAGTAAAGATTTAGCCCCAATTATGAAAGTTTTTTGTATAAATCAGTTTGACATATGGATTGTGAAATATCCTCCCATTATGCCCAACCTAATATATATCATATAATAATCAAAATAATAATCAAAATAATCAAAACCCTCCATTTAAAGAAGCCAATGCCTTTAAATTAAAATTGTAAAAAGTATTTTTTTAAGTAATGGACCGGCCTGACCCACTAAAATTTTAGGAGTGTAATCTTCTATAATCTCTTTGCAACACTAATATACAAATTAAATAAATAGTACTGTTAGTCCAGTATGCATGTCAAAGTTATATACCAATTATTTTCAACTAATCCCCAAAAGTACACATATAGTTCAGGCAAATCAAAAAGACTCCTCAAATAAAGGAAAGTGAAATAAGGCTATAGATCATGTCTCCAGGAAGCACAGTGTGTTAGACTGATAAGTGCTAATTTCTGAAGATACTTCAGAATACTCCAGGAAGAATACTTCTAGAAAATTAATGTCTTCATAAAAATCTGTAGAAGCAATAAACCCCCGAGATTAGCAATAGAGCATCTGTTAAGTAGTTTATTTTTTATGTTAGTATAAGTCTGACAAAGGGGTCATGCAGAGTTAGTATGTATGTCACAAGTTACAATACATTTATTTCTCTGTGAAGCATAAAATATTTACTGTACTGTAATATGTTGCTGATATTAAATAATTCTATCAAAGCCAAGACACACATAAGGCTTTGATGTTTTCCAGAGAAAATACCAGCATAAATCTCAGGCTTCTGTATAATTATCTCAAACAGCCAATAGACCTCATATGGTTTCTTCAAGCTTCTTTGTTTTTCAGGGCAAAAAGCGAAATGGTGCTTCTTCAGGGAGAAATTGCTCAAATATACAGACATTTACACCCAGGCTCTCAGCTCCATGAAACCTCATTAACTCTACTGCTACCCTTAACAAGAACCAAATGTTTTCTCAATTACATCAACCAAAACTGACTTTAAGGTACTAATGGCAGCACAAATAGAGGAAAATAACCTCTTTGCACTAAGTGAGCATGTACATCTGACTTTCTAACTTTACCAGTCAGAGCTTAAACCAACTCTTTCATATCAGGATGTGGCAGGACCTATGGAACAACCATCACCTGGACAGAGTTATCTAATGATGCTACAGGGAGAGAGTATTCATGCTTGAATCCCTAGGAATTTGTAAATTGATGCACTTCCATTTACTTTTCAGCAAGTTTACACTACCTTGAACATTCTTTGCTCAGTCTAACCAAAACATTACTTTGTGCAGATCTCAGTGCTCCTCTTTTTCTTCAAACACCAACAATGGATAGTTTACCTCTCTTACACTGCCAATGCAGCAACTGTTTACTGCTACTTATTGTTTATGAGCAAGAAAGTAACACAGTCAGGACTAAAGAAATTGAAAATTGTTTCAGCCACCGTGTTCTGCAAATAGTCACTTTCTTCTTTAGTGTCATTGTAAGACTGAAAGTAATATTTTACTTCAAAATCACCAGCTTAAAATTATTTGTGAAAGCATAACAGTGGGGAATATTTAAATTTTTTAAGAGTTATAGTGTAATGAAAAGCCCACTACTCTATTTAATTCTTTGCAAATGTTGGTACTACCATGAAGGTTTCAGAAGCAAATGGATCTTTTCCTTTCTGTGTACTTGTGGCCAGTTGTGCTGATCTAATGGCTACTATTTAATAAATAGCATTTAGCATTCTTTTAGATTTACTACTTTACTACTATTCTAATTTATGCTACTTAAACAGCTAGGTTAGACTGTTTTAAACACAACATTTTCAGTTAAAGATCAGATAAACCCAGTCCAATTTAAAATAAATAAATAAATAAAATATTTATAAAGAAGTAGTACAGCCATACCTATCTTATCTACTAAGAGGTTTTTTAAATTTTAACTAACAATGTTTCCAGGTCTTGTGTTATCACAGATTTTCTCTCATCTTTACCATTAAAATAAGATATCCTCTCCTAATACATTAATCAGCACCTTACTGCCATGGGGAGCCTTAGTTTAGCTCAGAAGTTCTTTTCAGAGCTGTAAAAATTATTATCTTCCAAGCACAAAATGGAAAACATAGTAATCATCAAAAGCATCATCAAATTCCAGAGTAAAACTTACTCTTTACAAAGCTCTGGAGAATGGCTGATCCTTCCAAACTGGTTTGGACAAGGGGTCTTTGCTGTCTGGGGTACAACCAACCCCTCTGATCTTCCTCAAATGAAATTAAAACAACTTTGCTAGGAAAGATGGGACAAAATATTCCACTCTTCAAACATTCACTTATTCCAGCTGTGCCTAAGGAGGAGTCCACCAGTCTTATTTTAATTGTGTCTACTTCTGTCAAATAAGGACATTCAGTAAGCTGGCTAACCTTTTAAGGATTTATTCAGTAATTTGTACTTGAAGAATGGAAGAAGAAAAAAACTTTGATTATAGTTCCACTGAACACAATCAGTTCATATCACAGAGAGATTTTCCTTGCAATATAACCCACTCAAGACTAATGTCAGGTTTTCCTTCTTTCACATGTTCCAAAACTAAATTAACTGCCTTTTTTTTTTCCCCCTTTTCCATCTAAATTGATTTGATTTTAAAATCTCTTAGGCGCATTTTGAATGACACGGTTAAGCATGTACTGCTTCAGCACACAGTTTAGGCACTAGGATAATGAGATCACAGAAGATAGTGCACTCACGTTTGTCAGATTTATAGGACAAGCACTACACCTAAACACTGCGATAATCCTGGCCCACTAACCACCACCCATACCAACCCTCACCTACCACCCTGACCCCATCCCAACCACATTGCCCTAACCACTACCCTTACACTACCCACAAGCACTGCCCTACTCCTTCTGCTAAAAATTACACTAACCACCACCCATACCAAGTATAAAAACTACTACCCAAACCACTACAGAAATCACTATCCTACCTGAAACCATCACCGGGGGGATGGTCTGGGTCAGAAAGATGTAGGATCAGCAATGCTGGGGCCTTGCTGGGATCACCTAGGCATGGCTTTTCCAGCCCCAGTGTTCCTGGAGCCGTAGGCTCTTTGACTCTCTCAATCCTACCCCTAACCACTGCTGTAACCACTGCTGTAACCACTACCCCAACCATTACCCCTAACCACCACAGACATGTCATGGTTATGCATGTACTGTTTCAGCCTACAGTTTAGTCATTTTGAAAATGGGCCCACAGAAAATAGTGTATTCATCTTTGTCAGATATCCAAGATCTTTACCCAGTTGATCAGGCCATAGGTGGTTGGCAATAAACAAGAACAGGTTTAGGGACTGTTCACAAGGACTATGATCAATCCTTTCAACTGCCTGACTGATCAAATCACATCCTCAGGCTGCTTGAGACAACTTCCCCAAATAGTGGTTTCAGCATGAACTAGCCTGTTCAACAACAGTAGGAGGCAACACAGGAACTTCATTATAAGATGCTTACAGTATTCAGTTATAATTCAGACTACAAATGAAAACAGAGTACCCAGAGAGCCTTGCACAACTGCAGTCAATATCACCTATAAATACAAAGTTTCTAATATCCAACAAAAGTATCCACGAATTACAGTCTAGCTATAAGACAGAATAATCAGGAGATGAAAGAGCTGAAGAGACCAGACTTCAAAGGATAAAGTAGGTGGAATTTTGTGACCTATCCTTTTGTGCAAAGCAGAGATCTTTTTTCCCCCCAAACATTCAAAGAGCTTTTGCCCTCTAGCAAGACAGGCACATCATGTACATCTGTCCTGGGTTTAGGAGCCACTACAGAAATAAAATCTTATAAATAAGAACTTCACCTTCAATGCTAACTATTTTGCCTAATGAAAAGGCACAAACCCTCTGATTCTGGTTCATTTAAAGTCTTCAGTGCAATCACTGTAAAAGGCTGTAAGCAAGCTGCCCTCTGAGTATCTCATTACAGGCTGACAGAGGAATGAAGCCCAAACCTTGCAGTATAAAATTTCTTAATAACCCTCTGGTTACAGATAATCCTCCTAACTTGTAGACCTCCCTTCTTCATCCCTTCCCAACACTCCCAGAGGCTCTGCTAGGAGTGAATTTACATGGGCAGGTACAAAAAGTAAGTAGGTCTACAGAAACAGAGGCACCCTGGAATCACCTTTGTTCCCACAACAAATTTGCAAGATTTGTGCAGCTTCTCCGAGAAGGTATTTCATCACAGAGATGTTGAAGAAGGACACGAATAGCTACATAGGTCAACTCAAGAGAAAATACCCAATTTGTTCAGGAGCCATACAGCAGTTCTGCTGCACATCTCCACTTGCCTACACTGGGTCAGTTTGCAGAGTGGGCTGCCCTGCAAACTCTGTCTCTAGGAACACAAACTACAAGTGCCATGTGAGGATCCATAAATGTGTTCCAACACCTAAGGCAGAATAAGGGTCCAAAGCAATGAGTTTTCTTTTGGACAGCTTCAAAGAGATCGGGTGGAAATGACTCATATCAGGGACCAGAGTAAACACAGGTGAAACAAATACAGCACAGCATAGGTAGAGATGTAAACATCAACTGTTTTGTGTGAACTTTTGGATTGCAGCAAGTTACTTGCTCATGTAAGATGTTATCATGTCATAAAGGATTCAGAGCTTAAACAGTGATAAAAGTAGCTGTGAGCTAAGAAGTCAAACACAAAATTTAAGATATGTTCATTATACTTTTTCCCCTTATGATTTTCCTCCAAAATTTCAGGGGGAAAAAAAAGGTTTATTTTGAAATATAGCCCAGCACATGCCTTCCAAAAATACACTTGGCCTTGAGAAGACACTAATTCCCAATTAGTCCAAATTTTCTTGGAGGACAAAGTTTTCTGAAGACAAATACTGGTGGCTCTAGTTTATATCCACTGAAGATTCAAGCCTGAATTAGCTCACTAGTGGTCTCAAAATTTCCAGCTAATCAGATTTAAAGACACAGCATGGAACTTTATTCAACAGTTTAATACATGGATTGCCAAGATCAAATGTGGCTGAAAGGAGTAAAATAGAAACATTTAGGCTCTAATTATCAGTGGCCTACATGAAGGAGCCTGTCAAAAATTTTTAACAGCTGTTAGAAAAGAAATAATTTTCACAGGTTAAAACCAAAGACCTATTGCACAAGAAGCCCTCTGTGTCCTGGGGCTGTGCTGATTTGAGGATTCACAGCCAGCTGTTACTCTCCACATGAATCAAAGGACAAGGATGCTCCACAGACAGGAAATAAGGCAATGCACTGTTTTCTCCAGTGAGCAGAGTCCCAGGAAAATGGAAGGATGGCAAAACACCCGTTACACACACAAGACTTGGGAGCCCTTTGAGGTTTGAACATGGCAGAATTCCCCCCAAGTTCTAAGTTTCTGTCATTAATATTTCAGTTTCTTTCTTGTGTAGTAACTGCAGACAGAAAAAAAAAAAATAACACCAAGACCTGATCCCAGCCAGCCATAAAAACAAAGATTTGAAATTGGTGGCAAAAAAGGAAAATCTAAACCAAAGAGCACATCCATGAAGAAGAAAATCCAACCATTTCCTGGACACACCAGGTTCTCTTCTATGCAATGATGAACAGCACTGGCTGTGCTGTGCTTGTAATAGTGCTTCAAATACCAAGCAAGTGATGGTAAGCAATGGCTTGGTTATTATAGTAATTTTATGATGAAATTTGTGGAAAAAAAGAATGACTCTCACTAGATTCTTGACTTTTCCAGTCTGTTCATAATCTGTGCACCCATTGCCAAAGCCCAATCCCTTGGTTCTCTTGCTTCATTCTTCCCAGAGTTAACACATGAAGCTCTCTGTGCCATGTGAAGCCATGAAAATGGGGATGTTGCCAACAGAAACTGTAGCTACACCTACAGAACTGTGCTTCATCAGCATCCCTGCCAATTGTTAAATCCCAGCTGATAAAACAGTTCAATCAATTTCAACCACCATAACAGATAATGCACTTCATTTGCTATTAGCAAACAAGAGTCTGGTACACTGGAAATTAAAATAGCCTTGCTGCCTAGAACAGAGGGACTGAAACATAATATTTTTAAAATCTAATACTCTCCAGATAACAAGCATTTAAAATTTAATTTATAGCAATTCTATTTTTCCCAATGTGTCCATATTTTTTTTTAATTTTTAATAATAAGCTTATTAACCTAGGAATGAATTAATTTTATCTACCTTCTTATTGGCAGTAGAAGTGACTGTGATTGGGACAAAGAACCACAATAATGCCATAAAGAAAGATATGAACCTATTTTCAAAGTCCCTTCACACCTGTTTCCTAACATTTTAATTTATTTCCATACTTTGCACATCATACTTTTATCTTCACCTTCACAGCATCATGTATTTATTATAGGTAAGCAATCAGAGTCTTTATTTTCTAATCTACTGGGTTGTGATGTTTTAGTCTTTATATAAAGTGAAGAGACTATCAAGTTAAGATCTGATTATTAGAGTACATTAGATATTCTGCATAATTATGGGCCCAGTGGAGGGCTAAGAAGATAATGCATTACAAACCTCATTTACTAGGGGTTATTTTTTTATTACATAAATGAAGCTTTCCTTATCTTAAATTGTATCTCACTAGAATTCTTGCTGAGCTTAAGAACAGTTGGCCTTTTTTTTTTTTTTAATGAATGTTGTTGCACTTTGCCATGTGTCAGCAAAAGGGTTCTGAAATGTAAGAACTGTGGAAAAAAAATAGCAGCAAGACCTTTGCCACTAAGGACCTAATGCTTTATTACTTGTCAAGAAACATAACAGCAAAATAAATAAATTAAAATGATGCACCACTTTAGTGAGAATGGCAGCCTGTCATATAAATTTAATCCCAAAGATTTAAATTGTGTTCCACAGTAGCATTAGAAAAAGATAGAATCCAATTAAAACCATGCTGGATTTCAAGGACATTGAGATATTCACTCTGCTTCTGTCATGTAAAATAAATTTAGTCCTGATTCAGTGCTGAGTAGGAGGAATTAGATTTTGTAATGATCTATTTCCTCAGGTATTTTGCAGTACTACCTAAAGTACTGGAAAACAGTCAACAAATTTGCTGAGCCAAGAGGTATATTTATAAAGAGGCATATTTATAAAGTAAATCCAACCATTAGGCAAATCATTTTCAGACCAGATTTAAGTCCCCAAATCCACGTGCAAAAGTGGGTAGTTTTCAGTAGGTGGGACTCAGAAGAAAAAAGAAATTAAAACTGCAGCGTATAAACATTCACTTTGCCCGTTTGTGGTGGCTCTGCAGCAGAGCACAGGTGGGCAGGGGACAGGAGCAGGGCAGGGGACAGGAGCTGTCCCTTGGGCAGGAGCACATCCCTGTACCAGGCAGGAATCGGCAACAGCCACTGGGTGCAGCTAAAGCACAGACCCAGAGAGGGTGAGAGATGAACCAGCAGCTCTCCAGAGCAGGCAGTGAGGGCAAAGCTGGCACAGGGACCTACAGAACGAAGAGAATCCCCCAGAGATGCTGGCATGGAGGAAAGGCCATTACACACCATCACATCTGCAACCTGCTGTGAGACAGTGCAGGGGCACGGATCTTGACCTTTTCTGAGGCACTGATCTTCATCACTTGACGTGATAATTATCTTGGGTTGTTTTCTTCTTCATAAGCAGATTATTTCTTGTCAAAGTCACTCTTATGACTAACACAATTAAAATATATGGACAAATTTAGTTAGGGAAAAGTTAACCTAATCATTTGTAGAAACCTCATTATAAGAAAGGTATGAAATTTATGTTTTCTGCACGTATTTTAAAAATGAAATACATACCACATGAACTACAACTACTGTTTTTCAGTGAGTATATACTTTACCAGACAATTAAGAATTTGCATATCAGGGTATTATTGTACCATAAGCCAGTCCTCAATAGCCACAGGGCTTTGCTTCCTTGTTTAAAAAGAACTTATACAGTTGTGCCATGAAACAAAAATAAATCTGTAGCTTGTGTGTGCCTCTATGCATCTCTTAGAAGCAATGAAATAAATGCACTTTGTTTCCTCTACACAGATCCTATTACAAGTCTGTTTTCACAAATTGCAGTATCTTCGGCTTTGCTGTATTCTAATTAGGTCACAAGAGGAGAGAAAAAAAATCTCCAGACACACTTCTAATCTCAAATAATGCAAGCAACATGTTTTCAATAGAAATTCTCTTTTCAGATATGATTGCTTTTTTATCTTTAAGGTAATTTATTCTTTAAGTCTTGGACAACACACATAGTATACACTCCTCGCACATGTTCACTTGAATTAGTTTAGGTATAATTATGGTGTCAAAAATGTTTTAGGTCAATGAACAGTGGATTGTCTCAAAGATAAATTGGGATAGAGAATGCATCAAAACAATGTATTTTAATAACACTTTCATTACCAAAGAGGAATAGTTTTCCTAGGTGGTGATTAATTTATTTGTTGCTGAAAAATGAAATTTTAATAGTTGCTTTTCTGTACAAATGCTATCTGATTGGGTCTGGAGGCAAGTCCTTGCATAGCACACCACTGAATTCAAATGCAGCATCATTTCTTAGATTTATTAGTACTACTATGGTTACGAAAATCTATTATAAAAGTGCGACTTATCCAGCAACTTTGAGTGGATAAATACATGTTCTGTATCTTCAGTTCAGCATAAAGAAGATTCCAGTTTTTATTGTGCCAATCTACTACTGTCAAAGTGAAAAACCTCTTTTCTTCAAGTCAGTCTTTTCCTTTTATCCTCAGTGACCTTTTAGTAGTCTCAGGTCACAAATGATACAGCCTGGTGACCTGAGATTAACCATCAGTGAAAAAGAGGGTACATCTCTATTGTGCCTCCACAGAGTGGAGATTTGACAAGGTAGTGCTTAATAGAATCTCCAGGTAAAATGACATAGTTTTCCATTTTGTGTGGGGAGGAGCAAAAATCCACCTTGCAGGGCTTAGGCTTGTGCTACCATGTCAGATCCAAACTGCTAACAGGAAGCACATGGCCAAGTGGAACATACTTAAACACAAGAAATTCAGATCAATTGTGTCTGACAAGAATCCATTTAGAGTTTGGAAATTTACATAAAGCTACATAAAGGTATCTGAAATATGCTTTTATGCTGAATTGAAAGGCCATTATAACGGGTATATTATACCTGCTTCCCTCACACAACCAGGATATACAAGAGATATCAGAAGGTCATCCAGACTTATATTCCAACACTTTCCTTTGTCTGTACTTGTCCAAGTAAATTGCAAAGGATGAAAAAAAAAACCTGCAGTCAATGGATTGGGTACAACCTAAGACCAAAAAGAGAATAAGAACAAGATGCATCTTCTGCATCTGTTGATCTGCATTTGTCCAGACTGCATTTTTTCTGCAAACACTTTTTGAGCAAACATGAGGAGCACTCAGGCATCTCATGGTGTGATGCTTACCATGCGTCCATTATTTGATGATGTAAACTTGGTTCTAGAGTGATTATAATGCTACATTTCCTTTTAAGAAGTGCTACAATTTGCTCTCCTGCTGAATATTCCCCCATTTTACAGGACAATCTAAGTGAAGTAAGGCCTTTAAGTAAAGGAGGAACTGAGAATGAATCCTTTCATTTCTTTCTGGGAGAAGTCAGGAAAGAGGTCAGAAAGTAGCATCCTATTCATCTATAATGTCTATTAGTTTAATTTCCGGAACATAAATGAAATAGGCTTCTCAATTTCCACAGTGATCAAGACGAGAGTCACGTTCACAGGACTGTTATCTGTAACACTTTGTTTTCTCATCTGTGACAATAACAGCCTGATAAACTCTTAAATTCTCTGCACCACTGAAGCCTTATGACAGAAAACACGTTTTCAGAAAAGTACATATTTGAACAACATTAATAGATTTGAAGACAACTTATTTTTCAAAGCACCAAAGACAGCTCACCAATTATCTCACTGAAAACCAAAGTCTGATGACAATTAAACAGAACACCAGATGTACAAAATGACATTCTATTCTGAAAATCATTCAGCAGCACAGTCAGATTAAGATACTTTCTATAAGGAAAACACACACGAACTGTGAATAATGTACAGAATTTTGACATTTACCAGTACAAAATTTCTGAGTGACTTTCTGAGTGACCCTGCAGAGGGTCAAGTTACTGAACAGGAGGGCAGAATCTATTAACACCACAAACATCGAGAGGCTTTCCAAACATGTTTCAGCAACTGTTCAAAGCTGCGCATTCCACATCACAGTGGAAGTGTTCATCAAAGGGAGAATGGAACAGCCTGTAAGAAGTGATCACTTCTGGTTCTTTATTGTTCACAATATAGCCTCGTGCCATTGCTCTGTTTAAATAGCTGCACATTCTGTCTCTGCAAACCTCAGAAACAGTTATATGGCACCAGCACACTTCAGATTCAGTAAACAAAAACTGCATTGAATGCTGACTAAATTGCAAGCCAGAAACCAATATCCCTCTTCCCTGCGTCCCCAAACCTTAAGGGCAAACTGCAGTGAGAAATGAGGTTCCTCCAGCTCCATGATGTGTGCTGCAGCTCAGACGCTCCTGCTAAAATGAGGCTACATGTTTGTATTGGGTGTAGGGAGGGAACTCAAACCACACTGGAGTATTACTGAAAGAGAGATACTTTCTCTGCCTGTTTTTTGGCTGCCAGAAAGAGAAAATGATTTCTCTTCTAGCAGAAGGAGCATGATACTGTATTTTAGACTTTGGATTTTGCCAATATTGCCAAGTTACCAGGTCAGGCAGTAAGACCAGCTTACTAAACCCAAGAATTTTAGAGGTCAAGAATTTAGAAGAAACAAGAATTCTTTTGAAATCTTTTTAAACATATCGCAGCTTCAAAAATTTTTTTATCATAACCAGGGTGATTAGCTTGTCATAGCAGTGTTATTTGCTAGGTTTAACATCTAAAAGGATAAAGGTATGTGCACAGTAATTCAAGAGATGAGGCTTTAAGGTAAAAGAGACAACCTGGGTCCTAGGATGAAACAACTGGCTATGCTTGCAATTACAGCTATATTCCAAATTCTATTGCTCCTGAATAACACTTCTCTTAAAATACACCACTTTATATCAGGTACCACTTTATTTTCCTCTAATTCTCCTTGAACCACTTTCCTTTGAAGTAATTAAAATGCTCCTGGCATTGCTCATATTGCTATTCACAGGTGCAGTGAACTTGCAAAATACTACAATTCTCTTATAAATTGTCACATTAGGGCTTAAGACCTGTTCCCATAAATGTGTTGGCTGTTGACTATTTTCTGGGGTTTTTTGCAGTGAGTTTGAGGCAGAGAACATTCCAACCTGTTTCTTCCAATATGGCTGTGAACAAAAAGCAGCATCTTTCCTTCCTAGTCTCTTTCAAATAATCAACAACCACTTCTTTGGTCCTAGTTTTCACCTCTGGAATTATTTCATAAAAATTAGACAAGAAAATACTTTAATATAAATAGAAAACAAGTCCCACTGAACAATACAAGAAGACTCAGAAAGCTTCTAGGAGTCCAAGTTTATTTGTCCACTGCAATGGCTCATTTGGTAATGAACTGGGAAACTGAAAATTCATCCTAAAGGCAGAATTGTAATAAAGCTATTACAAGTTTATCATTTGCTACTTTTCAGCCATAAGTAAATAAAATACTTTTCCTCCATGAAATATCCTTATCTGTGGAAGCACAGAGAACTAATCCACTCTTTGATCTCTGACAGATGCCTCTACTGGAAGAAAATTTGAAGTGAGATGCACATGAAAGAAAATCTGGGGGAAAACATGTTATAACTACCCAAAACAAGTGTGCCAGGTACAGAAGCCCATTGTAGAGACATTAAAAATTAAATTAATAATAACAAATGGATGTTAGGAAGGCAACGTTAGCAATCATAACATGCATGACCCCTTCAAGAAATTACAGAAAACAACAGGGTTCTTTTCTAACAGAAAAGAGACTCTCAATAAGTTCACAAGATGTATCTCTGGAAATGAAGGTATCAAAATGTGATCTTCCTCTTCAGATCAGCAACTAAAGGTTACCCTCATTATTTTTAATAGCTAGTCCAAATATCTTTATCCCTCTATGAAGCATATTCCAAGATCTGAGGAAGATGATTATAGGATTCAATAAATATATGATGAATATGCATAATATGGGTGTGAAATCATATCCAAGAAGAAAGGAAAATATGGGCAGGAACTCTTTTTCATATATTATACTTCCCTGTTGAAAGTGCAGTCTGATTGCACCAAGATCTATTAAATATGAATTTGAGTAGTTATTAACATTCAAAACATTATGCTGGGAGTACTCTTACTTAAATAGGCACACCAGAATAGGGAATTAAATAGAGAAGAATAGTAGCCCATATGACTTCTTGTTCTAATTACGACATGTATATTTTCTGTCATTAAGTGAAGTCAGATCTGGTATGAATTAAGGTGATTATCCCCAATCTGAGACAGCTGAAAAGCTAAAAAAGCACTGCTAAACAATGAAAGTCCCAAGAACAGTGACCAACCAATGTTTGCTGCAATTATTAATTTGAAAGGAACTTGGGCTTCAGGTCATTGTAGAATGCACTTTTGCAGCTGCAAATCTCTGCTGGCTCCTAGGAATGGAGTATGTTACAGAAAGCAGAGCAATGGTGACATAAGCATTTACAAGAAGGTCAGCATTCACAGACGATGCTTCAACTGTTAAGTGGATTTTATCCTTGAGATATCTTTTCGTACAAAAGCTACATCCTTTCAGATGAGGATGAAGATTCAAGCAAATGTTCTCATAATTGTACATTTAGTCTTACTTTCTTACTAGAAAGAATCCCCTAAATGTTAAATTCACTTTAAAAACCCCAAACCCTAGCAATACCCACATCCCTCCCCCACAAAATCCCCCAAACCCAACACAAAACAACAAAAGAAAAACCAAACCAACAACAAAACCAAAAAAACTCCTGACCAACCAAAAAAAACTCCAAAACCCCACAAAACAACCAAATACTTACTAAAAGAGAACCTTATTCTTGAAGAACACCTTGTTCTGGATTAGGAAAACATGTTGTTGATAATTAAAAAAACAAGGCAATTTATGTCTCTTTTTTTTTATACATTATAAATAAGCAACACTGTAGTCATGCCTCACTTTCATGAGTGCCTGATAATATTAACCCAGAGTTGGGAGGGGTTTTTGTATTCATAGACCTCTTTTGCACAGCACCCAACCAAAAAGCCTCCCTAGAATTTTCTTGGAACTAGTTTTTTCAAAGCTCTTTCTGATTTTTCCTGGCTTACAGTGATATGTCTGTGATAAGCTCCCATGTTCACAGTCTCTCCCCCTTGCACATCTAATCAATCACCTTTTTGAGCTTCCACACATTAAAAAACATGTCCTCATTTCGGATGGGGAAGTATGTCTGAGCTTGGCAGTAAAGCCAGCATAACTTCATAAAAGAAGCAGAGCCATCTTCGGAGTGTGTTTTTAGAAAAATGCAGTGGTTACATTTACTTTATTGGCATTCCATCAAAATTCCACCACCACAAATGAAATAAAACATTCTTGAATTTTAAGTCTGCAGAAGTCTCGTGCAGAGCTCAGAGAACAGCACATTAGCATAGTTATGAAGCAGGTACCAATCCAAATCTTATTGTTATGTTTAATTTAACACACTATAAAATTGCAGTAAATATTACACAGCCTTAAATGTATAAACCAATCTAATTCATGGCAAAATTTCACTCTCCCTGTCTTGCCTCCTTTTTTTTTTAGCTGAAAATATTTGGGAACAAATTAGTAGATGGTTAAATGGATCACCATACTGAGACGGATCAGAGTCCATCCAGTCAGTAGTCCCAAATCCCACATCAGCCAGAAACTTAGGTCTGAGAAAGAAGTTAGCAGAAAGGCAACCATGTAATGACTCTTTTCAGGTACAGCCTCCCAGGCTTCAGAGCAGCTCTGAACCTCGTAAGGCAGAGGCAGTATTTTGTGTTCCAGGGAAACCACAAGTGCCAGAATATAGCTCAAAGCTAAGTCCTGCAGCTAATAATCTAAAGTTCAGACAAACTTCAAACTGATAAAGAAAACCAATGTATGTTAGAGAACAGATGTGGTATATAAAAACAAAAAAAAAAAAGGAAAAAAAATCTTTTTTCATGGAAGTCTTTTAATAAATATCTTTGGAGAATTAACTCTCGAAAGGCACTTTATTTTTTCATAAAAAACCCACAACTAAGTCCTGCTCCTCTGAGTGTGTGTGTATAAACTCCCTCAACTCAGAAGAGAGGGAGGCTCCCTCAGCTCCACTGGTGTATGTGCAAATCATGTATACACAGACATCTTTATCCTTACCCCTGTAAAAATCAAGCAAACAAACAAACCACAGAGGTGTTTAGCTCTCCACATTTGTTGTCCAGTGGTACCTTTCTAAAAATACATTTTTCTTACTTAACTGCCCATGAGAAAAATCATCTTTTAGCTGTAAAATTTTAGCTGTTAAATATTATGTTTTCTAAGCTACATTACAGAGCTGCCATATTACCTAAGTAGGTTCAATGCATTGCTCCTTATCAATGCTTAAAGCCACAGAAGCACTGAGGGCCCCACATTTTACTTCTCTTTAGCTGATAGTGTACTTCAGCATTTGTACACTTCAAGCCATCAAATGCTCCTAGATTGCCATCTTCTCAACCATTTATGCTCAATCTTACCTTTCAGCATTGCAAATTCTCCTTTACAGCTGCTTTTTCCTCAAGAATTTGTATATAATGTTCCATCTTGAATTATATCACTGAAATACAGGGATAGCAACAGATGTCAGATTTTAATGCTGCTACGTTACCAACACTTGGGTGAAATTTGAGGGCTGTCAGAAGGTCATCTGCTGATAGTTTAGCCAGGGATTGCATCTAGAGGTTGTTGTGATTTAACAATTACTGGAAATCTTTCTTTGGTAACTCTTTTAAAGCTCTTAGTGACAAAAAGAAGAACTAAAGGGAACTCAATTTTTACTTATCATTAGAACTTTAACAGCTGATGCCTTACTATCATTATTGTCAGCTCAATTAATTGGTTATTTTTGAGCAGCAGTTCATTCTGATTAACAGAGTGATATCAGGAATCACTCCAGAGCAACCCAAAATCAGTGAAACCTTAGAATGCTTCCGAGTGAATTATAAAATCGACCATGCCAACACTGAAAAAGCTCAAGTGGAGTTGCACTTGCTGGTGGCATCATGGTTACTTAAGGACACAACAAGGTTACTTAAGGACATGATATCAGGCAGACAGTACAAATGCACATGGCACTCATCTAGAAACACTTAGAAAAGAGCAACAGTTGGTGTTAAAGGTAGGAAATCATCTTTGAGAAAGCTGAAGCCATAAAAAAACCCCTGACATAATCAGAACCAGAACCAGACAAAATCACAACCTGGCTGGCTCAGTACGGAAGGACAGACAGCCTAAAAAATGTTTCAAGCTGCTGAGTCTTTAAGTACAGTTTCAGATATAAGAGAAGCCCTTAGAAAAGATAAGGTGATAGAATGAAAAGCCAGAATACATCCAGCAAGTGGGTCTATAAACTCAGTTCAGAGCAGTCAGGCATGAGCTCAAGTTGTCAGATACTCTGGCATTGAAAACTTCATGTTTGAACCTCAGCAATTACAGAATTTACATGCATACTAAAAACTTGTTACCTACCAGTATAACTGCTAAAAATAGGATTTTTAAAAATTTCATCTTTAATAAAATTCCATCTTTTCTCTCACTCCTCTTTTTTTTTTTTTTTTTTTTTTCCTTTTCTTTCTTCTTTCTTCCAAAGGAAAATCAGAGAAGCTCAAATATTTTACCTAAGGTTTTTTTCCCTTCCAAAATACTAGAATGAAAGACATTAGCAGCCAAGAGAACCTGACAATACTGGAACTTTCTGAAACAAGGTTTTGCATATCTCACTTGGCAGCTGGCAACAGAATGTGACAAATGAGAATTCTCACTCCAAGCTGCTGGCTGCCAGTCATGAGTTATCTTATTCCTTGCAGTGAGAGCAGACCACAGAAAAAACAGGGAAGGAAATAGGCCAGAGATTCAGGGAAAAGACAACAGAAGGAAAAAAAAGAGGAATAAAAACCCCACAACAAAGAAAGCAATCAGATGATGAACACAGTGGTACTCATACTCAATGCTTTATTTAGCATCAAGAATTCTTGTGTCACATTATCATAGGCTCTAATGAAGGTTATACAAAATTAAAAACACGGTCCTTGCTAAAGGCATCTTTTAATTTGTTCTTGAGTTAATTTGAAGAGTGTCAACTTTTAATTGTTCTTTTAGAGGAACTTGTGGCTTGCTGAAACTGCTTATTATAATACAAGGCCTACAGCTAAGTCCAAGTGGCACCCATCAGACTGTCTGCTTGTGATATCACCAACTTCAACGTGCACCCTGGCCAAATAAACATTTTTGCTAGCAACGATGAACTAAGCTCCCATCAAAGGGGGAATTCAAGGGAGGAACAATGTTTCTCTTACTCCTTTCCTCCTGTGTTCAACATGCCATGTATGCTTTTATGCCAATTTTTTCATTGTAACTTACCTACTGTAATGTTCATTTTTTGTATGTGTGAATCTCATAATCTTTGAGTGATGCAGTTGTGTTTAACTTCAGATGTGACCTCCATTTCTCTCAGTACTTTTGTTCAGTGCCTGGAAAAAGAGCCCTCTCTTTCACAGCCTTTTATCCATTCACAGACCATTATTTTGTTCTTGGAATTCAAGCATTCACTTTGTGCACACACAAATTCTGCTACTCCCACCTCATAAACTGGCAGCTGGTACCCAGGGGAGAGCCCAGGTGACATGGCAGCATTTTCAGAAGATTGTTTCTTCAATGGAAGACATTGCAGCAACCAGAACCAGAGGGAGCTGGTTTTCTAAGCAGTCTGAAGAGAGAGACTGAAGAGTATTTCTGGATCTTCCTCCATCACTGTCACACTGCCCATCCCTTCACAGGGTCTGCATTTCCTCCTGCAGCCATGGTGCCCTGGCTCCAAGCATCTCGAATTGCCCAGACTTAATTTTTTTATGCTAGAAATATGCAGATGGTTTTACAGTTAGTTGCCCTGAAGTTTGAAGGAGCAACAGATAAAGAACCAGCTAGCACCACCACCTATTGGTGAAAACAAGGAAGTTATTGATTTGTATTACATTATGTAAATTTGCACTTATTAATACTTCAGCTTTAAAGGGTGGATGTAATTTATTGTAAACACTATGTGAGGATGGTTAGGAGGAAATAAAGTCCTGAAAACGACAGGTAGCTTGTAAAAAAGACCTTGAAAAAAAATAAGGGAAATATGTACCAAAGCTTTCTAGAATCTTTTGCTTCATCAGTAATGAAAACTGGGAGTGGGATATCACATACATGTGGTTTCTTAAGCTTTTTTTTTCATTGTTTGGATTTATTAAAGTTTAGAAAGACCTAATAAGGGTTACTTACTGCAAGAGATGACCACAATTACAATCCCTGAAAGGGATTTATGACTTTTCAGGGATCTCATGGCAATATACAGGAACTTCTCAGAATAGAACTTGATTTCAGAGAGCAGAAAAAAAAAGAGGATGGTGTCCAGTATCTTAATATCTTGATGTTGTGAGGATTCTACTAAGATTTACTCCAATATAATTTGGGGGAAAAATCAATCTTGTGGATGATTACTTTTGCCTTCTCAGATTATGGAACTAGGATAGTCCTACTTACTGAGTCTTATTGGGTATTAGCCACTGAAATAAATATTTTTATCAGGATTAAAAGAGTATGAGGTTTTTTTTCAGTGACACTATTATCTCCTGCTTATCTCTTTACCTATCACTGTCTTTAAGAGCAGAAACTCTGCAGATTAAGAGACAGCCCAGGACTGCATAGATAACTTCAGACAGTACATATCACAGGATAATATGCTATTTAGTTAAATACCAAATTTTGCTAAATTCTACTTATTGAAAACAGGGATTCCTCTGGTATTTCCTAACAGCATGAGATAAAAGTAAAGAACCTTAATATTTTCAAATAGTAATGTGAAAAGCTGATTCTCTTTTGGACTGACATCTGAGATAATATTTTAAGATATTCCTTAATAAGATGGAATAAGAGTTCTTGGAAATGGATCTTACCAGTATGTGGAATAATAAGAGCTGAGATAGCACGCTTACCTTGATATGCACTAATTGAGGAGCGTAGTGAATAAAGAAATGATTCTAAATATTGTTTTGAAAGATTAGTTAATTTTATAGATCATTAATAAATAACTACATTCGTGAAGAAAGAAATTTTGACTGATAACACTCATCTAGGATTCAACTGCTTAGAACAAAACATGCTGCTGCTGATTAAAGCCTTGCTGATGTCTAGAGGAGACTCTTTCTATGTTTTCCTACATAAGAAATATCTGACAAAATCTTGGATAAAGATACAGAACAAATAGTGGAGCTACTTATGTTCATTGGCAGTAAAACAAGGGAAGCTTTAAGGTGCACTCCTCAGATAACCTTTTTCACAGTAGACCAGTTTCCTTTTAGAAGAAAGCTATTTCAAAGACACAAAACATCAGATATAAGAAGTTTCCAGAAGTAATCAAAATGAATCAATGCATCAAAAGCAGGTGAGAGCAGAGCCATGCTTTAAATGAAGAAAGACCTTGGTCATTGAAAGAGCAAGGCACTTAACACCCTTCTACCTTCCCCAGAAGATGAAAAGCCACGTGACCATTTCCATGGCATTCTTTCCCATCATCTGTCTGCACACAAACCGAATGAGTGAAAAAGGTTATGATCCCAGGGTTGTGTGAGCATATGGCTGAATCTATTAACTGTAGTATTGGCACAGTTTAAAACAGCCATTACAGAAGTGCTCAAATTTTCTTGGATGTCATCCAGTTAATAACATCCTGAAGACACAAGCACAGTCAGATGGTCATGCTGCATGCAGAAACTGATTTCTGATGGCAACTCAGCCTCCTAACTTGGGAGCTAACATCCACTAGCAGAGAGGCTCTCCCCAGAGGCTGTACAAATGCCTTGTTTTAGTGCCTTTCTCCCTCACCTTCCATTGCCATTAAGCCAGCATTGCTCCTTGCCCTTGAGTGATCATGGTGAGTTTAAATCACAGGCAAAGCAAGGATTGATTCCCCACCCCCATGTAATTTTACACAAATATACAGCAAAATCTATTTGCCGTTTCTTTGTTCAGTCTCATGTCCTGCTAATCCCAAAAGGAAGATGCAGAAAATTTAATTCTCTGATGTGGAATCATCCCTGTCAAAATCAACTGCCCCTTCAAAGCAACCTGCTCCTATCTGCATACAGATAATTGCAGAAACAGAAACCTCAGCATCCACTGCCTCCCCTTCACAGACTGCACAAACACAACCACACAGCTACAGCTCACGTTTATATATCCTAATCAATCAGGCTGATTTTAATTAATCCTAATTGTCCTATTAAGGTTCCTGGCTAACAACAACATAGCAAAAAGGATTCCCTAAGCAGCGTAATTGACTTAATCAGCTCCTTAATAATTCTTCTTCAGGCCTTTAAAATGAACTAACCTCTGGTTCATTTTAATAAGCATATTGAGGAGGAGTATAAAGCCAAGTGCTTGGCTCCAGGAGTCAGAGCTCATCTCCGCAATGAAGAGCATGGCAGGCAACAGACATGTTCAGATCCACAGGTAGAGAAGGACTGCATCAGAAATATGTGATCAGTTATTCTCCAGGCAATGGAGAAAGTTGAAGTAGATCTAGTTGCATTTTCCTACAGGGTAACATGGGATTTTAATCTTGGACTAAAATTACAGTTGTTGATGAGTCTTCAAATGCTAATTGAAGGACTGTAGGTATTAATATAGTCATGAATTGAAAACCCTATAAATTAAAAATACCCAAGTTCAACTAAGGTATGAAAAAATAGTAAGCTACTTTTACAGCAATTTTAATTTTGAACTTCTGCAGTATATACATTTAAACTGTGCACAGTAGTTATATGTTTGAGGCCAACAGTAATGCAAGCCAAAGTAATGAAAGGCCAACTGCAAAAGCAATGTGTATTCTTTTGTTCTGGCCTTCTGATTCATTAAATATTTTAAACTACAGGAATGCAGTAGCATGATATGATATAATAAAACCATTTACAGCATTAATTTTGTTAGAGTTCCTCATGTTAAAGTGTCAGAGCATCTTTATGAAGCCAAGTTTGGCCCATTTCAGCTCAAGCAGTGATACTTTTCCTGCAGGCTGCTCAAAGTGCTCTCTGCAAAGATTTAATTTATATGAAAGCCAAATGCAACCTGAGAAAGCAGAATTTGAAATTAAAAAAGATAAAAGCTGAAACACTATACTTTCAGCTTGTTTCAGCAGACTGCTGGACTTTCAGCAGACAGCCTTCTGCTGGTGTTTAGCTTCTCCTCTTTCTCAGTGAGAGCAAGAGGCTTGAGGTACCTGCAGATACAATTCCAAAATGACTGGTAGGTGGCTTATCCAAAATTCCACATCCAACCTCCAGAACCAGGAATACACTTGCTTGGGAGCTGTGGATGTGCTTCTCAGCATAAGTCAGCAGTCAATAGATGGCAACGTTCCATTCCTAAGAGTCCCTACTTATGTAAGAGGCTTATTCTCTTACTTGAAAATCCATGATTTCAGAAGATTATGCAATTCTGGCCTCTTCATGACATTTTATTCCCCAAAATGAAAGCTAGAGAATGTGTGATGTATTATAAAGGTACTCCAGTCAGTTAGGTTCAATAGAGAGCACTTTCCTTTAGCATAGTTACAAGCCTCAAGACTGAAAGTACTGTCCATTCAAAAATTAGTTTTCTAACAGTTCTTTTATAAATCAGCTGAAGCATTTTTTTCAGTGACTTAACGGAGACTTACTATGAGAATTATTTTAAATTAAGTTCTACTAGATGGTAAGAAGCATCTTCTTCATCTTCAGTGTCACACTAAAGGAATATACAAGAGTAAAAAAAGCTCTGAGTCAGAGCATTTGTCTACCTAGCCCAGAAGTCTGTCTTGGATACAAAGAACAGAAAAGGACAAACAGGAATTATCCCTGGAATCCAGTCCATAAACTGAGTTTGGTTTTTG
The DNA here is from genome assembly GCA_013396875.1 of Vireo altiloquus. Lineage (NCBI taxonomy): Eukaryota > Metazoa > Chordata > Aves > Passeriformes > Vireonidae > Vireo > Vireo altiloquus. The sequence continues at coordinate 91,069 of VZRF01007635.1, forward strand.
AACTTGCTGATGCTGTCTGCCTCCACAGCCTCCTGGAACACCAAGTTCCTTGTTCCAGAATCATTAACCCTACCTATCCCCCATGTTCCCCTCTCCAACTGCTTTATGCTGTTCTCCTACTGGCATCATTTAGTACCTGGAGTTCTTCTATTACAGGGATCAACAACTGTTCTGTATTCAGCTCACCAAAGCCCTCTGCAGTTTTGTAGACCTCTATTCTATAGTGGTCTCAGCTTTCCTTCCCTCCAAAGTGCAGAGTTTCAGATTTTTTAGGCTTTCTCTGCCTGCTCTGTACTGCTCTGCTGCAGCCATGCCCAGGGAGCCTTGAACAACACTCGAGGTGTCTGTGTACCAAGGCTCTATTTTCTGTTCTGAACAGCACAGCTACATCAGCATTCCTGCAATATTCAATTTTCACTAATTTACTCTTGACATTGCATCCAAGCATATGGAAATACTTGAAAAGTCTTTCAAGTGGACAGTGCCTATGTCGTCTTGACCAAAAATATTAAATAAGGACTTCTCACATATTTTAGACTTTTCTCTTTCTCTGTAACTTGAAGGACTTTCTCTCAAACCGTGTGCAAAAAAGCAACCCAAACAAGAACAAAATAACCAAACACCAACCCAAACTAGGTAAATGGTTCCTGTAACTCTCCTTAAACCTCACAACCACATTCTTGACACTTTGATCAAGTAAATGAAGAGATCTTGATGTGTCTATGTACTACTGTTCTGAACTAGCAACAGCTATTAAAAACAAACCTCTTACAGGAAATAATTGCTTTACTATGTTCTAAATCATCACAAAGGATGCAGTGACATTCAAATATTATTTGTCCTTCTACTGTATGTTTGAGGAAAACATCTCAGTTAAGCATTTTGAAAGTATTTAATCTTAATCTTTCAGGCTCACTTTTATAATTATTTCAAACTGCTATGACAGTATGATTAATTCCTCTATAAAAGTCAGTGAAAAAATAACACAGTGTTTAGGCTTTGCATACACACAAAAATTACTGAACTGCTGATTAACATAAAGATTTTGGATATGGTAATAGCCAATTTGCATATGTACCCCTTCTAATATTTTTCAGAAGTTGAGATATTTCACATTTAATTTGTAACAAGATCATCAAAATAGAATTATCGAATCTGAAGGTGATTGCTTTTTAAATCCTCTATTCTTTAGTTGTGCAGGACTTATTTAATGGAAATTCTACATTTCCAGGCTCCAGATGAATTTCAGTCTGCTCACTGTACATTAATAGCCCAAAGAAATTCAACATTAGGGTGCTGTTGAAATGAAACTCCTGTGAGTGTGCTACCATTCTTCCATTCAAGAAAGGTCAAGCTGTTAGTTGACTGTCATTAGGTATAGTCTCTTGACTGCTTAAAGGTTATATAAATATTAAAGTTTATGAAGTCAGCCAGGAAACTTTCTTTTCAAATATCTTGCCACATTATTTTTATCTTTTACCAGAAACAATTACACATCATGTGGTTGATGTGCTTTTCTTTTGAGACAAATAACTGATTTTCCATAAATAATGGCTTTGTCCAAAATCACAATGAGCAAATAAAAGGAGACAAATCTAAGTTAAAAGTGATGATTCTTATGCTTATTAAAAAAACCCAAAGCACCCTATGACTTTATTTCATTTATCTAGACTCTGAACAGTGTGGCTTTCATTATTAGGTTACAACAAATCAAGATTTACGTCCACACTAACACTGCCCTCATTTCCATTTATATTAAAATGGTATTTGTTTTTTAAAAGAGGCACATGAATGAACAGAAATTTGCCCAATCTCTGTTTGTTCAGCTTGCAACTTGCACAATAGCAAATTCAATCTTGTTAAGAGGCTTATTCTTCCATTTTACAAGTTACCTGAATTGTAAGCAAGTTGGAATCTGCATAGGCTATAGGTTTATGTCCAAGGAAAAAGACAAATTAGGGAAAGGCAGTTTTGGCTTGCACTAATAAATTGTATATAACTGGCTCATTTCAAATATCCTTTGACCATTTTATTTCAGAGGTATAGAAATGCCTTCATCTGACAATAGCAAACGAAAGGTCCTCTCACAACACCGTAGGAATAACAATGAAATTGCATTTCTCCCCCACAGCCCAGCTGCTAAGGCAGCTTGTGTCCTGAACATGTGTCCACTACTCAGGGAGGTGAGGACAAACCCACAGGCCTGGTGTGAAACTCTGGCCTCCAGCACTTCTTGGAAAGCTAATCACTGATCTTAATTGTCCACCTGAACTGTGCTCCAAACCTGGCTCCTCCTGGCTCTCTATTGTCCTCAGCAGAACAATCATACTCTGTTCTTCACAGCTTGTAACATGAAAGAAACTAAGTAGATCTATCTCATAAGGATTTATCAGACCTTGTTTGTGTGAGGTTCACATGCATGTGCCCCACATGGACTCACAGTAACCTTTACCTGAACAGTTATGGGGGAAAAATATCTGCTGAAACAAGTTTAGTATCTTGTAAACCACACTGATCTTCCTGAACTAAGGTTCCAGTGGGAAAATCCCAAGCTTCTGTTTGTTTGTTCTATTGTCCTCAATAAAAAGGAAAAAAAAAATTCTTCAGTAATGTTCACATATTTGACAGCAAAACAAACAAGAGCATTCAGGTAAGTCACCAATCACAACATGTGCTATTATTGGAAGTGTCAGGTGCCATTTTTGCCTTTAATAAGTTCTGAAAAATATTGAGTAAATATTTGAATAAAAATACTTTTTAAGGTACTGGTTTCCATTTTCTGTGTTTTGTGTTGGTTTTTTTGTCTGCTGAACCCATAGATATGAATTCCATTTATAATTTTTGTAATTGAATCTGTGTCTTATTCATTCAAAGAAGAAATATCTGCCATTTCTTTATATTTTGAACTGATTTATAACTACTTTTACATGGCCATATTTGCTTCTCTAGCTCATATATAAGCTCCTTAATAACCCCTACCACTTCACCCCTCCTTCCCCCTCAAAAAGAAAAAAAAAAAGGGGGGGGATTAAAAGAAAACTTTTTTTTAATTTAGGAAAAAAAAAAAGTATTTCAGAAGTGAAAATAAGAAAATGCCAAGCTGTCAAACAGAGTATAATAGCAAACATCTAGAGAATGTAAACAAGTATTATTTCTGACATAATTTTTGGTTTTTATAACATGTTTTTAATTATGTTTGCTATTCCCTCACGGAAGGTGATATATGTGCTATCTGTAACTGTCAGTTACATGTTCCCTGACATGTTGAGAATAGTCATTTTCTAATGAAATAAGGAGTATTTAGACTGTCCCAGTGAGGCTGAAAATGAGTTATCCTACATTAATGTGAAAGTAAATACATAAATGCTTTCCTGTGCCCAGGAGCACCATTGAGAATTGGAGTGCTAGGTCATTAATTTCTGTGAATGAAGAGTACTGTAAATGTTTCTCCAAAGAGTTTTCTAAAGATTCAGGGGTTATTAGGGTAAAAAGTTCTCTTTCCCTCCTAGGAAGCTGACACTTTGGAACATCTATGGATATTATATCTGGAGAAAGATAAGAACAGACTTAAAAATAAAGTATTTGTTTAACCATTAACTGTGTTTTGCAGGAAACTCAGCAGAATGATTAAGCTTTTCTTGCTCTCTTTTGCAAAGATTTCAATATAAATATGCAGGAATTACAGATCACTATATCACAATATCAAATCCACATTATACATCAGCCAAGATCTCTGCAGTTTAACCTCATGTTGAAGAATGGGTGAAATAAAACACAAAAATCCAACTGAAAGCCTGATCTCTAAGGAGTTGCAGAGAACATCTGCACTCCTAGTTGGACATTCACTTCTATGATGAACATCAGTTGCTTTTTACAAAAATTAGTTCATATGACAAAATTCAGGAGAAACAAGAAAGTTTAAGCACATTCTGCATGTTCTTCCTCATGACCATCATCAATGAAGAATCACACTGGGTGCCTGAGAGTGATGTCCAATGAACAGAAGAGATCCATCGACAGAAAAGAAATTGTGGTGCTTCTGACTAGGATTTTTCTTAAGTGTTTGTGAACAGGTGGGATAGAGCATCCTTGGGATTAGGGATAGGAGGCAAAGCATCTTTTCCAGGTCATTGAGAAGGTACCATTATGGTATGTCTTATTTCAGTTAGCAGGAACAGTCTGACCACAAAAATTAGGTACAGTGACTATTGAGGGGCATTCACAATTTTTCATCAAAATCATAAGACATTTTAGGAATTACCAGACTCCTGGGTTTATGAAGATCCTACCATTGTACATCCAAAGGAAGTATTGCTCCTTAGATGATGAGGCCTGAGGACTTTCCCTGATTTCAGTAGTAGAATACAGTGTGCCATGAGGAAATGTCAATCTCATTACTTGACTGGATTTTAGTCAATTTTCTTACATTTTACACATAACCAGAGCTCCCCAAACATATTTTTGTACCTGATACTTATTTGAAACAGCAGCTGCTTCTAATATTACCCTTCCCTCACAGACTAAATAGTTTTAGTTAATAAATCCCTCAATGCAACATTTAATCATCTTTGCTCCCAGATCTAGCAGGTAACTGATGAAGGTAGGTCAAACCTAGTTTTTTGTGCCATTTACTCTACTAAATATTATTTAATATTATAATTATGCTATTCAGCATTTATGCCCTGCACATTAATTAATTATTTTAGCAAAAATAGGACTTTACCAAAATCTTGTTGTTCAGTTATGGAGAACTAGCATTATATTTAAGACTCTTCAGGACCTCTAGCAAAACAATAACCAACCAAACAAAAAAATGCCAGTCAGCTTTAAGATTGCAAACACAGACTGCAACAAAAAGCAATTGAATTATAATCCTTAAACATCACTTTCAATATACTGCCAAACACTGGGTTAATTATCAAAGTTACTATGCACCCCACACCTTTCAGAGCTACAAAAATAATTGAATTTCCATGTGAAAATATCAGCTGCAAAGAATATCATCACTAGATCTTGAAAAAGAAAATTAATTATTTAAATGCACAAGACCAATATGCTCAGACAGAAAACAAAAGAGTGAAAAATGCATTATAGCATTTCAATGTTTCATTTTTATACCATATTTAATGAGAAAAATACATTGCAAGATATCAGCTGTGAAATAATGTTACAAATTAATGGCTATTTAATGGGCCTGGAGAAGGAAACAGAAGAGGTAACAACATTTTAAACAGCAGCAAGTCTCCATGAAACCTTTCCTAAATATGCAAGCTCATTGCAAGGAAGAAACTGCTATACAGTAAAGACAACTTGCAGTATGAAGTGATCCTGATGACTAAAGCCATTTAAAATAAAATTTGTTGGATAATCCCTTTCAGGTAAAAGGCAGTGGTCTTTGGAAAAGCCAAATAATTAGATTAATAAATCACTGCATCAATGTTGCAGACTGTAATATGTTGAAGGAGGAAAGAAATAGATATTGCACACTTCCATTTCCATTAAGTTTTCATTGTTTTGGGAGTGATATAAAGACAAACCCATTTCCAAGCTCAAGCATTATTTGCCTCTATAAATCTGCTGAATTAACCTGCTGTTACATTTGGTATCTCTGGTCTTTACTGGCTTAGGGGTTTTTTCTGTTGTTTTTTTTTTCCTGTTGATGGTGTTTGTAATCACTAATTCATATCAGTCATTGAAATAATTTGAAATAATGAATCACAGAACAAGAAAAATTAAAGTACACAAAATGTAACTAGGGGTAATCCTGGATCATTAACTTGCATCTTCAAAAGATGTACAGGCACCTCAATTCTGTTTTGGACAAATCAGAACCCAGCATATTTAGAGCTTACATGATTTCCGAGTCTGGAAGATTTCATTGACTCTTGATGACATTTTAAAATGTCATCATTTATTTATTAAACAACTTGAAAACAGTTTAATGGTTTAATAAATAGTACAGACTGACAAGCTTAAGACCTATTATATCCTCCAAAATGAATCCCCTGTGTACTAGTACAAAACCTAAGGGGCAGGTAAAACTCCCAAACTTTTTAATATTGCCTAGAACTACATCACAACCTTAAAGAATAAAACCTTTACACAAGTATTTAGATGAACATAGACTGTGGACATTTCCACCTCTCAGAGGAGATGGAATAGCTCAGTATGAATATGTTCTGAAGGCCAAAAGCTCATAGGGAGATTTTTTTTTCTTCTGAAGACTATTGGGTAGATTGTGTATCTAGCATGTATTTGGTACTTCTCCTGAGCTCCCACGTGGACACTCTAGTGCCCAAAAGGAAAGCCTTTATAGGTGATAACTAATCAGCTTCAGATTTTTCCACATAACAAATTAATGTGGGTAGTTAATACACCATAAATTCAACATTGCTTATTACTCCCAATTATGGATAAACCCTAATTAAGTTCTGCTACTGTAGTTATTTTAGACTATGAAGAGGCTGGCATACTGAAATGGGTGAAAAAATTCCTGTTGATTCACATTTATTATCTCTAAGATATTCAGACTCCATTTCCTCAGTTTGTAGTAAAAGAAATTTTATTCTCAAAGTTGTCAGAGCTACAGATTCTAGTAAAAACATGAAAGTTAATCTCACTGCTTTATTGCTTGTTTTCTCTTGTCCAACATGAAAGTAGAATTGCTTCCTTAAATGGAACACTTACTAGCACAAGTACCCAAAGAGAACCCAGCTCAAATGCACACAACATTGTTGTTCCAGCTGGGGAACTATCACAATTAAAAGCTGGCACTACTTGTTTCTCATGAAAATGCATACTTAAAACTTAACTACACATAGGCAGCTGTACTTCCCAGTCTTAAGTGAATTTTTTCTCCTAAGAGCAAAGTTAAGAACTTTTTCCTACCCTTTTTTCAAACCCATAATTCTAATGAAAGAATATAGCACTCATTATAGCAATAATCCTGATTAAGAGAGAACTGCTGCAGACAGGGATTTCTTCTGTGATTTTTTTAGGTGATATGGAATATTAAAAACTTTTAGAACTTATTTAGTGTACTGCAGGTGACATGTGATTGAATATTACTGTAGAAACAAAGCTCCCAGAGGGTTTAATCTATACATTTTTATGTTTTTTCTATCATATCTGCCTTGTTTTATTTCCTATGTGCATGCTCTGACCATGAAAGGTAGATGGTTTATATTCAAGTAAATATGAGGAACTGGTGAAGCCAATTACTTTTTTACCCTATTGATATGGAAGAAAATAAGGACCAAAACATTCTTACTCTGGTAGCATATGTACACAGGAAAGAAGACAAGAATGTAAGTGTAAAATCTCCCTTATATAGAACTAGCACTGCATATTTCTATACTACTAGCAAGTAGAAAACAGGTGTAGTCCTTAGTTAGGAGGTTCACATATTGAAGCTCTTCATTTTTTTTCCACCAGATGGCAGGTGAAAGTTTTTGATTCCATATAGAAAAATGTTATAGCAAATTATAGTATTTCTACATTTCTAAGTGTTATCTTGAGTCACACTAAATGTTTTGATTCTCTCAGGGGAAGGTCAATGAAAGATTCTGGCATCTGGATTAGTGGTAACTTAAATGTCAAAATTTAAACTATATTAACTAAAATCTTAAATATGCTGACCCATAGTGTCTCAGAAAAAGAAGATTGAGGAGAAAAACACACACATATGTGATGTATTTCTGTACTCAAAATTTTAAATACAGGCAAGAAGAACACACAGTCATTTTTTTCCTCCATTATATTTACTCACTTGTGGACTCAAATCCACTATCTCAAGTTCATTCTCCGGCTAAATGTCCTACATCTCTAATATGGCTCTTAACCTTACAAGCAAAGTCATCACAGGGAAGTGCCCCCAAAACACCTCTTCCTCCTATTTTAAATGGAATTAGAAATTCAGTAAAACAAACCAGAAAACTAATTATTGCAAAACCTTAACTCCAGGGGCTAAACCCTGTAAAAATCCGTTTTCTCTGCCCACATGAAATGTGTGTCACAGAAGACAAAAAGGGTTCAATTTTACTCTTTGGAACAGAAGCATTCTGGCAGGGGTAAGAATGAGGAGCTCCAGCCAGGTTTGGGGTGTCCCTGCTCCCCCAGTGCTACTGTCCCAGGGCAGACTCGGGGCAGGAGAGCTGTACCCATCCTGGGTGAGGCTGCAGGACCTTGCTGGATGTTCTCCAGCCACAGATGGGCACTGGGCCCACAGAGCCAGCCCGGAGCCAGTGGACACAGCATTCCTGAGGCACTCCTAGGGTGGATGTTGGCTCATCCCCAACAGCCACTTCCCCCAGCAGCTCTGCCTCACTCGTGCCCAGCCTGAAGCAATTCACTTCTAGTGACTGAAGTCAGCCCCAGGTGTCCTGGTTTAGCAATCATTGCTAATTGGGCTGCCTGTGTTCAAGCAGGCTAAAAAACCATGATATTATATACTGAGCCTTTCCCAAAGAAAAAGTAAATGTTCATAACAAAAATGTCTGTGTTATACTGAAATAAAGAATATTTCTTGCTGCAGCGGGGCATCTAAATTATGGTATCTTAGCCATTTTTACTGAATTTTATCTCAGTGCTCTACAGGTTTTCAATATTTGGCCTTTATCTCCTCTAGTCTGCTACTTAATTATTTCAAAAACAGAACTTACAAAAAAACCCAGGACATGTAATGGAAAATTACCTGGCTGCTGAACCCTCAACCAAGCTCAGCAAGCTGGATTTATTAGATTCTAGACACAAAACATATCTGGAAACTGAATGGTGATATTTATTAAAATTAAACATATCTGCAAAATAGATTTAAGCTGTATCTAATATTGCTTAATTAGAGTAGTCCACAGAGAATATTTTTATCTTGGTGAGAACATAGGGAATTACATTCAGAAATCCCTGAGCAAGAGGATTTAAAAATACCTTTTGGGTTTTACGCTGTTTTATAGTGTAAGCTATGTATTTGATCATTTCATACATACTCTGCCTTGAGCTTCATCAAAAGACTGACATTACCTTCAAAGACAGAGTTTGTCTGGCTAAGGTTACCTAAACTAGGAACATTTAGCCAAATTTATTTCTGAAATCACATTTTGTCGTGTCATATTATTTACATGAGTTATATAAAGCATGCTTACAAATACACTTCAGGGTAAATGCCTAACAGGATACTTAATATTATTTCAAGGCAGATCATACTGTTTTAAAGTTTATGAATTGTAAAGAAATTTCACTGACCCTCATTTGTTTCTCCTCTTCAGCAGAACCTGAGATATGTTAATTAAAGCTCATCCGTTCAGCTGGAGGTTGGACTGAATTAATCTGACTAAGCTGCTATACAATAGGCATCTTCTATTAAACAAGGCAATCACAACTGTTTTCATCATCATTACTCCTATTTTAAAAAAATAATCCATTGGTCAGAATCTGTGGGAAAAACCCTCAAACCCTCACTAAAAGCATTAAAAACAAATAAACCCAAAAACAACCAACCAAAACTACCATGCCAAATTATCTTTACTTAAGGGTGTGCATGTCTGCATACACAGGTGGTGGCACAGTGGTGAATGCACATGGAACAGAGTGCTCCATTTCTGATGTCAGCAGACAACACGAGGGACACCAATTAGGCATGGACCAAATTATGAAATATTGAACAACTTCATTTCACCCATTGGTGATCTGGTCAAAATAAAACTTCTGTTACTATAGCTTTTACACTCCAGCTGTCCAAAATGTCTCACTGCCCTTCCTCAATAACACTGACGCGGAGAAACACACAAGAATTTTCCATCTAAATTAGTTTCTCGCAGATATTCAGCTAACATTGAAGTTCCACACAGTCCTTAGCATCAGTGCCTGATGGCTTGGACTCAGGGCATTTGGTGGTCATAAGGAGGAAGCCTAGGGATGAGTTTGCTCCTCTTAATCTATGGTATATTCTTTAGGGTTAAACATCTCTCATAAAAGTACTCTCAGGGTGCTCCAGGACTGAGGAACTCAATCTCAGTCTGGAGAGACAAATCTCTTTACCTTTTGTTCCAAGAATGGAGCACATCTATTCATACTGACTTCCATATCAAACATATAAACACAGTGTTATCTAGAAACAAATAAACTCTATCCTAGTCTATGTATCTCTCTGAGAAGAAAGACAAAACAAAGTCACTTTGCTTAATACACTTCTATCAGGTGTAGTGTTGAGCAGAGTGAAGAAATGTGTACACCGTGATATAAACCATCAACAGATCAATAGAACCCCTCATCCATATGCAATTTATTTGTGAGGGAAAAATGTTTTTGAAACAATACCAAATATGCTAAAAAAAATTTATCTTTGATAATGCCTGCATTCCCCCTTCTGCCCACATGCACAAGCTGTCCTACATAATAACAGTAACATTTCACACAGCTGTTTTGCAGAGTCTAAGGAGGCCAATTCCACTATCCACTTTGCCAGACGTTGCCATCACCTACCTGTCTCACATTTGGTCAAGGAGCTGACAAAATGGCTGAAAGGCTGGCAATGGGATGCAGAACTTATGTATCTCTAGCACGCAGTTTTATTCAGCGCTGATCAAATTATTTAAGTGAATGAGCAGCTTAGACTACGCAAAAGTATCCTGCTTATCTCCTGAAGGAAGAAAGCATCTAAGCAGCTAGAACTCAGAGGAGAAGAGTAGGCAACAGACCAGTGCAGCTTTTCACTACATCTTGCAAAAAGTCCCATATATTTAGGACTCTATTGATGCATATCACAGCAATCCCTGTGATATCCTTCCCTGAAGGATTTTTCTCCTAAAGTAAAGGCAAATTTATATGACTCTGTATTCAAAAGAAAAAAGAATAAGCACATTACTGAAAAGCAAACAGGTGTCTTTCCTAAAATACCAGAGTTACATAACTCATTGGACAAATGGGTAATTCTGTGCAGGGACTAAACTGCTGCTTTGATAATTCTCATTTCCAATGACTGAGGAATTCATATCACTGAGCATTATAGTTCTGGCCACTGTGTTGGCCACAATCCCTCCTGTCTACCTGAAGAAAGATAATGTAAAAAATCATACAATATCAAAATTAAGTAAACAGAGGAATGACCCCACTTGCTACTATTTTTATGAAGAAAAAAATTATGACATAGTCCACCAATGTCTTTTAATGTCTCATTTCACACTCACAAAGTAACCCTAACCTAGACTGACCTAGAGAAACATCAAAACAAACAAAAAAAAGTTCTAGTGTGTAGTCTTTCAATTCCTGGCTAAATAATGAACGACCTTGAAATGAGAACAGTTTGCACTTTGTTTATTTATTTGTTATTTTATTGGCACATTCAAACACAAACCTCATCCCTTCTACAAAATGTTTCCCATCTGAGCTAGGCAACACACTTCAAAAGCTGCCAAAATAGATGGTCCAATCTCAAAATGAAGAAAATATATCAATAACTGCACTTACTATAATCACACTTCTGACTCTGATGAAATAAAGCTGAAGGAGGAACTGGCAGAAAGGCTTGACTGGTCTTTTGCCAGGCCACATTCCCTGTAAAGTTGAAAGTGGGAGAAAGCTCTCTGGAAGATGGACTACTGCAATGAGATACAGGCAGCAAGAAGGAATAGGAGCTGAGGGACAAGGAAGGCAGAATGCTGCAATTTTAAGATTAAATCAGATTGATTTTGAACCAAAAGGGAACAAGCACTGACATCTGGAAATTTTGATTGGAACAGAGCAGGTCCCTCGAAGTGCTGTTTCCCTGCCTTACATCTGCAGCCCCACGCCTGCCATTCCTGCAGCTGTGCAGTGCTCAGGGTGAGCACAGCGAGCTCCTCAGCAACTCGGAGGGGATAAAGCTCCTTCTGCTACTCTTGGATCCAGAATTTAGCGACAGCTCTGGCTCAGCTGAACAGAAAGGCATGGATGTAACCCCTAAGGGATGCCACACACATGGCTGTGTGTGTGTCTGGTACCTGCATCCCAGCTCAGTAGCTGTTACCTGGGGCTATGTGATGCAGCTGGCTTTTTAACAAGTGTGCCATAAATTCAAAAATTCTGGTTCAGCTTCTTTGTTTGAGAGAAAGCCACATTCTGAACAAAGGAATCAGTCACATAGGAAGCTCTGGTAGAATTAGAGTTAAGGTGATAATGGAAAAAGAATTAAAACCTTTAGTGTTACAATGATACTTCATAAAGTGTGGAAAGCAGGCCTGTTTGAATCAAAGAGAATATATTTTATTCCAGGAAAGGTTCTTAGGGAGTTTTCAAAGGAGCTGAAAGAAAATAGCTTTCTATTTCAATTTTAAATAATGCAGTTCAGGAGATAGTAATTTTTTATCAAAAGGAATAAAAATTTCCTTTGATAAGAAAAGCATTTGGAAATTAGTTCTGTAAACATGTCTCACGACAGATTGAAGCCAAATCTGATGAAAATGTTTGCCAGGTCCAGCAACAGCCAGACTACTTTTTTATTTTAATCAGATGTGGAATTCAATGCATTTAATAATTTCTCCAGAAAAAGCTTTCAGCACACAAGGTACCTGCACAGTTTCCACTTATTATTAGCTAGCTTCATAGTCTTCTGTCTTAAAGAACTAACTACAGCAAATATAATATTCATGTTTGCTCCAGATAAAGGCAACATTTTGTTTGATTGCAATGAACAAGCATCAAGGAAGGTAAGAAAATTTACTACAAATTGCATAGTCACAGATGGAAGTCCAGGCATTTTGACATAATATCACTTCTCTGTCAAACCCAACTTATTCTGCATAAGTGAGCATCAAGCATCAAGCTGCAACCTCAAAATGACACAATGGGTTCACCATCATGGTGAAGAGATTCTGAGAACTGCACCCTGAAATTTCACTTTCATATGCACCAGCTCTGGAAAGAAAAACAAACATATGCTGAGTGGTAAAACACCTGACTTTTTTGAACTAGGTATTTCACACCTCTGAGAGGTACCTGATGAGATTGAAAGATGTTGGAAAGTACAGGTCATGAAAGGTAGGTGAGTCCATCATATAGATCTACAGGAGATACACAATCATTTAGAAATTACTTAGTTGGTTTCATTCACTGGTTTGAAATGGGAATTAGCTAGTACAGCAGAGAGAATGCAAGAGTAAATTTCTGTTTGGAAACCTGAAAAAAACTGAAAGCAAGAAATTGAGTAGAAAATTGAGTGCTGAATGAGTTAAAGGCACAAAAGCTACTTTTTCATGGTTTTTTAATAAACTGTCTAAAGTAGAATACTCTGTTGCTTGCTTTCCATACCTGTCACTCATAATTGACACGCTCTGGCACTGTGTGGTGGTCAGTGAGTCTCACACCACATCTTTCCCAGAGAGCATCTGATTTTATCTGGAGATGGGAACCAGTGGGAAGGGAGCAAAGGGGAGGAGTAAAGGCAGGGTTGGGGTACACAGTCCAATGGGAGTACAAGGGAGGCTGAAAGGGAGGGATTAATGGGGTAGCAAGGGATGAGGAATGTTCTAGAACAGGGTACGTATGGGGGGTAGGTGGCAGGCCAACGGGCTGACCAAACAGGGGGAATTAACATGGGACTGCACTGCCTTATGGAGAGAGCCTTCTCCTCACCACAGCCTGGGGGGAGGGCATCATAAACTTCTGAACTGTCCCACCAGCAGCCTGCTGGTTCAGGGGACGCAGCCTCTCTGGTTGCCCTAGCCCCAGGAAAATTGAAAATACATAATCATAAACTGAGGAAAACATGAAGTGGGAAAGACAAAATATTTCCTCAGTGACACCAATGGCAACAATGCACTCAGTGTAATACAGAACAGTGGTGCTGGTAGGAATCCATAAATACAAACCCACATCCAGCTGATCACTAAAGTCAACTAAGGTCTACCAACACTATTGTAACTCTTATGGAACAGAATAAACACACTCGACTGTCTTTCTTAACCAGTACAAACACAGTTCAGAAGAACAAGAAAACCAATGCCAAAACACATTAATTTTATTCTTTTGCAGGCTTTTGGTACAAGTTTTGATCCCAAATCAGCAGTTGAGCATCTTCTTTACGAACCATAACCAACTCTAATAATCATAAATCATACTTCGAGAGAATCTGCCTCATGTTAAGATGTTATATTTAAAAAATTATAATCTGTACTCTTCTCTACACAATCAGAGCCAATATTCATTTAGTTCCACTAGGCTGGAACTTCATACGAATGTAAACAAAATATATAACATTAATTTTTATTTGGGAATAGAGAAAAGTACTAAGGAAAATTCATGAGTAATCAGAAAGCCAAAAGGATGACATAAAAAAGAATAAATGGGAAAAGTCCTGTAATTTATCTCATAACAATTGAATGCATTGTTAATCAGTGACTTTTGTTACAGCGACAAAGGAAAACGAGAGCATCCTCCCAAACTAAGACATCTATTCAGTGTGCAGACAACTCAGTTCCTAAAAGCTGGCTGAATCTGTGAATTTTATTTCAGTGCTCTTTAGAAAAGCACACTGTACAAGCCATTATACCTCAGAATCCTGGCAAATTCAGTGCATTTATATCTATGTTATTAAAAATTATTGCTGTAATGATATCAGAGAAGATCATTAAATACATACATATCTTTAAGGCATTGGTATGGCTAGCTTCAACTGAAAATTATTTTTTGGGTTACTTGGAATTCCATTTCTTCAAAGGGCTTGTTGGTTTTTATTGATTAAAAGATCTCATCTGCACAGCCATTCCTTGATGTTTTGGTCTGTTGTTTTAAACAACTAATCTGGAATTCTTCTCCTATATTGCATTTCTGCTCCTAACTATTCATGTTAGTAGAATTTATAAAAAATTGGAGAGATGTGAAGATTGTCCAAGGTAAATATAGAAGTTGCTGGAATTTCATCTGCTTATACCAACTCCTAATTTTCTCTACAGTTTTGCACATTAAAGACCACTGTCAGGTACCCAGAAAAAGCTGGCTACAAGATCAGCTCCTTGTGACCTGTTTTTTGTTTGCTCATCCACTATCCATATCTTATGTGATTATGTCACCGTGATAGTTTTAGAAAGGATAAAATCTATATGAAAATGCATTTTCTTATTGCTCTCCCATTTTCTCAGAACCCTTGTTATCATTCTTCCTTCAATCTCCCGGTGTGTTATTTAATGTGAATGGAGCCATACTTGGTCCACCACTCAGTTGTTGTACAGTAATTAGACCCCAAATGCACACAAATAATTTCCAGGCTGCCAGCTCGATAAAATGCTCACTGCATCTTTGATATTCAGATTCTGATTTAACTCTTTTCTGTCTAAAAATCAAAAGACAGAACATATTGGCAGAGGAGGAGAAAGGAAGACACCAAATTCAGTGTTATGTAGGCCTCACGGTAACTCAAACTTATAATTATATATGAAATAGAAGAGTTAGTACAGCATATCTGCCAGGCTCGGTAACACAGGTGGGTTTGCTTCTTCAAGATTTCTCTCTCTCTCTTTTTCTTTTCCTTCTTCATCAGCATATTAATGCTCTTCATCATCATTCTTTGGAAGTGTGACACACACCACATTTCCCATCCTTCTGAGCATATGGTCTGGAACTATTCAATAGCTGCAATATGATGATTCTGGGCTGCTGAGCGCAACTGATTGGCACATTAAACTGCTGGGAGACTCTTATCTGGGGCAGACAGGATTCTTTCCAGTGCAGTCCTGAGGGGCCCTCAGTAATGAAAAATAGTAATTCTAAGTCTTTTCCACCTGTCTGTTGCCAGGCATTTCAAAATGCAGTTTCAATAGTTTTTCATTACCCATAACCCTTATTAAAGCAAATCAAGTGTAAGCCAGAAGAACCTGGAGAGTTTCACTAGAGACCCTGCAGTTATCAATTTAAGAACAGGTTTTTCAAAGCTTATTTTTCCTTTCTTTTAACACGGTAAAGCAATCTAATATATAAAATATACCAATGAAAGTAGGTATCAAATTAACTAAGTAAATGCAGTACTATGATGTTTGGTTAATAATTTAAAACGTCTGTTATTTTAAAAGAGATTTTTCCCTTCATTATGAAATTAATAAAGAGTAACAAAAAACAGAATTTCTTTTGCATATAAACAAAGTTAGGGAAGTCAAAATCTAATTGAGGATATAAAGTTTACCAGATCTAAAGAGATTCCTTCATCTTTCTCAGCCTCTTCTTAGCAGTGATTATACTGATAAGCACTCATGCTCTTGCCTGGGACAACAGTGAATGAAGTATTTGTTTCCAATTCCCATTTCTTCAGCTAAAGGGAAAAAAATCAGCTTCCAGACTCATGACTCTTTACAAAATAAGGGAAGGATTTTCTGAGAACAGTGATTGCCTGAAGAGTTACTGTAGGAATTGGATACTGATATCATGATCTAAAGACAGCTTTTGTGGTTGACATAGTGGCAATTTAAATGGTTTACATGTACTGCCTTTTAACTCAATAAGATAATGCTTCACTTCCTTTCATCTGTAAAACTGAAAAACTGATTCTTTTCACCTCAGTGTAAGATTTTTAAGCTTAATTCCTTAAATAGTGACTCTGTTGTTCCTTTCCAGGAGATCATGGTAAATTCTGAATAGATATGAGGATGTACAGGACTTTGCAGGAGATATACCTTCTGCAATAGTGCCTAAAATTAGATAAATAGAGCATCACTAAGAAGCCTAGGAAATATTCTCCATTGCTGTACATTTTTAATGCACACAACTTTCTTACTTATGTTTACAACTTTAGTAACATTTCTTGCACTGGATGTCTAACATCACTACACCCTAAATAATAGTTTCTGTAAGGTTATAAATTTACCACTCTCTGTCAAGGTCTTTCAGCTTAGAAAATATGGATACAGAAAGGATTTTATTCCATAATATTCAGCCATTCATGTAACAGACAGCACTAGAAATTAGAGAAATTAGAGAAATTTTTACTTTTGAGATTGTAAAAAGATCCAAGAGAGAATTCCATACTTAGGTCCTCTTCACAAGTATTTCTAAAATTTGCAATTACAGCCCATTTTTGGGGATTAAATTTTATCATTTTTGTTTTAAAAACTTCTCAGAGGAGAAACAATCACTTTAAGACAGCTAGAAAGAAATCACATGCAAAATTGCTTATTTTCACATAAAGTGCAATATTTAAGTTATATGCTTGTCTTTATGCTACACATAAAAACTGTGTTAACATTTGCATTCTTCATGGACACACAAATATTTTCCTTAGTTTCCAATGTTTATGTGTTAAAAGCTGTATTTTCCTCCAGCATCACTGTAGGTGAGGATCTGGCAATGCTGTTTGCACTCAGCTTGGTAAAACTGAATTATTTTCAATGGTCATGTATTAAAGCAGTTGGATGCACTAACATTTGTAGAACTCTCCTGCTGGATATTTACAAAAGCACTTATTTTCATGTTTACTTATAAAAGAGAAAAACACTTATTTGGAAAACTTTATGAGTGGCTTCTTGCAGAGTAATCTGCTATGAGAGACAGAGCCATGGATCTCAGAAGGACAACAGCCTGACATGGAATATCTTACATGCACAGTTGCACCTAAAAAATGTTTACCCATTTTACCTTTGTTCATGGCTTTTTATTTCTATACAGGCTTCTCTTCAAATAAGAAAGAGGCAGGAATGAGTTACAAGCAGTGCAGTGATCAGCAGTGAGTACAATAAGAATTTAAAGAGGACTGAAAGGAAGCTTTCAGATACTGGGCACAATCCATACTTTTTTGGGGCTCTTGGGGAAGAAACAGCAGTTGTGTAACTCTATCAGATGTGTTCTACTACTATTAGACATGCAGTACTTCTGTAACTCAGCAGGCAAATCTTACTCAGCTGCGTGTGAACTGAAATAACAGTTTTCAAATTTATAACAAGCCTCTCATGTTTAGCCAGCTCTTGTGTCCTACTCTGCTTCTGGAGAAAAGTGTAGTGCAGGTCAGATGGTACTTTAGAATTTCAGAATTCTAGAGTGTTTCTTCCACACAAGGGTAGATGTCACATCACCAATATAATGTATTTTTTCCAAATATAAATTAGAAGTGGCTATGGTAATCCTAAGTGTTTGAGACTTAAAATATCTGTGATATATATTTCTCAAGTAGTCTAAGCTGAATGCCTTCTCTCCTGACAGACTCTTGAAGGTTGCTGCATTATATTTAAAAGTAAATAAAATATCTATTTTACTAAAAATGTTTTGTTAGCAGAGTTGGAAAAACAGCATTATGGATTTTAATACATTTAATAAAACACTACTATCAAAAATCAGCAGCTAAACACAAAACATTGTATCTTTTCTACTTATGTCTTGAGAAATACCCTTTCATGAAGTAAAGCTGTACATTATTCTTGTAGTTTAATGAATATCTTTAATGAACAAAACATTTAATTGTAAAATATATTGGAATTTGGAGGATACTTAAAGGAAAAGGAAAACGTGGTGAAAGAATAAGTCCTCATCTCTTTAGGCTTCTTCCCACTCAAATCTCAGACATGTTCCTTTTCCCACCTTGACGAGGTCTCGTGTTCCCTGAATGACTTTAGAAGTAGCTTTGCTCCAGTCAGTCTGTCATTAGCACAAAGTAATCCTTACTATAATGGCCTTTAATTGCTTCTAATTATTTTATATCTGAATTACTGTACACTGCAGGACATTCAAAGCCATAACTATAAAATATCTTATTACAGTGGCTTACTGAAGTACCACTGGGCTTAGAATTCTGGGAATCATTCTCAAGTCCAGCAGTGACTGTAAATCATTCTGATCTCTCTGTGTAAGTCAATGGGGATACCATGTAAGAAACTGAACTTGCAAACTCTAAAACATTAAGTCCTACTAGAACCAAAGGCATTAAATTACTTCACTCATTGCACTTGGGTTAGGCTAAAGCTCCAAAAGCAAGGCAAACGTCAACTGTGGCACAAAATCAATCCTTTCTTTTCCCCTAAATATCCAGTATTGGTGACCCTTAAACTCCTGAAGGGATTTGCTCAGAATAGTAAGCATTCTTCTATAGTTATTAAAGCCACCTGTACACAGGCCGTGTCCTGTAAAATCCATGCTTTGAATCTGGAGAAGTTTTAGGGTAAGGTTATTTCTTGAAAGGCAAAGATAAAACGCAGTCTACCCTCAGCAAGATCTGAGATACCAAAATGGTCATTAGAAAAGTTGTTTAATGTATTTGCTAAAGGCAAGCAAGTGTTTTAAAAATTATATAAACAATTATATCAACAGCAGGAGTTGAAGGATTCAGTGCAGGGACACCTTTCACTAGACCACATTGCTAAAATCCACATGCAAACTGGCCCTGAGAACTTCCAGGGATAGAGCAGCCACAGCTTTTCTGAACTACCTGAATTTTTCTTATCAGTCTGCTGTTCAGTCTCACACACAGCTCCTTTTTGAGCCAAAATATCAACACCTAAAATATGCAGGCGAAGGTGCTTCAGCTGTACGTGGGTCTGTGCTTATCTGGGATCTGGACTCAGAAACAAGGATTTGTCTTCAGAGGACACAAAGCAGTGAACATGAGATGCTGTTATTATGTGTTTATTATGCACCACACAGAACCTGGTGTTCCTGAGGTCTGGGAGTGTTGAACACCACACGTAACTGTGTGTGAACAGGGGAACGCTGCAGCCCAGGACTTGGATCACCCCACGCAGTTGCAACACAGCAACAGCAGAGATGGGGAAACAGTTCTGATTTGCGTCACACATCAGCTGCCAAATCACATCAGCTGCCAGCGCGTTCTGCTTTGCTAAGCCATCATTAATGCCTTGAACCTGTATAGACTTAAGCAGCCCACTCTTGCTGGGGCAGCAGGACAGGGAAATAGGCAGCATCACCACACCACAGAGCTAAAAACAACCCCATCTCTGCCCTCATCACTGCCTCCCTCCCCTTGCAATGTCTCCCTTTTTTCGTTAACAAGCTTATCCATTGCAAGACATGTTGCACTTACAAATAACATATCACAACTGCTTTTAACATGAAGAAAGTCAAAGCCATCTCCCATAAAGTAACAGAATGAATTAAAGTACAGCAAAAGCTAAAGACAGTGTTTTACAGGAACGTCACTGGGAAACAAGACAGACGTAGGAATCTCAAGAGGGAGTACATAATATCAAACTGTCCAGTGGTTTCAGATATTCAGATAATATTTGTAGTGACACTACAGAAAATAAATAAATAAAATAGTCTGATTTGTCTTCCTGATGATTGTGATCATTCTTTTTTTGTCATCAGGTACCTCAGGCAAATGTCAAAAAACTGCAATCCTCTCCATCACAAACTCATTTTACCATCAAATCTCTTCTATTTAGATGCAATACAACCATTCTGTCAACATTGTGTCACAAGATATGCCCTCAGCAAGACCAATCTTTTCATTTTATTGTATTTTATTTTGTCTTTCATTAATAGTGTGTATTAAAAATCACTTATGGAGAAGACAAGCAAACATAGACTTTGCTCTTTGGAAGATAAAATGTTTGTTAAATTTGTTGGCATATGCCTACCAAACCAGCACAGCTGAGACTGATAAATAAGAATTTGATTAGCATTCAAATTATAACTTGTCCATTCCTCTTCATAATGACAGCTTGACTGAGATTGTTTGTCCATTTTCAGAGATGAATAACTGTGGTATTTTGTAAAGAAGTGAGAAAACCATGTTTGGTTTTTAATTTACTTTAATGACTTTCTTGGCCACAGTTATTTGAAGAAGAGTCTAGCCAAATGCCTTTATTTCCCCTTCTGCTAGATTATGATCTCTCTCAAAACAATACTTGAAAGTAGTTCATCTGAATAAAATTCAGAAAGGGCTACAGAGCAGCTGAAAGACAAAAAAAAATGTGCCAGCATCACTAAGCTAAATTCAGCAGAATGATTTATGCTAAAAAAACCTGGAGAAAATTTGTCCTCAATCTTCCTTATAAATAATTTGATTTTCAAGCACAGTCTAGCACTGGGCTCTTCTGTTTCTCTGTCCTGAGGCATGAGGCACTCTGTTGTTAGGCACATTTTCAAGAGTGTGTTGCATGCTGCATTCCCAATGCACAGAAAAGAGAAGGGAATTCTTTCTGCTGTAGCTCAGGGATGCCCCTGCACACCTGTACGAGGTGTGTGTGAGAGTCACACGTGGATGTGACTGCTGGGGGAACATCAGCTCTGAAATGCAGGTCAAAAAGTACCTTTCTTAAACGTGCTCTGCATATCAACCATCCTGTATCAGACCCACTTTGTCAGAGCAGTGCAGGAAGGTGGTAGCCCATCCATGAGGGTTTCCCTAAAATATTCTCTCTGTTCTTCATCCCAATGAAGCAATACCAATTTCACAAGTATCATTCTCTCACTTTCCACAGTACTCTAACACAGTACTCTAACACTTATATCCATATTCTTATTCCATCTGGCGAAGTAGGAGTATTTGTAACTAGAGAACACTGTCAAGAGGCAAGACATGAAAAGATGAATTTATCAAAGGATTTGCAACAATTCTTAGACTATATCTGCTAAGGAGAATATAAATAAATCTCTGCCCAGTTTTATCAGTCTTTGTATGAAGTGTTTTAGACAATTTTTTAGTTATCACCAAAATCACAAATCAATGGATATTTCAAAATTGTTCTTCAATGTCCTTCACTCTTCCACAAGCTTCCCTGCTTTATTCATTTATGTGTACAGTATGGATTTTTACTCTCCTGTGTTACATATTCAATATTACATGCCAACATAATTCAACCTCAATTTCTCAAATAAACTTAACCCATTTAAAGATATTTAACTAGTTTGTCAAACGGCTTACTTGAAGTGCTGCATTCAAGACTGTGCTATTTAAAAGAGGACTGAAATTGTGCAAAAAAGAAAAGTCAAAGAGGTGAGGCCAAAAATCTCAGGTGTCTCAAAGTCTTTTCTTTGTTCATTACACAGAGTAGTAAGTCACTGTATCATGCAAAAAAAAGTTTATATAAACATTACACTATCCAATGACCACACTTACAGGCATAAGGTAGTGGCCAACTAACTAATTGTTAAAGACCTCTTGTGCAGTTACAGAAAATTCTATCCTTGTGAAAATTCCAAGATTAAATTAAATATTTGTGAGGTCCTGAGCATTTCTTCTTGCTAAAGGAAGCAAGCATCTCTGTACTGTGCTACCAAATATTCTCAAGTATGATAATTGATTGAAATTAAGAACTCCAATGTGGCACCAGATTCACATTGGAGTAGAAAACAGGTTTCCTAGTTAATGGAATATTTGTTTTACCTTCGCATAAAATGTATTAATAACAAAGTAGTAAAGATTGTTCAAAACGCACCAACTTTTCACAGTTTTAACCTTTGTAATGTAAATAAAAATATTCTTTCTTTGAAAGTACAAAGCCAGGAATTTCTTACTCTATTTTTTTTTTTTTACACAAATTCCTGGCTTAGCAGGAGCTCCTAATGTTACAGTACATGTGGAATGATTTGTATTAATGGACCACAATTCAGCACAAGTTCTGAGGCCCATTCACTTTGAGGCTTTCAGTATGTGAGAAGTATTACATCCACAATCAAGCATCCTCTATACATACAGTGCAATCTCATGAAAATATTTCTGGAGTGATTTTTTTATTATATTTACATAATAACATTGAATTTTATAATCAGTAAGTTCTTGAGATTTTTGAGGGAATGGGTAGTTTCAAAAGAAATCTCTTCCAGATTTCATCTTACTATTGAACTTCATATGTCCATGTATGCACCCAGAAACAAAACTGCTTTACAGATATGTGACATTTGAATAAAATATTTGTTATTTGGATATTTACTGTGTTCAATTCATCATTTCTACTTTTTACATATTCACACTTCATTAGTATTTTCTCTCCACATTTGTGACAGGATCAGTTGAAAATTAATACTCTGAATAGTTTGCTGAATTCTCTTTCCTTCTGTGAGCTACAACTAATTTTTCATGTGTTCTGTTAATGCTTCATTATTATGTTATCTCACCAACTGCTGTGCCACAGCAACAATGGCTTATTGCTACTGGTATGGGTGAGGCATTTTCCATCCTATGAAAGCAGAAGATATGGAATATTCACTGCTCCCAGCAGGCCCCTGGGGAAGGCTAGAGACCCCTTAAATACCTGCTGTCATATGACAAAGACTTTTCTACAGACTTAGAAATCTGTAAACAATGAATAGGTGATGAGGATGTCACAGTGGTAGATAAGAGTCATAGTGAAGACATTTAAATAGCAGCTGTCAACTGTTCTCTTCGGTGAGCCTTGCTCTTACAGTTTCTCAGTGTGAGCGAAGGCCAGACTTTCACAGCACAGCCCAAATCAGAATAAGCTCCTTGTTCTCAGATGAATCACCAACACAAGCCAGAGTCAGCATCTGGACACAGCACAGTCCCTGTTCTCCTCCTCAGGAATCACATCCAGAGGGAACACAGCTCCTGTTTTCCTCCTCAGGAACCACATACAGATAGAGCACAGCTCCTGTTCTCCTCCTCAGGAATCACATCCAGAGGGAACACAGCTCCTGTTCTCAGGAATCACATCCAGAGGGAACACAGCTCCTGTGCTCCCCCTCAGGAATCACATCCAGAGGGAACACAGCTCCTGTGCTCCCCCTCAGGAATCACATCCCTGTACCTCTCCTCAGGAATCTCCTGTGCCCCTCCTCAGGTGGCTGTGCTGGGGGTGTTGTCCTGTGCTGGGTGCTGGGTGAGGTAAAATCCATTCTGTCCTGCAGGGCCTGGGTTTGGGGATTCCCACAGCACCTGCTTAGAGCTGGAGTTTTACAAGCACAGCTGAGCTGCTAAACACAGCTCAACAGTTCTATTAGTACAGATTTTAGGAAAGGCTGTTGTTGAATTTTAAATACAATTTTTCCTTGAAAAATGTGGAAAAGACAAAAAGTGCTTTCCCTGGTATACAAGATGTGATGCATTTACTGCAGGTGCTGTGCTTGTAATCCCACCTGGCCCATTCTGATGAAAAAACATTATGGCTTATGATTTTTTTTGGCATTTTTGTCCATGCTTCAAAGATCTGCTGCAGCAGGTCTTAATGAAAGACAATGAAACAGTGTGCCCTGGACAGACTCTGAAAGCATCAGAAGTTCTTAATAAATAAATAAAATAAAAATATATAATTGTAATATTAAAAGAATATAAGGATGTAATATAAGGATTATATATTATATAATATCCCATTATAATATTTGTAATATCAGAATGACTACTTTTAGTGTACACATTTGCACTAATGCCTATATTTGTATAATTCAAGATGTATTCACAACTGTTCTATAGTCCTGAGCTTAATATCACTTGCTTTAAGAAAAAATTCTCAGCTGATAAAAATACTGCTTGTTGTATTGATTTCCTAGAGCTATGCTCATTGAAACCAAGTCTGGAGATAGAGTTGCACAGATACCACTGTAAACTTGTCTGCGTGGGCCTAGATGTGCAGCAGAGCAAAAATCACAAGCACCTATCCTCCTTTATTTTTACATATTTCTTCTTGCCTTGGAGAACTTTAGAAAAAGAAGCTGCAGTTTCACATGTCATATTTTGAAAGAGAACATTAGAGTGAGTCAAGAAAAAGGATTTTTCTGATCCAGATCCTGACACTTCACCATTACGGAGTGTAAAGACATCCCAGTGTCACTGTGGAGCTGTCTGCACTCATCAGACACACTGAACTGACTTGTCACCTCTTCTGCAGATTCAGTTCACCAAGGGGATTCAAAATGAGGATGAGGGAAAAGGAGAAAAGAGAGAGGAGGAGCTGAAGCACTACTTCATACCATCTCTGTCAGCAAAATAGCCCAATAATTCCAGTGTTATTAAAAGATGAATGCAGAGCACCCAGCAATGATGTAGGGTTGTAATGCCTCTGCTCCAAGATCGAACACTGCCCTAGCAGTGTATCCATGCAACTCACACACTGCTTTACAAACTGCATGTCAGGGGTATAGTATTAAGAAAGAAAAAATCATTTGCTGAATACTGCTACAGAGATAACTTCCTATCTGCTTTCTTCAAGTTTCACCCTTCTTCTGATCACTTTTTACACTCTCGTTAAAATTTTCCTTTGCTTTTGAGAAAGATGAATTTTATCTGAAGCCACTAATAAATATACATATAAATTGTATTACACAGTCATAGACACGAGTACACCTTGACATGAATTTATTAGCAATACATAACTCTCATCACACCAGTTACAATTCCATTTTCACCTGCCTAAGGGGATAGTGGCATTAATGTTACTTACTGCTTATAAGCACTCCCAGACTTTAGGTAATCCTTATTATTTTCATTATTTCACCTCTATGGATCTGATCCTACTTCATATGAAGAGTTTATGAAACGACATAGGTTTGGATAGAAGCTCCGGATGGCTGAACTAGGACTATTTTATACTCATAATTTTTTAACCCATAGTAATTTTTTTAAACCAAAATTTTGTGCATTTGTTAGTGTGTTTGACCAAACACAAGATAAAATCTGGACACTTCATAAACTCAAAAACGGCTGCACCATCCTTAAAAAAACCAACCCAAACCCCACAACATTTTTCATCTGAATATTGTGAAGTTCTTTTTCAAAAGTCTAATCATCCAATTTTCACAACTGGGAGAAGCAGTGCTAAAGACAGGTTCATTTGCTGTTAAGAATAGCTGAGACTAAACACCTAGACTTGGTTTTGCTCTGCAAGATCAGAATGACCTTCCCTGTTCTAGAAGAAGTCCTTCATGTACTATCTTTTGGCCCAAAAGATTTCAGATAAGACATCCTGGAGAAGCAATATCCTTCTGGCACCATTAAAAGCTGTATTATCTTATTTTATCTTAGGTGAGACATCATTCAGCATTCCNATACAAGATGTGATGCATTTACTGCAGGTGCTCTACTTGTAGTTCCACCTGGCCCATTCTGATGAAAAAACATTATGGCTTATGATTTTTTTTGGCATTTTTGTCCATGCTTCAAAGATCTGCTGCAGCAGGTCTTAATGAAAGACAATGAAACAGTGTGCCCTGGACAGACTCTGAAAGCATCAGAAGTTCTTAATAAATAAATAAAATAAAAATATATAATTGTAATATTAAAAGAATATAAGGATGTAATATAAGGATTATATATTATATAATATCCCATTATAATATTTGTAATATCAGAATGACTACTTTTAGTGTACACATTTGCACTAATGCCTATATTTGTATAATTCAAGATGTATTCACAACTGTTCTATAGTCCTGAGCTTAATATCACTTGCTTTAAGAAAAAATTCTCAGCTGATAAAAATACTGCTTGTTGTATTGATTTCCTAGAGCTATGCTCATTGAAACCAAGTCTGGAGATAGAGTTGCACAGATACCACTGTAAACTTGTCTGCGTGGGCCTAGATGTGCAGCAGAGCAAAAATCACAAGCACCTATCCTCCTTTATTTTTACATATTTCTTCTTGCCTTGGAGAACTTTAGAAAAAGAAGCTGCAGTTTCACATGTCATATTTTGAAAGAGAACATTAGAGTGAGTCAAGAAAAAGGATTTTTCTGATCCAGATCCTGACACTTCACCATTACGGAGTGTAAAGACATCCCAGTGTCACTGTGGAGCTGTCTGCACTCATCAGACACACTGAACTGACTTGTCACCTCTTCTGCAGATTCAGTTCACCAAGGGGATTCAAAATGAGGATGAGGGAAAAGGAGAAAAGAGAGAGGAGGAGCTGAAGCACTACTTCATACCATCTCTGTCAGCAAAATAGCCCAATAATTCCAGTGTTATTAAAAGATGAATGCAGAGCACCCAGCAATGATGTAGGGTTCTAATGCCTCTGCTCCAAGATCGAACACTGCCCTAGCAGTGTATCCATGCAACTCACACACTGCTTTACAAACTGCATGTCAGGGGTATAGTATTAAGAAAGAAAAAATCATTTGCTGAATACTGCTACAGAGATAACTTCCTATCTGCTTTCTTCAAGTTTCACCCTTCTTCTGATCACTTTTTACACTCTCGTTAAAATTTTCCTTTGCTTTTGAGAAAGATGAATTTTATCTGAAGCCACTAATAAATATACTTATAAATTGTATTACACAGTCATAGACACGAGTACACCTTGACATGAATTTATTAGCAATACATAACTCTCATCACACCAGTTACAATTCCATTTTCACCTGCCTAAGGGGATAGTGGCATTAATGTTACTTACTGCTTATAAGCACTCCCAGACTTTAGGTAATCCTTATTATTTTCATTATTTCACCTCTATGGATCTGATCCTACTTCATATGAAGAGTTTATGAAACGACATAGGTTTGGATAGAAGCTCCGGATGGCTGAACTAGGACTATTTTATACTCATAATTTTTTAACCCATAGTAATTTTTTTAAACCAAAATTTTGTGCATTTGTTAGTGTGTTTGACCAAACACAAGATAAAATCTGGACACTTCATAAACTCAAAAACGGCTGCACCATCCTTAAAAAAACCAACCCAAACCCCACAACATTTTTCATCTGAATATTGTGAAGTTCTTTTTCAAAAGTCTAATCATCCAATTTTCACAACTGGGAGAAGCAGTGCTAAAGACAGGTTCATTTGCTGTTAAGAATAGCTGAGACTAAACACCTAGACTTGGTTTTGCTCTGCAAGATCAGAATGACCTTCCCTGTTCTAGAAGAAGTCCTTCATGTACTATCTTTTGGCCCAAAAGATTTCAGATAAGACATCCTGGAGAAGCAATATCCTTCTGGCACCATTAAAATCTGTATTATCTTATTTTATCTTAGGTGAGACATCATTCAGCATTCCTTTATTCACTTCTCAAGTGTTTATTAATTTCTTGCCCTGGTTCTGTCCTGGTTACACTTAAATCCTTATGACTCCCAGTCATGTAATTGTCTACTTACACCACACTTTATTGGGTTTCACATTACATATATAACCCAATTACCTCTAGCTTAGATTCCACTGCAGTGAGATAATGTATTTTAACACCTGGAAAGCAATTTTCATTTCAAAGGGAGCTCACTTCAGTTGATGACCCAGTTCAAAACAGTGTTTGTTATGGGGTGGGAGAGTCACAACAGAATGCATCATTATCTAATTGATGAGAAAGAAATTAAGCAGGTGTGGAACACTCACTGAACTTAAAAAGGAATACGTAATGAATGGTCACCAGGTGTAAAATCCTAGTGTGCAGCACCCTCCTCATCTTTTCCAAAAGATGAAAAACTTGAGAACGGTATCGTTAGAAGTCAGTATTTTAAAGTTGAATGATTGATGAGGATAGGTGGATGAATATTAAAACCTAATTCAAACTGCTTAGAAAGTGATACCTGATAATAGCTAAAGGATACCAATCACCTACATACATTTTTAAGTTCAGTTCTCAGTATTAAATTGAGTGATAGAAAAAATAAAGGCATATAATTGCTCCTCTAGCCTTTCTGAGAGGGAAAAAAAAAAGTAGGAAATCTTATAACATACCAAGAGTTCAGACACTGCTATCCTTGAAACAGTCATTAAGGAACAGTTAAGTGAAATAACCAGTTTCAAAATGCCTTCCTCTTTAACTTGATTTGCAAAAGATACAGCAGGTGACAAGGAGACTGTTAACAAGAGTCTCTATTCGTGTGTGTTTTGCATTTCAGTACAAAACAAAAGGGCAGAAAATCCATGAAGCCTTAGCAGTGACACATTTGTCCTGACAAGCCCTCCATGGCACCACAGTCCTGTCTGGCCTGTGGAGCCCTTCAGTGCCAGCCAGGCTGCAGACTCAGAAGCAACTAGTGAGGTGAGAGGTTGAGAGAGAACTGTTTGGGTTCACTTCATATGCCAGGGATTGGTGGGGCTGAGCATCTTCCTTCTTTTTTAAAGAGACTGTGAAGTCCATCAAGAGAATTAAACACATTTCTTCTTTACCCTGTCAGGTCATGTCTTCTCTTGATTGTAGAAAAGATAATCCAGGAAGAGCAGCCTGCTGCATTCCAATGAGAGTACACATTTACTTATTTTCCCTACCTCATACAGCATTTCTTCAAACAGCACCTTTACCATATACCCTAGGAGCACTTCACATCCAATACCTTCATTCTCCTCCACACTCCACTTCCAGACACGGCCATTGGGAATTTACATTAGGAAATAGCACTGAGTGTACACAGCACTTGTGTGTGTGAGCAACAGTCCAAGGGAAGCACAGTGACTGCTCTGGGGTAAGCCAAGGCCATGGGAAGGATGGAAGGTCTCCACTGGGGGGATGTGCATGGACACCATCAGGGAGGAGGATTGTCCTTTTCTTCACAGAAGAAATGCAGGATTTTTTCATTACATATGAGGCTTCACCTGTCATTCCTTGTGGCAAATAAGGGTTGGAGTTTAATTTTAAAGGGAAAGAAAGACACAAACCCTCCTGGTGATCATAAGACATTATGGCAGTTTGTATGCAAACACTGTTTTTGCCTTAGTGTATTTTTAGAGAGTTGGAACCCTCAGTTTCCATCTGTCAGGAATGAGGTGTGTGGATAGGTGCTAGTTTCAGGGGAATTCAGGATTCAGAAAAATTCATCTTAAGAACAGGTGGCATTGTTAGGCTGTGGAGCTGTTTCCTAATTTAAGAGACCCATAACCTACTTAGAACTCATTAGATTCCAACAGCAATGAACAGGGTCCTCTGGGCTCATATTTGGGCTTAACCTTCCAAACAAAATAAAGCAAAAAAAAACTAAGCTCAGTGCTCACACTGAAGCTAGAGTTATCAAATACCATCAGCAGTATTTATAGGGAAAGGGGAAAGACAGTGTTAATATGCAGTCATAAAACATGATTTCACTTTGAATGTTTGCAGTGTTTGAGTGAAATTTTCACTCTGGCTTCAGTATGCAAAAAACAATTTATTTTGCTGTGATGAGACTATCAACATTGCTCCAAGTAAAAAGGATTTAACAAAAAAAGGATTAGTAAATAGTTTCTCTTCCCAAGTTTTCTCCCAATGTTTCGCAAAATATGTGCATAGCACCAAAAATGTTGTTTGTCTGTTGTCAATAAAATATAGTAACAAGGTAAACATTAAAAAGGATTAATGATCCAAAAGCATCACAGTTTCACAAGCTAATCGTTTGTGACAAGTATAATGTATTGACCAGTAAAATGCCCCAAGGTTTCATATTCAATCCGAAGTTTAATATATTTATCAATGGCAGTGCAGGTGAACAACAAAGCAGCAGTATTTGCAAATAACAAATTCAATTCAGGGAAAGCTGTGAAGAATTCTGGGGTAATTTTGCCCTAGTGGGTGAATAGGGAATGAGTAGAAGTTTAAGGGGAAGGAAAGAGTATAAACTACTTGCACTGATAGCCAGGTTTGGACCTGGCTGCTGTAACACAGGAGGCTCAGTGTGAGCCTCTGCTTGGGCTGTTATTGCATTAGGATGAGTTAGGTATGAGTGGAAGATGATGTGCAATCCATTCTAATTCAGCATCCTCTGGAATGCTACAGGCTGCACTAAAGGAGGACAATAAAAGCAATACAAGCATAGAGGAACTATCACAGAGAGAGAGAGAGATTGTAAGACTTAAACAGTTTGTCTTGGAAAAGAGACAAATAACAAAGGACACAAAAAGGGCATATTCCAAGCTAAAATGACAGGAAAGATAGATCTGGCATTATCATTCCATACACATCATAAAGCAAGAGTAAAAGGAAAGCTAACGAAAGATGGTGGAATTGAAAACACTGAATAAATGCTTTCACTGTTACAATTACATTAGGAAACTCCCTGCCAGTAGGTACCTATAGGAGTCTATTCTATCTCACTTATACATGGATAGTAAGGATATCCTGAATTACAATTATAGGAAAGAACACTGAAAAGAAAATTCTATCTCATCCTCTAAGGTTAAGTTGATATATAAGTAGAGCAGTTTAAAATCTGATATCAGGAAGAAGAAGGATATGAAAACATTATTTCACATGTATCTACTTTGCAGTTCCCAAAGTGTCTGCCATAAGCTCCTATCAGAAGTCAAATTCTGAGTAAGATGGACCATGTTCAGTACAGCAATTCATGCCATGATTGGACTTCCCAAACAAATTATGATTTTATACATTTTTAAACAGCATATTATTCAGTCACTGCTCCCACAGACACTTTCTGTATCAGAAATTACTCCAGAGAGGAGCCAGAATGTCTGACTCCTCACACACATGGACCCGCCAGACTCAGAAGGCAAAACAGGGAGTGTTTATGGTTTTGCATATCTGCTTAGGACAGCACAGCTATGTTTATCCTGGTGTCTATCTGGGCTGTCTAGAAACTGTCTTAACATATACTCTGATCCTTCTGCAAATAGGTACATAGTACAACACCCACAGGCAGAGGTCTGAAACTAGAAAATTGAAAGATGCCAAACTGTGAAGAGTTGCACTATAATTATAAATTACACATGCCAAAACCCACAATCATGTATATCAAGCAAGCTTAAAGTTGCTCGTTAAAGCAAACAAAAGAACAGGTTCTATTTACTGATTCTGATTGTTTCCCTTAGCTACCGAATTTAAATCAATAAGACCAAAGGGAATTTGCTGTTGCTGTTTTGATCCATTATAAAAATAATACAGAAATCCCCATTCCCCTTAAGCAATCTCAAAAACAAGAACACAAAAATTTCCTGTATCTTTTATGTTTCCACAGTTCGCTTGCTATGGTGCAAGACCATTTTCTCTTTTTTCTTTTTTTCCCTTTTTTTAATACTGTGGTATAATACAGAGGAAAATGTGATGGCAAAAAAAAATAAGTCTAATAACCCCACTTCTTGATGCCTGAAATTACTCTCCAAGAGAAAAGGCTTTCACTGGAAACACATCATTTCAAACTCCTTCTTCTTCAATGACTTTGAGAATGCATCTTTCTCAAAGGGACTGTGGCTAAGATGTACACAACAGTAATGTTGTCATCTTTACCTGCAAGATGCTGGATAGTCTTGTGTTACCAACTACTTTCCATTTCAGCAAAAGGCAACAGAGTAAGAAAAAGAAAGAAAAAAAACCCCCAACACCCCCCAAACCCCAAAGTCCCTCACACTTCTTTGCTAGATTCAATGATCCAGTCTAACACTGATTTCTGTAAAGCTGTTAAGGGAGCAGTGAGATTGTGATCTTCCCTTTCACAGCAGCCACAAACCCATCAGAAGTAGGTTGGGCCACCTTTCCCATTTGCACACAGACCAGCACAACTTCCTGCACTTCCAGGGAATAACAAAGCCCAGCCTGTTACTGCTAAAGAGCTGTGAATCAAATTAAACAAATCTTCTTGCTTTCCCAGTACAGTACAATTTAGAGCTCACCTGGCCATTGCAAGAAGGTTTAATCAGGAGAAAAAACAGCTCTCCATCAAAACCAATATTTCTGAAATGGTCCCTAAATCCAGGGATCAAATTAGGGTTTTCATGCTGGAAAAGCTGATTTCATAATTTTCAATTTATTTCACTTTCATTAAAATGAAAGTGACTACAGAGGTGAATTATCACATAGCACAATCAAAACTGAGCTTGGCATCTTGGTTGGTACGGCTTAGGTTTATTAGTGTAGCAACTAAACTTTAAGCAGCAGCACGTTTGGGATGAATAGTCATCATTATCTATTCAACTGGACACAAAATAATTTGTTACAGCCACTTGGTTTTATCATTACTTGATATTGAATACTGACAAGCATCATAATTCACTGGCATTTTGAAATCTCTTTATACTTTGATCCTTCAGAAGATTTGTTTTCAGTAAGTAATCTAGGTCTGACCTGCTAGGCGTATAGTAATTAGTTTCCTAAGTGTATATACTACTCAATGTGTCTTATGGCAAAAATGAAAATGATGAAAAGGCCCTGTCATGGTTCAAACCAATAATTTCTCCAACCTCTTTGTGAATTCCCCGAGCATATCCTCCTCAGCTGCTACACTTCAAGGCTTTTATCTCAGGTAAATCACATGAAGCTTTCAGACCAGAAAATGTCCTCCTGATTAACCGTTCTTATCATGGGGGCAGCTTGCTAACCTTATTTATTTTTTCCTATCATCTACTGCCTCCTCTGCATGCTATATTTTGCTCTCCTTTACTGGTGCAGAACTCCTCAGACAGGGAGTCACTAATTCCCTCTGTCCCTGGGCTCTGCTGCCAAACTCCTCTGTCCCCCAAGCTCACCCTGCCTTTCCCAGCTGCCATCCCTGTCTCCTCTCCCTCTGCTGTCCTCTGTGATCTGCCTCCATCCTTATTTGACTTCAGTGCACCTGCACCCCTCACTGCTCATTCCTGCCCTGGTGCTGCCTCTCATACTCTGCTGGCACAACTCTCCTCTGGGACCAAGGGACTAAACATGGGAAAGGTTCCAGCAAAACTCCGGCAACTCCCTTACAAGCTTGATCGGTTCCTTGACGTAACACACCAGTTAATGAACATGAAAGCTGAGAATAAAAGTTGGTGCTGCTTTGAGTGGATGAAATTGTTCTTGCCAAATGAGATTCCACAGCCCCGGTGTCTATCATCTCAGTGTTGAAAACAAGGGAGCCCTAGAGACACCTGACAAATGTGCCTTGGTTCCAATTCCTGGAGGGCCTAATTTTTAAACAAATTCCTTTTTCCACTGTATCTAATTAATTGGGCTTTCAAACTGCCAAACCTGGATGCAAAGCCACAAAAGACTAAGGGAAGAATTTTATGAGTGCTGATCCAGCCACCTTGCTCCCTAGAGTTACCCAAAATTCCATAAACACCCTCGGACCATTCAGAGAAGTGAATAATTAGAGTATTCATAATTTCAACAAAATTCATCACTTACAGATTTAAATCTAAAGAAATCATAGAATAGCTTATCACATTAGAACTTACACTTTCCTTCAATTTTGAATTCAAGCAGCTGTGACAATCCAAAGTTCCCTTGCCAGAAAGATGCCCAAAATTTTGTGAGATGTCCTGTATTGGATGCTACTTCCCTATAGTGTGCAGCCCTTGTAAAGCCCCAGTGATACCAAACTTCATAATCCTTAAAATTTACTCCAAAGCATTAACACCTGCAAAGCTGTCGAGTCTTTAAAGAACACCACCTTGCAAAATCATCTCATTTCTTTTCAGACTGCAATCAGAATATAGCCTAGAATCTTTTCCGAGTCAGCATTCCTAAATATGATAGAGCGGATATGAAGCTCAGGCAGAAACTTAGCAACACAAGTTACCTTTGTGACACTACAGAAAACCCTGATTAATGTATCATCTAGAACTTGTATGAGAAGGTGGTCAGTAATAAATAACTGATTATTCCTAGAATTCACTCATGAGACATTTGTAATAAAGTACATTATCAAAGGAAATTTGAAAAGCCTGTCAGAATTTGTTACAGTCTCACTCAAAAGGGATGATTGTTTTGAGTGAATTTTCCACCAGCTCATAGTTAATGCAAAAGTGTGTAGTAAACTAACACAATCATTTTGAGCATTATTTGAATCAATCTAACACATTTATCATGCTGACAATTTGACTTTTGCCTAAATTGTAGATAACTGACAATAAGCATTAGAGGAAGGATCTATTTTTGCTGTTTCAAAGCAGAGTTGGGTTTCTGCCCTTCCTCTGACTGTTATGGGTATTACAGGGTAAACTTTCAGAAACAGTTACTTAAACTGAGCATTTGAGTCCCCCATTCACATGTAAAAAATGAGAATTAAACTTTTTTCTTAGACAATTTCTCAAAATTGACTTCAAAAAATAATTTTTTTCTCTCGTTTCGAAATCAACCATTAATGCACTATATGAACCTGCCACTGGGCCATAAGAGAGGGAAGAAATAGGGAATGTGTTGCTTTCCCCCAGCTTCAAGTGCTTCCCTAAGCAAAGGTGACATTATCTTAAGTTATGTTATCAGCTGCCCATACTGGGTGACTGTCAAGTAGCTAAACAGATAGAGATTAATTTCTTCCTTTCCTCAGACTGCTTTCATGGGCAACTCACATTCCCTGAAGAGAAGTCCCATGACTTCTCTTTAGCTCCTCTTCCACTAACTTGCCAGTCATCCAGCTGCATCTGCCACAGCAGGTCTTGGAGCAGGAGAGAAGCTGTGCAGCTGTACAGTTTTGTACCCTGGAGAGAAGCGAACAATTTCAAGTAAACAAGTTTGATAACAACTGTCAACACTGCAGTAACTATACAGATGCTAAAATGTTAATAGCAAGTAGATAGAAATGAACTGTATATGGATACACTTGGATACTTTTAATATTGATGAATAACTTGAATTTCTAGGGTCCCTGAGAAATCTGGGAACCCTGAAGTATGAGTGTATGTATTAACAAGAATATATTAAGGCAAGCTGGAATCATTCTGAGAGAACAATAGCAAGATTCTGTGTTTTATATAAATGTAAATCTGTCTCTGAAGAAAAACATACCCTGATGGTATTTCTGAGAACTGTTGATTCACAAGAGGAACAGGTTATCTAGGCAATAATACATTGATAGATAGGCTGCCTTCACTGAGAAAAGCACTCAAACTCTTACAAGAATCACTTAATTTAACCATGTGGGGAATCATTAAAGCTGATAAAAACTAATGGCATGAGCAGCGTCATCTCTGTGTTGACTCTAAGAACACATCAAACTCCAAAGAGCTGTGCAGGCACTTCTTTTATTCTGAATAGGGTATGCAGAACTGTACTTCTGGAAACCACAGTTGTATTTCATCTGTGCTTCTACTTGTGGAAGTCTTGCTCAATTATTATTATCACCTAGGCTGGAATCCAGATGCACAAACAGCAGTAGCAGAGCATGAGAACCCTCACACCTCCCAGGCATAGGCTCAGTGCATGGTCTTTGGGAGATTTTGGGTTTGAATACTCTTCCACTCCCTCAAATCACTTTTTCTGTTCTCTCAGCTGCTGGACTGGGAGCAGAAGCAAGTATGCTGGAGTACTTTTCACATAACATAGGACACATCCCACAAAATCAAGTGAAAATTCTCCATACGTTATCAAAATATTCACAAGCTGGGGGAGCACAAAAGCTGTTCTTTCCTCCCTTTCTAGTTCACTGCCTCCATCAGTCTTGTATGTAGGAATGAACAACTCTTATTTCTAGATTCATTACTAGTGCAAACTTCAACTAATACAACAGACATGGGTATAATCACTTTATCTTTTCAAACCATTTTTCCTTACTCACATTTTGGGTGTAGCTAAGCCAGGTCTGCTACCTTATCACATAAAGTCATTTCCCACACCTTTCCATTTTGGCCATTTACTCTCACTTCTGAACTCAAGCTCACTGCCAGCTAAATTTAATGAAGTGGTCCAAGTTAAAAGTAAACCTTTAAAAGCAACAACAGAAATTAAAATAAAAAAGTAATAAGGAGGAGGGAATGCACTGTTACATGGCAAGTGTTCAGGGAAAAAGGTGAGAAATTTTTCAGGCCACAACACGAGGTATAACATGGCCCCAGTCACCCAAGGGAGTCTTGGGTACTATAATACAAATGATTACAAACTAAAAGTGAATCCACTGTTTAAATCTTCAGAGTTTCTTTCCTGTTAGGTTCCTTTTACTTCAGTTGTTTCACCTGCAAGAACCTTGGGTTACTGAATCCCTAATTTATTTTTTAGCAATGTAGAAGAAATGTTTAATGCTTGTTGCACATTAAATATTGAAAATACTTATTTATAGAACATCAAAACATAAGATAATGTAAGCCTTAACTTAACAGACCTATTTGAAAGGGTGTATTAAATTCAGCCTTGATTTTGAAATTAAAGGAATATCTTTTTTCTTTTCTCATTGAAATCCCAAGGTCTGTTAGGGTTATGTCTGCAAATATGGAGTTTCCAAAACTGATAACTCTGTAGTGACAGGAACTCTTCAAAAATCATTGTACCTTACTTCACATTCCTATATTTAAAATCCAGTGATATTATCGCAATTATATTCTCATGTATTTTTTTGTATCAGTTTCTCATAAAGAGCCATGCTCAGACTTGTAATGGTAATGAACTTACAGATGTCCATCTGTCTCCTTTTTTATCAATTCAAAGTGTTTCCAGCCTGTGGCTGTGCCTGAGGCAAAGTTATATCATCTTGACACAAAGAAATACCAAGTCTTGCCTTGGAGATTCCCTTGCTTGAAACAGCAGTACTGTAAAACTCCATGGTGTTATAATTAAAAACATATAAATTACTTATGCAGTCAACTAAAAGAAAATAAGCATTCAGAATTATTTTCATCCATATAGCAAACCTTTCCTTGTTCCTCTGCATTTGTACTTTTAAATTACTGATTAAAATGCTGTGTTCCTTTCAGAAAAATCATACCAAGTGTGTCTTAAATGCCCCCACGGACTACTAATCTATGAACCTTGTTTTGTATATATTTAACATACATTTGAAAAGACATCAGTTGAGATGCAGATTTTCTGACCGCTGCTTTGGGCAGCTGAATACAATCTCTCTCTCTCTAAAAATGCTAATATGATTTTAATAACAGACACAAAATTGAAATTTTAATTGAAGAATGGGGTTTTTTTTATTATTTGATCCTGTCTGGTTATGTATACACAAATGTGGAATATAATTAGACACATTGTAATTAAAGAAATAATTAGCACTGCAGGCTGGCAGCACAAACATTTAGGGCAATTTCAGGCTTTTACCACCATGTCACATCAGCAAATTCCCTCCCTCATGCAGAGTTTGCTCAACAAAATGACCATCTCTTTAGTCATTTGAAATGAATAAGATATATTAACAAGAAAATGAACATTTTATCTTGTTGGGAAGCAGAATAAAATGATTCCTGCATAAATTAAACGGCAGAAATCAGTTCTACTTGGACGAATAAGAGCAAAGAAGTTGCTTTTTATGGACAGCCTTATTTTATTTTAATTAAATGACAGACTCAACCCACTGCAAATAATTGTGGTGTTAATCTCACTACATTAATTTGAGCAGAAACTGAAGAAAAACTGGTCAATGTTAATCAAGTGCCTTGGAAAAAGACAGAACTTTTTGGCAGACTTGTATAATGAATGAAGCACAAAATGAGATAATTGGGAGATGTTTGTCCTAAAAGGTGCAAAGTTTGTAATTACTCGTAAAAAGTTTCATTATATCCTTATATTGTCCTTTTTATGCATGATGAGGGTGTGCTCAGAGAAGAACTCAGCAAGGAGGTGGTCTAATTGTATCAGATATTTAAAACTATGCTTATTTTATTATGCTACTGAAGGCCTTAGTCAACAGACTTTCACCTTAGGCAATCTTCGGAAAGCTAAATTAATAAAACAAAAGAAGAAAGTTTAAAATTTGCAACATATTTACTTTGCTTATAATATATACAAAAACGATGTGAATTGAAGTGATGATTATTTAAATCTAATTTAGAAAACTCAAAATCCCAATATTTACATTTTCTTTACAATGAGCCCTACACTTTCTGCCAAAATACATAACAATAAAAACTGAGAGCACCCTGTAGAAAACAGCATTATGGAGTTAGTATTTTCACAGGAAAGTAAATTACTTGGATTACCTGTTGGATGAAACAGTCTGACATTATCAGAAGCAAGAAAGTAGAAAATTTTCAGATGATCTAAAGACCCAGGCTTAAAAGAAAAATTTTCCCCAGGAGAGTAAGAGAGTCCTTCTCCTTTCATTGAGAGGCTTTGATCACACTCCTCACTAACAGATTCTGGGTAACACTGAGGTATTTACCCTATTTTCCCCTTCTCTATTCATAGGAAAAGATAAGCATTAACAAAACTCTAGTATGTTATTTCATGTATAAATATAACAATGATTTTCCAAATACAAAATCAGAATGTGCCCTTCCTTTCAATTGTAATATTTTGTTTTTCAATCTTATAATGCTAACATAAGAAAAAATGATACCTAAATCATAATAGCAAATGGCCCAGGGGAACTTTGCATTTCTGATCATGAGTTCCAGCAATATAAAACCGGAATTAATGTAGTGAAAAGCAACATGTCAAAGTGCAGCTCTTGTTCCAACCACATATTTGATTCAGTAAATTAAATTATTCGTCTGAAGCTGCAGAGGAACTTGTTAAATTTTGGAAGTAATCTTCAGAAAGAAAATTTAAAAAAGCAAAACAAATGAAACTGAAGAAAGAGATCTCTAGGTCCAGACCTGAATTAACTTTCAAGGATTCAGCAAAAGCTTTGGATACCATTACAGCCTTTTAACTGATGTAAATTCAGCCCTTGCTCATCTAAGAGCAAATAGTTCTATCATAAGACAAAAATGTAACACCTGAGGGATTCAGCAGCCTTTGCACAGGAAGAATTCAAAAAATTTTGCAAAAAGCTTGAAACTGCTCCTACCGGTGTCATGTTACAAGGAATATAATCACCATAATAAACTAATCACATTTTACTAATGACTCTTACAGCTATGAGGAGCAACAGAGTTTGTTAATTTGCATCTAACTCTTAGCAGCACAGCAAAGCAGGCCCCATCTTTCATCTCAGCCCTGTTTACCAAATTTTGGATGCTTTTTCACTCTTTTTCTTGGTTTTCTGCACATCTACAAAGGTACACATCTATAGCCATCAACACCTAAATTGCATATCAGAGATTCTGAAGAAAAAAGAATGTCATGCCAACATGAGACTATTTTGAAAGCAAGCCAGTTTTTCAGTAAATTATAAACTTTATTACAATAAAACTCTAACAAATTGGACCCACATCTCATTAACTGAAAGTACAATGACTGCAGCAATATTCCTCTCTTAGATGAATGATTGTCTATAGGGGGGCAACAGATAGAACTTTCTCTGAGATGTGCCACTGATGATAACATTAACTGCACATATTAAAGAATGTCTGAACATTTCTGAAAATACTAATTTCCACCTTCAACTATGCTGTTACTGTGCTAATGAATTCTATGAATTTTAACTTTTCTCTATCACAGAACTGCACTTTAAATTAAAGACAGAAAAATGTTTTATCTTGGATTTATTTTCATTGGCTTGCAACTTTCCATTTCATCCAGTAGAATAATCTGTAAATTGAACTTGCTCTTGACCTGCTCTACACTTTGAGCAAATTTAGAAGGAATATTAAAAACTACTCTGCTGTTATTGAGCTTGCCAGGCTTAGCTTTAATTTCTAAAGAAATTTATTGTGCTACTATAGACTGTCGGAAACTTAATTATAGAAAGCACAGAGAAAAGTCTGCTCTGCGATACCCAACATAAAGCATTGTAGTGATAGCATTAATTAATGAAGGCAAATATCACATTAGGGTTTCCAATCACTTTGCACTTCTTACAAAAGCAATCATTTGGTGCTCTCAGCCAAAGTCCCAAACTCATCCTGCTATCAAGGGAGTTCCTGTAGCTGTGCAATAGAAGTGCTCTGCCCAGTGTGGAAGGACACAACCACAGCCCCAGGGCAGTCTGGAAGCAGAGTCCTGCCCTGGCAAAGCTGTACATGTGTGCAAAGTATGAGCTCAGCTCTCTGTCAGCCTTTCTCCTGGTCCTTTTTATCTTATGAGGGGTTTAGGGAATCTCTATTGCCAAAAGCTTGGGTAATTTGCTTTGATCTGGGTATCACTCTTGGACTCTCCAATTTTGGTACATATGAAACCCTCAAAAGGAACTATAAGTCTCGAACCATCAATAAATTCAAATAAGCCATGCAAACATGTATCCCTGGAATCTTAAAAATCACCCTTTTCCGAGCTGAAATGTATCTTCTTCATTTGTACAGAAACTGCATGCGCGGGAATGAAAGTCATCACAAATAGGTGGAAGGTGTAATTCTAAGGTGACAGTAGGATATAATTTATTTTTGAAAGCATGTCTGTCATAGAAAAATTTACAGACAAAATGATACTATGAATGTAACTTCAAAAGAAATTACTACTTGTGAAAGTCATGTAGCTCTTCTTCCTTTATTCAGTCCAGCCTGCTTGATTTTCTCCTGTGATGGTAATATATACTTTTAAACAAAAAAAAAAACAAACCACAATTTTAGAAGTCTCTTTAAATATCATATCAGTAAAATATTATTTTAATATTCTTTACTTTCCAAAACTATTTTAGACCTCAACTTTTAATTCTAACTTACAGAAACAACTATAAAAGACAATTCTTGTACTCAGATATCAAAGTAAATATATAACAATTATGTATTTTGAAGGGAAAATATCAGATTCTTGTAGTGATATCATAGTGATATCAAATTTGGCTTCTTTCTAAACAATACTCACAGTTTAAATTGGCAAATATATCCATTTCATGAAGTTTAAGACCTTTGAAATTATTCAATATTAGATGTTGTTTACTAAATGTATGAGACTAGGGAGATAGCAAAAATATTTTATGAGATGGTGGCCAAAGAAGGTAATGAGAAATACAACTAAAGCAAAAAGTCTGTCTGCAATAGGTTAATGGGCCCTTGACCAATGTAAATCAGAGTAAAATGAAATCCCTACACTAAGAGATTCTTTTCTATCTGGTGGTTCTCTTCAGACCCCTGGAGCTGACTCTACACCTCATGCTGTGGCTGTTTTCCCTGCCAAGTCTCACTGCACCATGCATCTGCTTGCCAAATCAGTTTGGTTTGATAAATAAGAGTCCACTTACAGAGAAAAGTCTCCCTGAAAGTAAGAGAAAAACAGTCTTAATTCCTAGGAAATTTTAAGCCTTGTGAAAACTGTGGATTCTGTTAGGACTAATGCACTTAGCCTCTTATGAACCTTTCAGCAAATCAGGTCATCCTGCATGTTTCATTTGTTTCTCTCTTGCATTTATTACCCTGTATGTAGTCCTGCAGAGACCAGCCCTTGCTTCTGCTATTATTGTTACCTGCAGATGCAGAAGTGGAGGAGGTAGAAAGATTATTTTCAAATTTATTTCTTGATCTAAATTTTACTGAAATTTAACCCCAAGATTCCAGAAGGGTCTATATCCTAACAGTATCTAAAACTCATGTTTTCTCTTCCTTTTATTTTTATTCTGGTCTCAGAGTTCACCTTAGCTCTAAATATTTTTAGGAGGCTTAAACTAAGTGTAATGGTAAATACAGTTCACAATTTCCCCAATACAATAGTAATAGAAAAAAAAATTGTTAGTGATGAGATTCAAAGAATTATTATCAGGGTTTTTTCTACTAGGTATTTAAAACTGCAGATACTAAAGATATTCTTTTGATAGAATATTTTCCTTTTTTCTGTTTTCAAATTATCTAAATATTTGGACAGTGAACTGGGAATTGCCAAGAGGCAGAAAGTGATGGAATTGGCTTCATGAAGTACAACCAAACTTTTTACCCGTTTTGACAGCTCTTGTTGCACAGCTGCATCCATCCTGAGGAAGGACAGAAGCCACAACTGAGCTTGTGAGTTTGGCTCCCACAGCGGGTGGACTGAGGTCAGCACATACACCCAAAAAAAATCCCTCCCAGGCCAATTCTTTAATATATCACAATTAACACAAAATTAGTTTGAACTGACACTACTGCAAGGGCAAAGCATTACCTATGACATATCTGCCTTATCAGAATTATAATGATCAGACAGAACTGCCAGTGAAAGGGATTCCAATTTTTTGGAGGATCTGATTCTTTAATACATGCAAATAACATGCTCAGTAAAAAAGACTTGAGCTGGAAGGTGAACTGAGGCAAATATATTTAAAAGCTTATTAAAAATAAAAGCTTATTAAATATTAAGGTCATGCCGCAGCATTTATGTTTACTAAATAGTCATTCAAATAACTTTTTTACTCTTGTTTCTGCAGATGTGTTTACACCATTATCCCTACAACTCAAACAGATTTTTCTGTTGAATTTCAATTTCAATTTCAGCTTGACGACCTACCTTCTTTGCTGCCTTTTCACAACACCCCCCACAACTTGTCCTTGTAGAAAAGGACACTAAAAGTAAGAAATAGGTAGCAAACTGCTCCTGATCTTATTCAAGGAACTCTCCTGGCAACAATGCTATGTGTACGGCCCAGCCAGCCACAAACAGAAAGACTGGCCAAACAGGATCCTGCTCCATTTGGTCTTTCATTTTGGTCTCTGTCTGCCCTTGAGAGACCATCCCAAATATGTGTCTAAAATGAGAGGGTTGATTTGTGGTGTTCTGTGGCACAGAAAGTATGGGCTGGCTGGGTTATGTTGGGATGTGGGAGAGCAAGAAGCAGTTTGAGATAACCTTAAGAGTTTTGAGCAAAGGAGCCAAATCCTACGTAGATTATACTTGTTCAAACTGGTCACAGAACCTGTTTCCTGGTCTGAACTCCTCTGTGGTTTTTGTCCAAGTTTTCCTGCCTCAATTTCTTTGGAAGGCTGAAAAAAAATTCCATACTTGGAGTAGAAAGTTAAAAGACAAAGAGATCAGAATGAATAATGGATGTGTTCAATGGTGTTACAGAACTAAACCAGGCTACTCTTCCAGAGATTCATCAAAGATTGCAGACTATAGCAACTCTGCTTTTCTGGAAAGTCTGATACAAGCACTGGTTTTGTCTCTGTGATCTGAAATCATAGCCTGACATGCCAAGTCTAAATATGAATAGAATTTACATGTCATTGAATTAATTAATAAAATTTTAGAATCCTCTCCTAAAATAACTGAGCCCTTATTTTAGGAGATAAGCCACCACAATTTTAATACTTCATCATCTGTGTTACATGGGTAATCACTGTCAGGATGGCATGTCATACATAGATTCCATTATGTTTTTGTATTAAATCTGAAAAATATTTATGAACAGCCCTTCATGGGTTTATACTCAAAAGGGATCAGTTTGTACCAAAAGTTTTCTGCAAGGAATCCAGAATATTTTTTCTTGTCTTCAGAAGACTTTTTAAGTTATCATCTAGACCACAGCCCAGACAAGCTATGTATTAAAATGAATAATAAATACATTACATTGGCACTTCTAAACTTTCCTGTAAATTAGCCAAAACACATATCTGCATTTTAGCTAGGCTAAACAAATATAATTATTGCTTTAATTTTTGCTGCATAAAGTTACATTTGTTTAAATGTTGTAAAATTTATAATAAATATAAGACAGAAGTGAATTTGATGGCACAAGT
Organism: Vireo altiloquus; assembly: GCA_013396875.1. Taxonomy (NCBI): domain Eukaryota; kingdom Metazoa; phylum Chordata; class Aves; order Passeriformes; family Vireonidae; genus Vireo; species Vireo altiloquus. The sequence goes on from VZRF01007635.1 coordinate 135,222, forward strand.
AAATATTTCAAAAGACTTTCATCCAAACTACCTAATAAAGCTTTTCTTTTTCTTTCCTCATGAAATTTGCATTTAAATTATTAGAATTCTTTACAATTTATCCTGGTGTTTCCTATAGATTGGTTAATAGATATTTGAAGAAAAAAGACAAGAAAGGGAAAAAAAGAGAGCAGGAGTTCTGTTAATTTATGAAATTTATGCTGATTTTTTGAGGCGTATACATTAGATTCATATGCAGATGCAATAGAGTGAAGAGAAGAAGCAAATCTCAGAAGAACCTGAGATTTTTGGCATTTGATTAAATTGTTTCCAAATACCCAGGTTATCCCTGGGCGATGGTTTAACCACAGTCTCCGATTCAGGTCTATTCCATTGTAAAATCCTCGGCATTTTGAAGTCCCCCCACTCCATTAAAGTAAAGCTTTAGTGCTTGACTGATGCAGAAACAGGGTTTGATGCAGCACATTCATGGGAAAACCCACAGACTCGAGTGCTACTTTCCAGCTGTTGTGCCACCTAACATGAGGCACCCTCACCCTCTCAGCCTGGCCGAATCCATCTGTTCCATGGAGCAGAGGCAGGAGGAATCTCCGTGTTTCTGAGCTGCAGTGCCTCCACTACAGGTAGATCACACCGTCGGACAGGAGAGAGAACAAAAAGAATGCATCTGAAAGGTCAAAAGCAATTCACTTTCACAGCTTCTGAGCACTTGTGACATGTTACAGAGGTTCCAGCTATGAATCATGACCAATCCACTTTCAGCAACAGGAAAATGAAATCTGAGCCGTGCTGAATCTTCCACTACTTATTAACATGAGGGGCTTTTTGACAGCCCATTCCTTTAGCATTTACTAACTGTGCAGGGGAAAAGAAATCCTTCACTTGGGATAGTAAACATTCATGTATCGTTACCAAGGATGTGAGAACCACCCGATTTAAATGCCAATTAACATGTACCCTGGCTAGATAATCAGACTAGCACATGAGTGAAAAGCAGAACACAGACAATTCTGCTAGGTTCTTTCTGAACATCCAGTTCTAGATATGCTTGTATTCAGAACTCACTAGCTATAGGGATGTCTCACTGCTGAGCTCTAACAGTGCAAACTTTGTCCCAAACACTCAGAAAGGAAATGAAAATGAAATGGAAAAGCTAAGACAAATAAAAAGCAATTCACCTTCATCACTGCTCCTGCTGGCACATACTGGTTTTTTCACCCTTTTTGAGATTTATTCCACTGGACAATAGGCTGATTTTGTATGAGCACTTCAGAGCTTTTCTCTTCCCCAGAACATTTCCAAGGGATGAAGACTGTCATATTCAAACCTTCTCCTGACAATTTTGCTCCTATTTTTGGTGCAACAGCAATCTCATCCCAAGAGAGCAGAAAGCAGACCTCTTTGCTGATCCCATTATTAAAGTATGGTTTTCTGCCCATTGGAATCCATCTTACACTTCATTTATTTGCTTTAATTGATTTCAGTATTAAGAGTAAGTTCATATTTATGTTTCTATTACACTGTAATTTATTTATTAACTATGAATAATGTACTAAAGTGCAGAACACTGACTGGGAAGGGGCATTTATGAAATGTACAGGGTAATTATTGTTTCTTCAGAAGAACACAATGTCCTTATTCAAAGGCCTTGAAGTCAGAGTCTGAGCACTAATTTCTTTAAATAAGATCTGGTGAATCTCAATCCCTCCAAATTAGAAAACACTTTACAGAAAACAATTAGAAAACGGGCTGGAGCTGACTGTAGCAAGGTGAAAAACAATTAAATCTGTCACTACATTATTAACTCATTAATATGAATTTGCACAGTGCTGCTAATACAGGAAGGCAATGGTCTTTCTATTTCAAACAGACCTGTTCCAGATACACACAGAAGAAGCACTGCAGTTAAAGAGGGTTGTCATGCTTTTCAGTCAGCAGTCAGGCATGTAATTAATCAATTTCTAAATGCTGATGCAAATGCTGGGCTTTGCATATGCATATTTACCATCTTCAAACACTATTTCAAAATTTGGACCACTCAAATAAATTATCTACAAACTGCTTCTTGTCCTTTGCTTTCTGTCACTTTCACAGTAGTTTAAATTTTACATGCTGGTTTGTACTGAATGCTTTGTTTCTTTGCATAAATAAATAAAATGCACAGAAATAACAACAATCTCTTTCCATATAATAACAAACAATTTCAAGGCAAAACATTTGCCTTCAACTGACATTGGACCTACAATGGCACTTCAGAACTGAGGAAAAATTTCTGTGTTGTGCAGCTACAAGCACATCTAAGAAATGCTTTTCTTTCTCCAAAATGATATAAATGAAACAATTTGATATCAAACAACAAACTAAATACACACAGAGGCAGGAAGACATTTCCTTCACAAATGAGGAAATAGTTGTTTTACTGGTAATGATTAAAAGGCATTTTTACTAAACACAGGTGATAGCACTGTAACTTAACAAAGAATTGGGACTGCTTCTTCTGGGTGGACTTCAAACATTATTTTATCTTGGGCCTCATCTGCATATTTTCTTATGTCTTGAATTACAGGCAATATATTACGTTTCATCTTACAAGTCATTTATTTGACCATATAAGAAAAAAAATATTACTAAAAAATTTTAATGCATTAAAATCACCTTGTAGATCAGATAAATATTCTCTAAGGGAACATGCCTCATTTAACCAATCATCTGAACACTTTCAGTTGTTTTTTTTCTGTTTAAATCTAAGTAATTTCTTAAAAGTTGAAATGCTCATTACAATTGGCAGTCACAAAAAGGAGAGTGCCCTGTTACAGAAAAGAAAGATACTGATACTTACAGGCTCCTGAAGGACTCCACACATGTTGCTGTGTCTTGCAGTCACTAAATGGAAGGAAATGAAAAAGTTCCCATATCTGGATGAGATCTTTTACTATTTTCTTAAGCGCTCTGACCAGAAAAACAATGGCAGCCAGTTATATAGGACTTGAGACTTAAAAAGAAAAATGCTTTTTAGTTGCTGAGGTTTGAGAATATTCAGCACCAGAAACATTGTCACAACTCATTAGGAGTTAAAATATGCCTTGGCAAGACTCCTTTATATTTAATGCAGTTAACAATGAACAGCTGAACCTCAGACAACATTTCTTCTCTAACTAATTTTCATTTTAATAAAGCTCTCTTCGTGTTTTTTGGAACTAAAAGCCTATCCAGGGATTTTATGCTAGTCAGACTAGAAATATAATATTCTGCAACATGACCTGTGTTCATTTAAGGTACCAGAAAAAGTCATGTATGCTTAAATGGTTGAAGATCAAATCCTTCTTTCTGTAGGCCCCAGAACACCTAAGATGTGGCAGGAAGTCGCTTCAATCCTGTCACTTGGTGTTCTTCTCTAGACCACTACCTTATCTTTTCCTTTCCAAAGTTTCTCCCTCTGCTAAGTGGCAGCAATACTAACACTCCTCTGTGATCTTTTACTTCTGCCTTGCCCAATGGATACACCAAAAACAGCACATTATGTACAAAATGCTCTCCCTAAATCTTTACCTCTCACCAGCCTGCTTCCCTCCGATTCCAAACAAGCCATGCAGATCCTAGTAAGAGCGAGAAAAAAGCAGCTAACAAATTTATCAGTTTAAAGGGATGCCTGGAGCTATTTGGCTGCTGAAGTAGTTGCTATTGATTTAACAAGAAACTTCTTAGCCTTGACTCAGCCCAGTATAACAGAGTTCAGTCTTTGTCTTCTTTGACCTTCTTGACCTAATTACAGGAGAGGTTCATGGGAACACAGGATATCTGTTGACTGGCAGCTGCCTTCCACCCAATCACAATTCCAAAGCAATTCTAACATGGACAGTTTAACTTTTTTTAAGCATTTATTATTTACTAATTAGAAAATGCCAATCACACAGAACCACACTCTTTCCATTCTCACTGTTCCCTAGCAACACTCAGAAATTGAAGCATGTGCACTGTCTCAAGGCAGCATACTTACAGCAGAGCCACATCTGTTAGCAGACCTCTCATTTTTCAGACTTCATCTTATAGGAAGTGCAATTATTTTAGTGTTTCAGGTTTTTTAAAGCATTTTGAGACCTACATTATATACAAAATAATACAGAAAAAAATTTGCCCTATCCCTATAAAGCTTATTGCAAGAAAAATGCATTGTTTTGACAATAAAGGAAATTTTACCTGCTTCAGTTATGAAGAAAGAGTAAATATGCATATGTAAGGTTCCCATCTGGAATTGCAATGCAACCCTCAAAAAAGCTCAGCAACTCAGAATAATCTTTGAAGGTCATTTCAGTTGAGAGACCATGGATAATCACTATAGGCCAAATACTCACCTGCTTTGCAGGAAAGTTCTCAGTTGAGCACTCCCAAAGTCAGATAGTTCATTTTCTAATTGCCTGTGTTTCTTCCCCTTCATGGTTTAGAAATTATATCACACCAAAGTGACCAAAGTCCCACATGGCTGGATTCAGGGTGCTTTGGGACTGAGATGGAGAACTGTGCCACCTCCCTGCCAGGCTTCTCACAAGAGGTAGATATAGACATCAGAGTATCTAACATGAGGGAGCTAAGAACAGGAGAAGTAAAATCCTGAAATAACTAGGAATCATTTCAAAGCTCCGGGAAGAAAACACCAAGTGACCTCAGAAATCCTTTCTAATGACAAATTGAAGCTTCAGAAGGAATCTGATCTACAAAACCAAACTGCAAGAAAACCAGTGGTGTAGAGAAAATAGATTTAGATTAGTATAGTTTTGTTTATTGGATTCTGTGACATGTTTGTGAGAAACAGGACTTATAATCCTGTACCAGAAAGGTAATGGTCTTGGAGATGCCTAAAATTCAATTGGAGATGTGAAGAAAATACTGGTGGTATAAATCTGATTTGCATGTCTAGATCCTTTACCTCGATTGCTCGGAATTTTACAAGAAAAAAAGCTTCTGATTTTTATATGCTGCGGTAGCACTACCAAGATTCTACCACTGAGAGTATATTTAAGTGTGGAAAGTTATTTTCTATCTCATTGATGGTTATCAAAGAAAAGGTGTTTTTCTAGTGCCTCCTGGAGTCCACCTGAAGGAATTATTTTTCATCAATCATCATTATGGTTTGGGTTCATGTATATAATTCACTAAAATATCAAAAATTCAACATTTTATATCAACATTAAAACCTAAAGTCAATCTCAGATAGTCTTGGTAGCAGCTTGATGAAAAGAAGCAGAATTTCCTGGGAGCACTCTAAGAGAAATCAGCAGTTAGAGGATGGTGAGCTGAAGTTTTGACAATTTGTCTTGATTTCCTTACAGCGTTCAATGACTCAATCACAGATTTCCTTAAAATGAATATTTTTTTATTTAATAAGCTATTGCTGTATAGTTATTCCAATCTTACAAATAGGGGAAAGAGATTTTGAAAGGGCATCTGGATACAGCAGATGAACTTCCTGTTGTACTGTGTACATTGTGAAGTTGGAGGTTATTCCAAAAAACAGCAGTGCCTTAAACAGAGACATTTAGCAAATCAGGTCACAACTTCTTCTTGTAAGGAGACTTAGCCACAGTATGATAAACCCCTCCTGTATTTTCAGAGCAAAGGAGTTGGGAATCTCAATAAACATCAAAAATAATGTCTGTACTATCTGCAGTTGTAAAACCGAAGCCAGATACAATGTATCAATAGCATCTAATTATCTGGGTCTGTGGACAGTTTTCTAAAGGGGTGGTAATGATTTTATTTCAGGTCTACAAGCCTTCTTGCAGTGTCATTTTTATCCATGCTATTAGACGTATCCACATTTATGCACATATGCCTTTCATGCAAAAATGTTACCTTTTATAAGAGAGTGTCCCTGGAAGATAGCACATCTGAATCTCCATCTTCCCTTCTGAATCCAATTATACTTTAAAATCCCTTTTTTCATTCTTACAATTACAGATGTTTAGAACATACAGCCAAGGAGAAATCTTAGTATAGTGAGAATGAGTTGAGGATTTTCTCCCTCTTATGCTTGTTATAATCATTATCACCAAAAGAGATCCATGTTGTGCTGTTTATTATTTATAGTTCTCATTATATTCTTTGTCACAAGACCACAGAATCAGAATTTTAATGCCTCATATATTCAGTGGAAGATAATAGTAAAGCGTACTGCTCTGACCTTTTCAGTGTCCCGCAGTTTGATTCATTAGCCATTCCTATTCTCTCCTATTAACAGCATCAGTAACCTGGGAAGAAGTAGCTCAGGCAACCAACCAAAAAGCAGAATATTGAAAAGGTTAAAATCTGGATTTATAAATCTATTCAAAGTTTACAATCCTTTCCAAACTAGGCTTGGTATAAAAATTATACCTTGGTCTTCTGGCAAAGGCTGTCACTGCAATACAAGTAGTGTAAATAAACTACTTACAGTCACTTTTGAGATTGAAAGCCTTTTCTTTTTAAAAAGAGTCAAAGGTGAATGAGCTCAATATATATTCTATTTGTCACATACCATGTCTATCAATTTATACCCAGGTTATAGGTGCAGATTGAGGAAATACTGTAACCATTGCATTGTCATGCAGTAATGATATTTTAAGTGCCAGAGAGAAGTGCTGCTTGCAAGACCTTGTAAGGAAAATATATTGAATAACATACTTGTATTCCATTTCACAATAAAGAGGATTTCAAGTAGGAAAACTGAAGCAGCTTATACACAATTATTTCATGATCAGCAAGTATTCTCAAATGATTTCTTAGGCAGTGTTTACTGTGCAATACAACTAGACTCTTGAGTACAATATAAATGCATTCCTATTATAACAAATATAATGATGCTAATAGCAAATGAAAACAATATCAGAGTATAGAAGAGCTGTAAGAAATGCATGGTATCACCATTCCATTTTACTACTGCATGGTCACTATTTAAAAGCAGAATCAGTTCAAATTTGGTTAAAAGTTAAATGATGAAATGGCAGTAAAGCCATATCCTTTATGTGCCTTTGCTTAGCTTAAAATAAAACACACTATATGCTGTTGTGCATATAGAAGATTCTACAGCTCAACAGTTCCCTAAACTAATAAGAATTTTATAAAAATTTGGTTATGCTAAATCTCCTAAAACTTAGGTATTTCTCAGAACAATATAGTATTCTGAATGGAAACTATAAATAAATCAATGAAGTAAACAAATTCTATAAATTTAGAATTTCTTTGCCTGACTCCTATCAAAATCTGGTTTTACTGTGTATACAGAGATAAATGAAAAGAAACACGAGACATTATCATTAGCAAATTATTTTTGTTAGAACAATAAGCCCATGAAGGCTTTACTTTCTGCTTCAAACATTTGCTATAAGAGACACTGATGACTTTAGAAAAAAAGAACTGTGCACTTTTTCCTCTTTGGTTATCTGAGAGCTCATTGTTTCCCTTTTTCACATCCTCAGCAATTGTATAGTTAACAATTTGCAGAGGTGAAGCTAGGAGGGATATACATGTTTTTATTCAATGCAGTCTTCATCAAGCAGCCAATAAATGTGTTTTATTGTTCTTCCCATAGTAGGAATTATTGCCTCCTCCATGTAAAAATGGCCATATATTTTGAGTCCTTATAGTCACTCAATAGCTAATCAGGAACTCATACCATTATAAATGTGCTGAAGACAATGCATAATGTCACAGCCTGAGTGTTGATTATTCCTTAAAAAAGAAACTTCTACTAGTCATAGGTCACTTGTGCAGTATCATGGCTAACTCTAGGCATAAATTATTTTTTTAAAGCCAAATATATTTGTATAATGGGAATTCTTTAAAGATCAACAATAGAACATAATATATTAACACAAATCACAGGATTAAAATGTTTTCCAGGTAGTAATTTAATTCCTTGCTATTTTGAACCAATGCAAAAACTGTATAATGCTGCCACTACACTTTGAGCACAAGCTCATCTTGTGTTCACAGAGGTTTCTATACTACATTTGTTTTCTTTTATAATCAGTGATAACATTTCCACACAATGCATGAAACACCTTATTCTTATGCAGAGTATTGTGAAGCTTTTAGTAGTTTCCTATTGGCACAAACGTTTTATTTCACGTGAGCTGCCTGCATTATGCTTGCACTGCATTTGGCTCTGCCAGGTGCAGGAGAATTTGCCATTTATCCCAAGGCACTGGTGCCCTTTCTTGTTTATCTCTGCACACCTGGCACTGTCCTCCCACAGCTGGTGCCCCTCAGAGAGCCCTCGGTGAGTACTGCCCCGAGTTGTGCAGACTTTTCCACACTCCAAGCCAGCTCACTGCAATAATTCCTGAATAGCTCAGTAACGAGGTAGAAATGAAGGCATCTAAATACCAATCCTACCTGACTAACTTAAACACATTGAACTATTTAAGGTCAGAACAATGAACTGTAACAACACCACATCTGCTGAGAGATACTACACTTCTCCTGGCCACCCATAAGGTTTGAATTACGGGAGGTGACAAGGACCTGTACTCCCCAGTTCCATGATACTCAGGTTCCATAGGGATGTTTCCACTCTCCAAAAGGCAATCCATGCTTCAAACAGATGTGGGAGAGATGTGCAATGAAGTTTTCCTGGAGCTTCTTTCAATTCAGGATCCAGACACATGCATGTGTCCATATCCTCACATAATTATGAACACTCTTGTATTTCCCATTACTTTCCCTCCTCAGTATTATAGAACTCTTTCTCCTATGTTTAGTCAAGAGGTTACATTAAAACAAAATCCCATAGAAGATGAGCCATTGGGATATCGCCAGCTGTAAATGTTATTTAGATTTCCTTCTCACCACAATGATTTAAGTTGAATAGGAAAACCTCTGCAGATTATAACATTCATCTTATGTTGTATCTTTGAGAAGAGATAACATTAACTTGCTTTTGAATTATTACAGATGAAAGGTTAAACTATTGACTCAACCACTATATATTCAGTATATATATGTTCAGAATAAGGATCAAGTGCAATAGCATTTTTAAATTTCACATTTTATCCTAAAAAGGAAAGGTAGTGAACTAATTTTTCTTCCCAAGGCTTTGATTGTCATCATGATAATTCTGCAGATTCTTTCATATTGCACTTGTCCCCAACACAGAAGAAACAGATGTCAGTAGAGATGCAAAGTAAAACATTTCAGAAATATTCAGCCAGTGTGACATAGAGGGGTATATTTCAAGTATACTTTCCGGAGGAAAAAGAATGCCATCATTATGGTCCTGAAAAATTAAGCCCTAATAAAATAATTAACATGTAATTGCAGTATCATACGACACTACATAGTGAATTTGCAGGGAAAGGGCAATTGAGAATGAAGCCCTTTCCTCTTCAGTGAGGTAGTGGGAATCACAACTACAATAATAATAAACTTTCTATGAACTAAACAAGTTTCTTGGCAGTCCTCCTTCATTTGCCACACTTTGAAAGACTCTATGTGGCACACAACTCCTTAAACGTAAATCCATCAAGCACTGCAGCTCTATTCCCATTACAAGTGAGGCAACTTATTTAACAATTTCTTAGGCAATGTCTCTTGGGTTTAGCTTAGGCAGGAAATGAAGCATAATTAGCACTTTTATGTGGCATTAACAAACAATCTTGTTACTTCATTACTTTTTAATATTTGCACCAGTCTTCTGAAAGCAGATTAAGACCAACTGCAATTTCCATATGTGAGATTCTGTGACTGCAAAGCTCAAAGAATGTTCACTTTAATCAAAACACTATGATGTCTTCAACTAATTTTTTTCACAAAAATCTTTTTGAAAACTTAGCTTTATGTGAGTGAAGTGCTAATTTGAAATGTTTATTCACTTGAGAATGATTTTTCAACTGACAGACATGGCCAGGGCCAGAAGGAAAGGGTGTACATAACAGCACAGAGCTGAATGCATTTTTTAATGGAAAAAAATACAATAACGTTAACTAAATTGCTGAAATGAGAAAAACAAATAAACCCACAAGCAAACACAGATCTTTTGATTTAAAGATAGATCTGACCAGGGAAGTCAAATAATTGGGGATTCTCAGCCCTGTACCAAAAGGAATACTTCAATCTTTGAGTTTTATTCATTGTTGCAGTAATTTATGCTGCTGGATAGTTTAGATCCTGGTATGTAGCAGTTTATATCGTAGTATGTCGATTCTGAGGAACAATTTCCCAAAAACACTTGGCATATGTGCCCTTGGGGTGCTAAGTAAAAGCCAGTGCTAATTAGTTTTGCTATACATGCTGTAAATGAAAGCATAGTGGTCTAACACTCTGTGGCATCATTCTCTAAAACATTCAAAAGAGAAGGAACTTCAAAAAGTTCTAAAGTTTAGCTCCACACTGGGGTTAAATAAAAACTTTCCTTTTTAATAGTTTATACTGCAAAACAAGCTCAGAACTTGCATTTAAATTGAAAATGGCAAAAGAGTAATGAAATCTTTGTAATGCATATTTTCTTTAGACTGGACCTTAGGAAGCATTTCTTTGCCAAGAGATTGGTCAAACACTGGAACAGGATTCCTCGAGGGGCAGTCAATGCCCCAAGCCTGTCAGACTTTAAAGGCATTTGGACCATGCTTTAACCTTCTGTCAGCCCTGACCTGGTCAGGCTGTTGGAGTCAGTGGTCACTGTAGTCCCTTCAGTGAGACAGCCTGTTCTATTGTCTTCATTTGCTTTGACCATAAATTCAAATTACACAAGGTATGCTTTTAGAACATATTGTATTATCATGGTAGTCACAGAGAAACCTAAATAAGTCTTTTTTTATTTTTTTTTTTCAGGACTGCCCCTTAGGCTCAGGTTTTATATTGAGCCAATGATTTTATGTTCATGACATTTAATTTATTAAGGTTTATATGTCATTATTGGGAACTCACTTTTTCTGGCCAAAATCGACATCTTTGATTAGTTCCCTTTTCTTTTGAGTCACTTTGCCCCCTGCTGTACAGAGAGTTAAATAGTACCACAGGCAGCCGTGCCAGGCAGATGTTAGAGCAGCCACCTCTGCATTCCATGTAAAGCACCTCTTTTCAGAAGCTGCCTGTCCTGCCTTCAGGATCAGCAAGTTTAATGATGTCACTGTGCATTGTCACAGCCTAGCACTGCTCTGTGCTGCCTGCTGCTGAAGTAAACAGAAACACAGGCCAGCAGAAGAGGGAGAGGAAACAGCATCTTTGTCATCAGTGAATAAGAAAATTAGACAACCAAAAATGGTGAGGCAGAAAGTGAAGATGCATGAATAATTATCTTAACTGATAGTGGATTTTTTTAAGATGTGAGCAGCACAGGGGGAGAAAAGTACTTGATTTTTTATGTTTAGCAGGTAAGAAAAGCAGCCTAAACCATATCGAATCATAGCTAAAAAATATTTGCCATTTCTGAGTGAGAAACCTTTGGTAGAGTCTGGTAAAATGCTGAAATATTTATGCTTTTTCATATGAGCTAGAACTCAATATCCAATGCTACCAATGCATGGAATGGCCTGGTCATAAGAAACGTTTTAATATGAGTTGTGTTTTTAGTTGAACAGTGATCAACTTCTGTTGATCCAGGTATTTCTTTGTCTAGAGAAAACTGGGTTCAGTTTACCTTCATCTTGTCAAAAGCAGGACTGTCTAAATCCTTTAATATATTCTTAGCAAGTTTTGCTGGTGATCAGAGGCAAATTTTATCACTTTATCAGTGAGGTTTGTCCCTGAAAACTACTTGGGTAAAACATAGTATCTGAAAAACTAAAAGAGCAGCATGGTTCAGAAATATACACACACACATATACACTTACACACTTCACTTTAAGAAGAAAGAAAATCATGTCAAAACAAAATTAATAGAAAAAGAACCCTTAGCTCCAGAAACTTAGATGCTTCTAGTCTTAGCTAAAACAGTGAGCAAGAAAAACCTGAACATCATTTTGAATAGATGAGAATTGGGAGAAATTGTGTTTATCAACCAGAGAAAATGAAGGCACAATAATCATGATTCCAAAGGCCCATATGACAGATTTAGATGTCAAATAATTCAGATATTAAAAAACTCAATCACTATTCAATAGATTTGCTGTTTGTTAGAAATCCAGAGCTGTATCTCAGCAATCACAACTGCATGCCAAGTACAGTTGCTGCACTGTGAGGAATACTCACCACATTCTACTTAGAATGGGTCCTTTGAGAAGGGTGGCACAACACAGAAGTAAATTGTAGTGAGTTACATGTACAGTATTGGCTTGAAACAGTTAACACTGGTCTACCTGTGTTGAGGGCAAGTTCCTTGCACTATGGATTTTAGCTGGATTCTTAATGGCATTTGAACTTTTTTACTGCGGTAGCATCATGTACTAGCATACTAAACATTTACCACAGGCAATTTCTGGGTGTGAGGTGAAATACTTCTCGACATCTCTGAAACACTATAGAAATAAATACATAGAGACTGGATATATAATCCAATTTCTAAATACAGCCTACATGACAAATGAATGTAAGTTGTATTACAAAAATATTTTCATTTCCTACTTTCCTTTAAAACACACCACCTCCTCTGAATACCACTTTTCATTCTACATTTTACAAATCAAAGCTGGCAAAAGGAAACCATTGCTTTCACAATGTCTGTAATCAATATGAGTGGAAAATTAATTGATTACTTAGGCTATGGTCTCCAGATTTTCAAAATATTTCGGGCAGCATATAATGAACTCTTGAAAATTGGCAACTGGTATCAAAATGGGAGGCACTGGCTGCTATTCCAGTGCCAGCTCATGGTTAAGTTGCTACTCGGGCACTTAAAAGTAAAGCTGAGCTCTCAGTCATAACTGCAGATGGTGAACTTTTGAAAATGTGGCATTGCATTAACTTTTAAAGCAGTGGCTTGGCTTCAGTGCCCACTATACATTATAAGAATGAAAAGTAAAAACCATAGTCTCCAAGCCAAATGAATACACAAAATAATCTAAAGCCACATACTGTCTACTCTTTCTTCTTAAAGTAGTTGAAATGTGCATATTTTTGAGCATGGCATGAGCTATTTAAAACCTATTTAATACATCATCTTGCTCTTTCCTCATATCAGCACATGATCTGATTTTATAATCAGAGGCACGGTCAGCTTATCACATTCTGCAGTTCAAAATGTCAGCACTGTAAACTTGCTCAGAGTAAACCAGGCACTTTAGAACAGAGGGACTGCATGCTGAGTTTGGACACAGAGAATAGATGAATCCTCTTTATATTTTACAGAATAATACATGAGTCAATACTTGTTACAAGGGCAAATTTCCTTTGAGGGATTATGATGAACAGGATAACTGTGGGCACACAAGTTCCCATCAATAGAGCCCTAGCAGTCTCACTCCTTTCCTCACTCAATTATCCATTTAGAAATGTGTGTGCTGTATCAGGATAAACATGCTTAATGCTGCTCAATTAATTTTCTATCAGTTTTGGGGGTGTTCTCCCTTTCTCTCTTCCTAACCTCCTAAAGTGTTTGACACATGAACGGCAGAGTTGGCTGTGAGTAGATATTTGAAGGAGATTATCTTCTCTACAACTCTGAGTGTGAAAAACAACTATGAGGTCTTATATGGTTTTGAAGGAATCAGGAAAAAGATAAGGCCACATAGTATGTCGCTTCTTGAAACATAGTAATTTCCATTTTTTTCCGTTTCTATTTAGTTGAAAAGGTTAGCTTACCCTTTCTATCATACATCTGCCTAAGAGCTACCTGATACGTGGAGATAGTATAAAACCCAGCATTTCATTGACAGGTCCATGTGAATAGAATCACAGCTTTGAAAAGATCTGAGATCATGAGTCCAACCTTTAATATAACACTCCCAGATCCACCACTAAACCATGTCCTTAAGCATTGCATCTACACGTCCTTTAAATCCCTCCAGGGATGGTGACTTAGCAAAGAAAAACCTTTTACTAAAGCAAAGAAGACTGAATTAACCAAAGCCTGTTAAAATAAGGACAATTTTTTTTAAGAAAGTGACTACATTATTATCATTACTGTACTAAGCCCAAAACATTTTGATCATTTTTCCTCTGGGACCAAACAGTGTAATAATAAAAGCCCCACAACTTTGTTCTAAGTATCAGAGAACGCATCTAAATTAATCCTTGAGTGTTTCTATTGATGCATTTATGAATAACATCCTAGAGAATAAAAGTAGGATCCCAAAGATTGGAAAGCAGAAGCTGAACTACCACTCCTCAAAGGTGCTTGAGCACCTTTTAATCTACGACAGCAGTTTTAAAGAAAGTAGGATGGAGTCCATGAAGGACTTGGGATACCAAAGTGACTCCCTCTGAAGTGTATCATTTATCAGCTGAAATGGTGGGAAGGCCACAAAGAACACACATAAGTAGATCAGAAAGATACTTCTCATGTGCATCACAGAAAGGCTAATCTATACTTCATGCTTAGACAATATTCTTTACGGCATACAATGCTCAAGTCTGCTCAAAAATCTTGCCGTGAGCAATCTCAGCCATCAATCTGTACTGGGACTGCTCTTCACAGGGTAAAGTAAATTTTAAGAAGGAAAATGTTATTGATCCCACCTCTGGCAATGTGGGTTTTTGCTGTGTCTTTTGCAATTCCTGTAACCCTGCTCTAGAAGTTTTACCTTTAATATCTAACATTTTTATTCTAATGGTCAAAATTCATTTCTGCTGATACCAGCAGGTGCTGCCAACTAAGGCCAAGCTAATTGGGCACTGCTCCTCACTCTTGGCCAAGCCCTGAAATATTGCAATCAAATGTTTTCTCCTCACAAACAATTCAAAGAAAATTCTCACAGGTTTTGTCAGTTCCTGATTTAAAAGGAAAGACTTGTCAAGGTTTTGGTCAATAAGTCAAGGGAAAGTGAGGAGAAGGACTGCTCAGCGTGACATAATCTGCTATTTCTTTCCATTACACATATATATTATTATTATTTGTAGTACTTCCATTGGTACTTTTGCCAATTTTTTATAGGAGTTTGATTCATTTGACTTGTATTTTGTGTCCTTGTGTCAATTGCTGTCATGGTGATACCTTGTTCATTTCTGTTCTGAAAAGACTAAGCTGCAACTCACGTTTTCATGATTTCTTAAAGGCAGTTTATTTGAACGTGCTTCAAAAAGTATGAATCAATAGAAACATTTTTTTGATCAACCTAAGTTTCCTAGGTGTGAACCCCTAAATGAATCTCTAAATCACTGGTACCTACAAATGTCTCTCAATTTACAATGCATTTACTGTACAGCTACAAATAGAGTAATATTCAACTCTGTGAAGAAAACTAAACAGGAGCATAGAGAAAAACATCTTTAAGTATAATGATCAGATTTTATGCATCCGTAAGGCACTTGATAACTCTCTGTAAGTGCAATAACTTCTGCAGCTGAGAAAAGTAGTTGCCCTTAAATCACGATTTCTGAACAAGTGCAAATCTGGTAAAAGTGGGATAACAATGAAACCTCTGGTAATTGTTACCTAACAACAAAATACCACTCTCCTTTAGTGGCATACTCGAAATTTTGCTGATACTAATACTGGATTTTTTTTCTTCTGCAGGAAAATGTTGCAATATCCAGTTGGGTTGCGATGATTAATTAATCTATCATCTGGCTAATGAGGAATGGTAGCTGTATGTCACAGAATTTCAAGGATAACTTCAACTTCTCAAGGATCTCAAGCTGAAATTTTTCTGCTGACAAGTGGTCTAATTGAATTTTAATGAGCTGAAAATTGAGATTTTTTTAGACTTCTTAATTTTTATAAGTAGCTTTCTTTGTGACAATCTCATTATAATTACATATAGTTCAAATGGTTCTACATCACATATTCCCCCAGAAACAAATATTCTTCCCAAATCTATCACCTTATCTTTGAAAACACATTATCTCTATTGGCCCCTAAATGCTTGTTCTTCTTGTTATTTTGTTGGAGTTTTTTAATGGATCTACAGTGGGAAATTTGGAAGCACTTCCAAGCATCTATGGCTCTGCTTCTGAGCCAATTTTAATTCCACATGGAGTGAATATTAAAGACTGCCTTCTAAATCCTTCTCTTCTCAGCCAGTGCCCAGAAAAAAGAAACGTGAGTGCTTGTGAGTTGCAGGATAATCTCCAGCTTGCACTAAACAAATGACAGGATTCCTCTGTGCCCTGTGATCTGGGTCATCTACTCGTGTCAGATGAAGTCTCTGCCTACTGAAATATTTCAGGACAGGTAGCTACACCAATACATCCCAAACTAAACTCAGCTGCACGACTTGATTCTTTCCATTATGGCACTGGCAATACCTGTAGCTAATAGCAGTTGTTAACATTCCTGTTTATTCTTCAAAATAGAGAGACTTTTCTTTTCTTGCATGTCCTCAGTAATAGCAAGGCTTATTCTCCCAGACTTCCTCTCTGAAGTACACTGCAGTGTATTTGGCACTCAGGCACAGGCTGCACTCCAGTCAAACACAAGCTGTGGTGCTGCATCACATCAAATACTCCCCAGGGCTACAAGCTGCACATGAAGACAAGAAAAAATGTTTCTCCTACATTTCTGTGTTCATTGGACATGTCTGCAATTGTAGCTAATACAGTATTGCCACTCAGTATGAGCTGAATAGGAGCAACTTTCTTGATGGAATAATGCATTATTCACAAGGAGAGAAACAGTGAGCTGGCTCTGTGCTGCTGAGTTTGTTTGTTCCCTTTCCAAGAACAGTCCTTCAGTTTAACATCTCCCTTACTTCAGGTTTTATCACCTGGGCCTTCTAACTGGCCCTTTCCAGCCTCTTAAAAAGAAAACCAAACCAAACAAAAAAACAATCACAGAAAACTAAAAGCTAAAAGAGGCAGTGTGTGGCAAGAAGAGTCTCGGGCAAGCACATCCTCCTTGGGAAGGGCAGCATCTGTTGGAGAGGAACAGTGGTCCCTGCTGAGAGTGGCCCTGAGTCAGTATCAGTTCAAACTGATGAGAGCTGGCTAAGCACCTGCTTTCAAAAACACCATGTTGAAACTATCTGATTGCACGTGCAAACAGCACTGAAAATGCTGCTCTCGGGATGAAGGAGAGGACCTAGTTCAAAGCAAAGCTGTTAATTAGCTATGAGATACCAAAAGGCTTAGTCAGCACTAACTCAGGGTAGCATCTCACTGATTTGGAGAATATTCAGAGCTCCCAATTTTAGAAACATGCAGACACTAAGAAACATTTTACTCTTCTTAATGTTTGAACTTCAAATTCTCTAAGATCCAGCTTCTAACAAGGACAGTCATTTCACTAGCACTGACAAATCAAGCAGTGCCAAAGTAGTTCTTTCAGTTCAATGCACATCACTACCCCTAAAGTCAACTGAAACTACTTTTTGATAATCTCTTGTTCAGGTCTTGAGAGTGTCTTAGAAATGTTTTCTAGATAATTTCTTGAGTTTTTAAACCACTTTAAAGGCAATGTTGTCTTTCTATTGGTAGTTAAACAAACACAAAGATATTCAGAGCTGAGAGAAACACAGATTCTGCTCATGCACAGAAAACACAGGATATACAATGCACTTGCCTCCTTTTCATTATCATCAATTATGAACAGGTTTAAAACTTGAGCTAAGTTTTATTCATCTACATCATGCTCTGGTGCTACCACGTTTCTTGGTTTTTAGGATGGGACTGCTCAGTCCCTCAGGTGTTTTTCTGAAGTATAGACAGGTTTGGCTGCTTGGTTTGGTTTGTTTGATAGCAGCTCTCACACTTGTAATCATTGCAAAGCAGAAGGAAATAATTCTTTTACTAAAAGATCATACAACTTCAAAGAGAAACTTAACCCCATAAGTAATTTTTAAGGAGTAACAGCAGATTGCAACAAGACCACAGATGACAAAAAGTGTCTCTCAGGTTATATATAACCTGATTAAATAAGAACTGTTTGTCTTTACCCACTCCCCAAAGCCCTTTAGGAGCTAAGACAACAGATGTTTGTCACTACAGCCAGTCACATGCTGCAATTTCACTCTGGTGAACATATTTTGGAAACAAGCTAATGAGGTGATCTGCAAGAAATATGTTTGGTTCCCTTTGGCTAATATTTCATTACTGATGTCATTTACCCTCTATCATTAGGCAGAAACAACCTGTAATTACTTTATCCTCTAGAAAGAAATAAAAAACCATATTAAGAATATTCTCTACAAATGTGTCTAAAAATACAGATTTGCACAAGTATCTCTAGTTCTTCATAACACCAAAATTGAGAAATTAGATATTCAAAAACTCAGTGTTCCCATAAAAATTGGAATCACTTTTCTTTGTATATTTTGTTACATTGTAGTGTGATTTCTTCCCAACTTGGTTCTCTGCACTAAGCTCTCTGGAGCATCCCTTTTAACAAGTTTACCTATCAATCTCTTTAAAAGTTACACTGATATTTCCAAGTTTTTTGCCAGAAGAGTTTGTGACAGATTTAGACTGTTCACTGAAAATTGGAAATTTTCCAAGGATAAAGACTCCTTTTTCAATTATTTCTAGTCATTACAGAAAAAGAAATTCTTTTATTGTATTGATTGCTGTCATCAGGATTCAAAATAAATTTTAATTGCACCACTGAAGATATAATTGCATAATCTGCAATTATGCATTTACCCAAACTAGACCTTTTCTCTGTAAGTCACAAGATAGAAAAATTACCTGAAATTTCTAAGCACTGTTGTCA
Organism: Vireo altiloquus; assembly: GCA_013396875.1. Taxonomy (NCBI): domain Eukaryota; kingdom Metazoa; phylum Chordata; class Aves; order Passeriformes; family Vireonidae; genus Vireo; species Vireo altiloquus. The sequence continues at coordinate 153,934 of VZRF01007635.1, forward strand.
AAGTGGAGCCCTTAAAGCTTTAGGAATTATTAGAGACAATTTTTAACACCTATTAGTCATGGTGAGATCCTGTTAAAAAATAAAACCAGGATGGACTTTACCTAAGATAATTATTATTAAATTAATTAGCAGAATTCTAACAACATTACAGACTGTATGGAAAATATTTCTAAAAACTTCACACAATTTCAGCTTTAATTAGACTGTTCATTGCTGTATTCATCATGGCAAAAAAAAAGATAAAAACAAGAACTTAAGAAGGAAGAGTATCTGAATCTGTATTCTGGTGTGCTTTTTTTGCTAAGTACTTACTGGGCATTTCTTTAATGGGATATTTTCACATTTACATCTAGTCAGTTAAAAAGAGAATTAAAAGTAGCATCAAACATTACATCCTCCCCTGGCTCATTCTACCAAATTTTGTCATTTTACAAACACATTTTTTTTCAAATGTTTCTTCCTCCTTTGCTGCTGTGTGAAATAATCAAACATAAGACAGATGAACTAAAAAAAGTCTTTTATTTATGATCTAGCTGTCATTTATAACAATGGTAGGGTAAAGACTTATTGGAAGGAAGTATAATGTTTATGTAAAAGCATTAACTTTAAGTTGGATATCAAATAATTTTTCATTTCTCTGCAGTGGGCTTATGTTAGTGCTCATTTTTCTGAGTGTTCAAGAGAACACTCTTGAAAACAAAATAAAAAATTAATCTTACAGGGACAGTAACTGTGACACTATTGAGTGTGATGAACTGAGCTGCAGTTTTCACAGAATCACAAAATATTCTTGGTTGGAAGGGTCCCACAAGGATCAATGAGCCCAACTCTTAAGCAAATAGCCCAGACTTAGGTGGAACATTTTTTTTGAAAGGGATTAAGCAAAAACAGATTAGCACTCAGCTTCACTGTACAGTTTGTGTCTAGTGAAGTCAGACACGATGAATTTGCAAAGTCCAGGGGTCAAGATGAGAGACAGGTGATAGCAACACCACCACACCCAGAGACTGTGTGACTTAAGTGGTGAATCAAACCTGGGGAGCACCAGCCTTTAGGAGAGCACAGAATGGCAGAACCAACAGGCAAACCACAAAACCTCCACTGGAAAGTTTAGGTCCTATCAGCATTTCCCCTAACTCATGTTTTCCCTCAAGATTTTTATTTTTTTACTGGGGTTTTTGGTATAATGTCATATAAAAGTAATACTTTTAGAAATGGTAGGATAACACAGTCGAAATTCCTCTGTTTGGAACCTGCTGTTCTACAGGTAACAAAATATCCCAGAATCAGTTTGTGTGCCTAGAAGCAAAATTCCTAAAAATCACTCTCAGTCACTCTCACATGACAACATTCAAAGATGTGACTCAGAAACATGACAGTCATGTCTCAGCAAACTCCAGTTTGTGACACAGCAATTTGGGATCATCATGGCTCTGGAAATAACAAGATTTCAAGTTATACTCAGACCATTAAGGTCTGTCCTGGACTAAGCAGTCATGAAAGTAAATAAATAGTCACTAATGAACAACTGATATTAGAGACATATTACAGACCTCTCAAATATTTAGATTCTCCCTTACTTCCTCTGCACTGCACAGCTGGGTGAGTTTGTCATTGTCTGCTATGACAATGCAGCAGTAGGGAACATGAAAAAATGGCTTCCACATAATGAATTCCGTTGTTTAAACTAAAGCAAATTACTACATTATATAAAATAAATGGGACAGATTGTTTGATTGATTTATTGAGGAAATGATGAGATATTAACTGCTTATAGTATAAAGACATTTTAACACAGCTATTAAGATTTCCAATTAAAAATACATTTGCAAAGCAAAAGAAAGGGAAAAAGAACAGAGTACCTCCTGAAAAATGAAATTTATCAAGCAAAATTGAAATCAATTAACAATTAGTAATACTCTAGGACTTAATAAACTTGTGATTAGGATGATGGAAATAGTGAACACAGTTTCCATAAATTTAAATTCCAGCCTTGGGCAGACACCCTAAAGTGAATAATGTTTCACAAGTCACCTAATCTTATCATATATAAAACTACATCTGCATGATTCTATCAGATACTCAACAGACTGCACAACAGTTAAGAAAGTAATGTGAGAATTTATAATAAATGGCACAAGCCAGGTTAGATTTAAATACTTCTGATATGCAAGAATGAAAATAATCTCAATTTAATTCATTAATTTATGAAATTCTAAAATATCTCTTTAGAGCCTTCTAAGCTATCAAAGAGCTAGAGTTCTTTTTAATCATAAAGTTTTAGTTCATCTTCTGTCATTATTTACAAGTGTCTATTTTAAAATGTTCTGAGTTTAACAAAGTCATCCAATTTGATATCAAAGAAAATAAGGCCTTTAGATTTATTAATATCAGTAATAGTTGTGAAATTATTTTTCAGTGCGTTTTCCTCTTTTTCCTAGTTCATTCCAAACATTTTCACATAATAATATTCCTGCCCCTCATCTTTATTCCCTTCTACATGCATATGAAAGTCATATCTTTGATAATCCATTTCCTTTGAATGCTCCCATTAAATGCATAATAAAGTCAATAATAAACAAACTCTTAACTGCAGACACTTTGCATCTCTGCAGTTTTTCTAACACAGGATAGATTCTAGTAAATATTTCTTTTATGTTTTTCACATTTTTGGATGACGTTGAAAGGGAACTCAGTCTCGGTGACACAACTGAGGAAATACAACCACAGTAAAGATTTATGTTGTCATATAAAATTGTCTTCTTGATTTACAGAACATCACGGTATCCTCTCCACAGCAGCTTAAGGACCTTACTTTTTTCTTACAGTCAAAGAGTGGATTGAGAAAGGTGAAACAACAGAACAGGTATTTATGCTTTAAGTACTTCATCATATGGGTTCTTGAGAAAAAAAGGGACAGAGTCAGCAAGTGTGGAAAGAGCACAAGCAGTTATTACTGAATCATAGGATTATCTAGGTTGAAAAACCCTCTAAGATCATTAAGTCCAACTGTTACGCCAGCACTGCCATGTTCACCAACTAACCTTCTCCCCACGTGCCCCTTCTACACTGCTTTTGAACACTTGTTGATGCCAACATTTCCCTGGGCAATGTTTCAATGCCTGTGTAGGCTGCTGAGCCTGCCACACACCGAGGATCCCCTGGAGGGATGGGCCCTAGTAGAAGAAACACTCCCCAGGTCAGGGTGAAAGAAAGGCTTTTCCCTGGGTACCCTGTTCTGTTATGTTAATATACCCCAGTTCTGTTTCCCTGTTTGGCTCTTGTCCCTCAGCCTCTCCCTCCCTGTTCCCCACTGGTTCCCTCACCCAAGCCCACTGTGTCCCACCCCCGCACCCTCTGATGCTCAGCCCCTGATGCTCTCTCTGCCCCCTCCTCCCCCCATAATTAAGCCTGGACCCTTCCCTGATGCTCTGTGTTTTGTCCTTGGAACCACCCACACGCACAGCTGGAATAAACATCTCCGTGGAACCCCTTACAAAGATCCTTCCTGCCTCTTTGCTGTCGGCCATCTTCAGAGCTATTCGGCATGAGTGTGTGTGTGTGTGTGCTGGCCCTGCTGAGTGGATTTTATTGGAGAAGCTTTCAGAAGGTAGCAGCATCATTACCCTCTCACCTCCCCATGCTACAAATGCCTGACAACCCTTCCAGTGAGGAATTTTTTTTTTCTAATATCCAACCTAAAATTATGCAGCTATTTTTATTCAAAATTATGGGAATTGAACATTCAGTCTTAAAATGTTGGCTAATATCAGATGCCTGAAAAATCTCTCACTGGGGGATAACTCAGTGTTGTTATCTGCAGTGACTTTCATGAGTTTACCTGAAATAAAATAGCACTGTTATTAACCAGGTGTACTAATATTTACTAACCTGTCACTTTGAGTTTGTAGTTGAGGAAGTAAATAGGAAAGAGGAATGTCTCAGCTCTAGAGAGCTGGGAATCAAGGTGCACGAGTCTATTTTCAATTGGTTCCAAAATTTTTAATAACATCTTCCTAGAGGAAATGGCTTTTTTACAGCCCAGGTCCAATACTCTCACCAGTGGGCACAGCCTCTGCTCAGCTCCAGTCCCAGCACAACTCTGGGCTGATAAATGTGCTGTGTGTCCTTCTGGTGTCTGACTACCATGAGATTAAAGCACTACTCCTACTATAGCAAGAAGTTTACACCCTCTGACAGCTTCCCTTTTAGTTGGTGAATTTTCAGAATAATTGCACATATAAACCAAGCGCTTTGCTTATTTATATGCTCATATTTAATGACATAGTCTTGCAGTAACTTCTGAAATTATGATGAATGACGTTTTAAATTACTATTCTTGCCTATTTCCATTCTATATGTACTTGATAGAATCAGGCAAAGTAATATTATTTCATATATATTCAGAAATAATGTTTTTTCAGAAAATGCAAGCTGAAGAAAATACTCATATATAAACTATTCCAAAAGCTTTCTTAATTAAATTTTTAACTGCACATGATATAATACTCAAGCCATCACAAGAAGGTAAATTATATTTATTTTGTCCTGTGTCAAAATGTTTGGGATTGCAACTGTAGTATTTGAAACAGTTTACAAATTTTATGTGGATTTCTGAGCATTTTCAGCTCCTCTATAGGGTTTGGGATTTTTTTCTTCTCTGCTACGTTTTTTAGCCCTCTATAATTCAGTTTTGATGCAGACCAACCAATCAAAGGTGGAAGAGTTGGTCCCCTGCATGAGCTGCCCAAATCCATGACTGCTTTGCTTAGGCAACCAGCTTGGATGCCATAAGGGCTTCCCACAACATTTTGGTGCAAAGACTATAAAAAAATTCATTGATCAGCTACTAATTGATACACAACTGTCTGAAACAAATTTAAGATATACTGACGCAAGTATCACTTTATTCTTTTGTAAATATTCATTTCTGGGGTTTAGTGAAAAATTTTAATAACAGGAAAACGTATTTCTTAATTACTGATCTAAACTATCATAAACTAAATGCCAAATAATCCATAAATGCTAATCTAAACCTACTTTCACTTCTGTGCAGAATGCAGTTCAATGAATAAGTAACAGACTATCCTCCACAGAGCAATATACTCTATCACAAATCTTGAGCTGTATTTCCTCCGTTATTTTTTGTCCAAAATATGATTCCAAAGAGATATTATTAAGTTACAACACCTTAGTCCTTTTCAAGCTCCAGGCACTTAATATGCGGAATTTTAGATTGCTTTTTTTATATTCTGCCTGTTCCTGCCTTCCTTACTGTATGTAAAGGTATTAAAACTGTCTGCTCCAATTTCCCCTCTGCTTAGGAAGATATGACAGAGAGATGAAAAAGACTACCTTTCGTCTTGAAAAGCTAAACATACCATAAAAAAAGAAACAGTGGAAACTAATAGTGCCTTACCAAGGCAGTTTACATCATGCCACCACTGAAAATACACTAAAATAAAAGTGTGAGACATAGCACAAGTCCTTTCAGGTTTTTTCTAGAAAAACTGCAACTGCTATTCCTCATATTTTGAGCTTCTATTAGAATGCCCTAGTATAAAAGAAATTCCATTAAATTAGTCTCATTATTAAAATTTTTAAAAAAGAACTGAATGATTATTCACTACAGAGGAAGACAATTTTTAAATTTCATTTTACTTAAATAAAAGTGGTTAATCTTTGGGGGGGCAAGGGAGATATGGTTTCAAAATATCTATTAATGACTAAAAGTTAGACTGAATCAATCTCCATTCTCATAGATTTCTATGCTTAAAATTGAATCCTGATAATATTTTTATGTGCAGCTCTTGTTGTCTTGAAAAAATAAGGAAGAATCATGTTTGGATTCTTATGACTGAAGTACTAGAGGATATATCTCTACTTGTAGGTGGAATCTGAAGTTGCAGTATGTAATCCTAGAGTTTGTTGCACCATAGATAACAGAATTTGTGGGGGAAAGAAAAGAAAACCGTTTTTGCATAGATTTTTTGGGGTTGGAAGAGACTTTGAGAATCAATACACACACATACAAAAAGGAGACTACTTTCCAGACAGTTTGAGACAAATGAAATTTGCCACCACAGACCAGGAGAAACATTACTGCATGTCTTCAGGCCTTTTGCAAAACCAGAAATTGCTAATAGGAAGCCATGAAAGCCAACTTCTGAGCTATCAGTTTGCACATAGTCAAGAGGTTGATTTTGTTCACTCTCATACAACTTCAGAAGAAATATTGACCCATTAGTCATACCAAAGGTAAATGAAATTATTTCAGATCAGGAAAAGCATTTGAAAAGGCTCACTACACTAAATGAATTGGCATAGCTGCTTGCAGCAGCTGGAAGAGGTTCCACGAGGAAACAGCCCAAAGCCCAGATAACAGAGGGCTGTTCCATCAGCTTGGCATCACAGAGTCAGACCTCAAGTCACTCAATGCAGCATTAGTCCAACCCCACACACTGGGATATTCTGAGCTGCATTACCAAACAACTGCACCACAGAGAACAGACACACTGGCTTCCTCTTCAAGATCAAAAAATAGTTTTATAGTTTTCCCTCAGAGCTTGTGCCATTAATGGTTAACTGAGCCTATTCCCCCTCGACTGCTCAGCGAAGGCTTGGCAAGGCTCAATGGCAGTGGGTGCCTTGAGGCTGGGAGAATCTCCTGCTGTTTCTGGAGAACTGGTGACAGCAGCACAGCTGATTTTATGTCAGATATTTGCATTACTTTTATGCTAACAGCTTACTTTTAATGTCATGGAAATCAAACATTGCAAGACAGAATAATCAAGGCATCTCTTCCTAAGACACTCAGTTAATTACCCTTTTCTACACAGGTGAAAACAGTGGTGTCTCAGATGCCTCTGTAAAGCAAGAAAACATAAGCAATAATTTCAAACAAGTGACTATTTCAAATACACTTTAGTTGTCAACTGGTGGGACATTTACTATATAATTAGTGGGGTGTCTTTTTTCAGACTGAGAAGATTATTACTTAGTGAAACAGTTCTCCTATATTGATAATAAGAGGGGGAATAGTTTAACTTAGGAAACTTGAAATATTTTCCTACAAGCTCATTTTGACCCCATGTCAGTGGTGATGGCAACATAATCCATAACATGGAACAATCAAGATAAGTTATTTTTCTGCACTGCAAAAGCAAAATAAAAGTCAGCTCCTGGTTTGCATTCCACAAGCTGCTTATCTGGAAGATCTGATAGGGAGAATTTCCTTTTAATTAGCAAGTGAGAAGTGCTAATATGAATATGCTGACATAGGATAAAAATCTACCCATCCCATGCTGTACAATGATATATATATGTATATTCAGTCTACTCTGAGAGTCAGCTTAAAAGACAAATGACTCTAGTAAAGACTAATATGGTGTCCATGTCATATAAAGAACAATATGCAGCAGAATGAGGAGCACAATTGAGTACAGTAATCAAGGTGATTACATATACAACTGTTTTGCATTCAGCCTTTTTTTCCTGCCATATAATGCACTTACCCAAGTTGCCTTCCTGTACTACACCCCACTTCAGAAAAAATTACAAAAACATTAAGAAGAATAATCAAGGAATTTAATTGGCAGATGTGGTACAAACTCTAGACATGTAGAGAGAGAAACTGATTAAATCCATACACTGATAAAATAGAACTTCATTAATTGTTCAGACAGTGAGTTTTTGAAGCAGCAGAGAAATTAGATCTCAGTATATTTCACTAATTAGGGTACAGTAACAAAACCACAGTTCATACCACTGGACATCCAGTTGATGGTTTGTTGCATGTTACTTGTGGTGACTTGAAGGAATTATTCTGGATGGAAACCTTTATATACAGGCTATGTAAAACATTCTCCATCAATAAACCCAACTTGTCTGCTTACAGTCCCGCTAAACTCTGCATGGAGACAGAGTACTTTGCTGTGACTACTCTGGCAGAGAACTGTAGCAACAGATGTCCCCAACTATTTGGATCAATACCACAAAATTTGGTCCAGTGGGAACACACTTGCCTCTCCAGATATGTAGTGAATTAAATGCCCCATGAAATAAGACCCAAGTCATAGCCAAACAGCAATGGAAGTCGAACAAATTTAGCTGTGTCTTGTTCACTGGATTCTATTAAAACAGCCCAAATCAAGGCAGTTATACTAAGCAGAACGGCATTATTATGTTATTTTAGTACTTTGAAAACGTAAATAGAGTGATAGGAATTGAACACAACCTCTGCTTTCATAATGTTCTTGGAAGCCCACTTATAAAAGAGTAAATTTTCACATGGCAAAATCCATCAAATAGATTGTGTAAACATCAACAATTCATTATCTCCTATATCCTGCTCTTGTAAGGATTTTACATTCATCCTCAGCTGAGTGTTCAACAGACATAACAGAATGTACATGGTAAAACACATATATAGCAGAAGGGAAAAATTCAAATGTCTTAGTGTTGGTAAAAGAAATTTGGTGAAATCTGCGAGGAATGACATATGGAAACAACTGAACTGCCATGATCATGACCATATGTTAAAAATGTACAACACGTGGAGAAACTAAAAGAGAAAATAAAAACAAATGCTGCATTTATCTCTCCTGCTTCTGAGAAGTGACACATTATCACTAGCAAAGTAGACATGGATTTACAAGAACAGCAAACAAAAAAAATCTTTGATATCAATAAGAAAATATTGGACCAAAGACAAACTGAATTATTATTCCTATTCTTATATAGTTGGACTATTTCTTTTTAATAGAAAAAAGTCACCTGATGACTTTCTGAGGTCTAGGGCAAGGCATTCCATATTTTGTAGTGAATGCCTGAATTTCGGTGAGCATGTTAAGCATAAAACGTTCTGAGATAACTAGGGAAACACATTTTCATTGCCTTTACTTAACTTCTTTTGGAAATAAAAGCTCTCCACAGTGTTCTCTGTTAGAGAAACTCCAATTGAAGAGTTTCAGAAAAGCTTAAGAAGTGGCCATTCTTAAACACATTCTGAAAGATCCCAATTGATGCTTGTAGGAACTTTCTTGGCAATGGATCTAATTATGGAGAGCGTATAACCTGGAAAAGCAGATACAGAAATAAAGGCCAATAGTGATAAAGGCCATCAACACGTCTTGAAAGGTGTTTTCATCTTACACTAATGGACAGCAACTACTATGCAGAAATGAAGGTAAGAATCTAAGTCTTACAAGCAACAGAATTTCTGTGTGAATCACAAAGTTTGAAATCTGAGAAGTGATTAAAATAATAGTTTGCTGTGTGGCAGCAGTGTGTGTATCACACACTGGGTCAAGCATGCAGAAGAAGGAAGGGCAGCACTGGAAAGGGGCAGGATGTGATGCCCAGAGTAGAACTGCTGTTCTTGCAGGGCACTTTCACTGTCTCTCTCCACTTATCTTATGCCATCCCGCGAAGCAAACACGCTCTCCAGATGGATCATGCAGCTGTGCTCATGGCTCAAAGGTGTGTCAGCTCCTATTTGTTCACAAGTCAGCCAGCAGGCTCTTGTCACAGGGCAAGGATCAATACAGACACATGCTAAAAAGAGCAAGTGAGTCTGGGTGGGCTGTGGTGCTCATGCAGAGCGGGCTCCCTCTGGGACTAAAGGATTTGTGGTCTGGGCATCTCCCTTTCTCAGGTTTACACTCTTACCCAGCATGCTGCAAGGGCAAAATAATAACCAAAAAAGAATAATCAATAATAATAACTCAAATGGAGACTTTGCTGTTTCAGGAGGTGGGAAGTGGTATTTGATCATTTCTATAAATTAATATATTTGCATTTTTCTAGATATTTTAATTTCATATTTCAGCTCCAAATACTTCGAAATTGTCTTGATTTTACTTTATCAATTCTTTCCTTCTCTGATATTTCAAAATTACACCAGATTTCAATGCGATTTTTTTTTGGTATGATTGAGCACTTTACTTCTTTCAGTACATGCCATAGTCAATATAATATTTTGTGTCACCTTTCAGAGGCAGGAGGCAGTGATTCTCAGTCCCCTCAGCCCATTCCAGTAGCTCACTCACATTGCAGTGCTCCAAAGCTAAAAAATTTAAGATAGTCTCAGGGTTACCTTTCAGTATCTATGGTAGCTACTAAAACTCTTTTGAAATTGTGCTGCTCACAGAGTTTCTTGTCCTCATGTACATAAAGATGACAGCTCTTATCATCTCTCTTTCAATTCTCATTTATTATAAATCTCATTCCTGGGGTGACCAACTGAAAATATCATATTTGATGGCAATTTCATGACTGCAAGATTTTGGGGAAAATTTGAAAGTGGAAATCTGCATTTATCCAAAACATCAATGGATATCCAAGTATTCGGAATATTTTTTAATAATGGTTCTGATTCAAAGTCCATGTCATAGCTTTTAAGACTAAATTCACTATTTTTGAATTCTTAACAGCATATAAATAATTATGAACCCCCTGTGAGAAAAATATGGTCTGGATGTAGTTGTTTGTCCTGGGACTACTTTTTTAGCTAAAATTATAAAGCAATATTTATTTTACAAAAGGGATGTATAGATATTAGAGCCCATACTTTACTAGATGTACATATGATAACCTGATAGGGAATATTGCTGGTGTGCCACATCCCCCACACCCATTCACTTCTCATCTGCCCTTTCTCAGTATATTTGTTTATACACATGTTGCATCTAGACTTCTCATTTGTTCTCCAAAACATAATTGCAAAGCTGAGGAAAAGAAATAAAAAATAATAGCAAGCTCCAAAAGCAGCAATTCAAAGCCTAGCAACCTGTGAGAGACTGAAGGAAAAAAATCACAAATTATCTGCAAGAGGCAGTTGGAACAAGGGCTTGGGGTAAACAGACACACAAAAAACATGTCAGCCATGATAAAGAGTGTAAATTTGAACAGATGTCACTTCCAGAGCAGCAGCAGGCAGATTAAACTGAATTGGCTTTGGATGAAATCCAAGGAAGAGCGAGAAAATATGATGCTTTCACCCTGAGCACTTACAGAAATCTAGTCTCCAGAACCTCTTTTCTTTAGTAATCATAATTGAACTGGGCTAAAAATAGAAAGAGTCTTCCATAAAAGCAGTTTAAAATAAACTCATTCATTGTACATACATATTGTTCTGTAAATGTTTCATTCTCAGGTAAAAAGAACAAAAATCCCTGTCTGCTATGAAAGAAAGTGCTAAATGAGGAGACTTCGAGTTATGATAGTTTACAGTAGCAGAAATTTCACCAGCATGCTACTTGTGCTTAATGAATCTAGGCCAATACTCTGAAAGAAAACATAATGTTGCAATCTTCAAGTTAAATCATAATCATTATAAATTTTTGTTGTATTCATTGTTTCTTGAATAATTCTGGTTACCAGTGCTTTGTGCATGTCTGTTTTAAATCACTGCTCACTCTTACTTACATATTTCAGTTTATCATATATGATGTACACCCACAGAAGCAAAGAGAACACAGAGCTCTGAATGCCTGAGTCAAGAATTAACAGAAATATCTATTTGGATTTCACCTAAAAACATTCTAAACAAACTTCATTCTCTAATTCTGGTCATTTACATCATTGTTACACTTTCCAAAGCCCTAAAGATGGACCAATTACATCTCTCTCTGTAGCACGTAAGTTTGTCTATTGGGTTTTGTGTTGCTTTTGATGCTTTTTTCCTGGGACTGAAATGTCTTGACTTTGAATGCTAACAATGAAAAAAAAGTTATGCCAGTGGCCACAATTTTAATAAGGACATCTCCAGAAAAGTTTTCCATTATTCCATTTATAAGTGACCAATTATCCTCTGAATTTCAAATCATAACACTCATAGAAGTAAATGCCAGTAAGTGTCACCTCACCATATTTCCACACTCTAGAATTGAGAAAATTATACCTAATACCTGTAAATAAATTCATCATAATCAGCAACATTATCATCTTTCACTCTTAGACACAAAAAAAACCCCCAACATTTTGAGAAGTAGCAAAATAAAGAAATACCTTGCAGAGGTAGATTAACAAATCACCTGAATTTTCAATTATTATTACTGGACACCACCATGTGACCTTTAGATCCTCGAAAAGACCTGCTTTCAGTGTGGCCCACAGAACAGCACAACTATTTTCATGAAAGCAGAATGAGTGACAAGTCATTACTTCTCAAATCAATTAATATCAGCTTTCCTAGTTAATACTAAGCTCCATGTGGAAGAGAGAAAAATCACACACTTTGTTTAATATGCACAACAGATGCCATCTCCTCACATTTGAATAGAGTTTTCATATTTGTAAGTCAGTATTTCAAGCTGAAACATTGCAGGTTTTTTAAGTCAATAATACAAGCCTTACGAAATTAAAATGCACTACTTCTGTGGAACACAACAAAATCATTGTTTGTTTATCTTTAAGGTGATAATAAAAAAGATTAATGATACTGCTGTATAATGAAACAATCTGCCACAAGGCAAGTTGCAGAATATAGAGTGAAGCTCCAGCAAAAATACTAAAGAAAGCTTCAGTTTTCTCCCGAACACATTAAGAAGTCCCTTTTATTACCAGGTGACATTTTTACATTTAAAAGAGAGTTGATTTTCATGTGGTTCTTAAAGGTCAAACAGTTAATCTACCTCTGTAAGGAGAGCATATTCCTCTGAAGAGATTTCTGGAGGACATCAAATCAATAAGAGACATCAGACTCAAAAAGAATAAAACCTTTCCCTGTTCTCAAGGCAAAAGCTTATACCAATCCTAAAGAAATTGGATCCAGCTCATGAAAAAAATCAGTCATCATGCAGAAATAAAAAGTAGCAACCTTCAGAGTAGAACAGAGATGTAAAAGATTTTCATATCAATAATTCTGAAGAAAAAAGCCCTATTCAGAGTGGAATCTGGAAAAGTATTGGTTTCATCATATATGTTCCCTTTGCTTTTGCATTCGTAAGTGGTAAAAACAATAACAGAGTGAAAAGTTGAACCTACCACAGTCTGATATAGTGAGATGTTCAACAGTGTGTTCTTCAGCTCTCTCTGATGTGACCAAACACCCTCTGTTTCTGCTGGGGGCAAGAGAGACAGAAAGGGAACCCCAATGAGAAAAGGACAGATCAAGCTGTGCACTCCAGCTTTGCTCAGTTTACTAAGCATAATAAGCCCATTTTTTATCTTCCTGAGGAAACTGCCATTTGCCTGCATGCAATGGCTTGAGAAGTTCATTGAAGGTGCCTCAAATGAAAGTAAAATACTGAATTCTGGAAATTGTCTTTTCAAAAAGATTTTTGGGTTTGAAAGTCAGGAAGGCTACTTCTGAATGTGCTATTTTAGAATAGGATTCAAAAGAATTGGTGTTCTGTTCCTGGCTTGGTTTGGTGTCAGATTCTCATTTAGAAGATGATAAGAATAATAATACCCTTTTTTAGTCTTTTCCACAGACCAGGAACTCTTCCAGTCAGTGACTGTGTCAAGATAGGAATTGCATATATAAATATATACTCACAGTAAAAAAGAAAACTCATCTTAATATCATAATCTCACTTAAAGCTGCCAGACAACTCTACAGCACAAATGGAAAACTGCAAAAAATAAACTCAGGTTTTGACCTTCACTATATGTGCGAAACACTTCTGTGCTTGAAAGGAAAGGAGGGGTGAGAATTACTTAGGAACATCGAAGCTTCCTTGAGGACTGCTCTTTAATGTCTTTCTGCAGGTACAGAACAGCACTAGTTATGATGGCTTTGCTTCTGAAGGAAATATAAAAAAAATACAGGGAGAACAGACTGAAAAAAAATTCAAAAGTCAGGGAATGGTAAGAGAGGAAGTGAGAATAAAAATTTAGTGAAATCCATAACTACAAGACTGCATTATACAGACAGCACTGAAGTATAATTATTTAATTTTTTTGGAAACTAATTATTCAAGTGATAGCAAAACAAAACAGCTGCTTGGTCTGTATCATGTCTTGAGGAATTCACCTTGACACTAACATTGCTATTTCTGAGTTTTATATTGAAGCTATGGTACATACATTTTTAATTTTCATTCCTACTTCAGCTAATCTAGGATAAATCTCAATCATTACTTAGCCTAGCTTGCTTTCAAATCCAGGAATAAAAAATCCATAGCCTATAGGCTTTGATGCCTTTTGTTTATATGATAACTGCTTTTAATTACCATTTTGTTTGCCAAGTCTCTTCAATGAAATTTAAAATGCAATTATTTTCCACTCAAACACACAGTAATTTGAATGAATTATATTTTGATGTAATTAAGGTAAAACTAATCATTATATATAAAACGTTTTATAACATTTCCTGACAATATATTATTATTATTTATATTTGAATTCACATTTCATTCATCATTTATTTTGAAACTGTTTACAAAGTGAACACAGATTGGAAGAAAATTGTGTCTTCCTCTTATGTCCTCCCCGTACATACCATTCCATTAATAGCTACACTTCACTTCAATCCTGCTGCAGACTCAGCCCCAAAGCAGTTATCAGATTTATAGATGTCTGAAATCTGAGCTAACAAACAACTGTGAAAAAGGTGTGGGAGAAAGATGCCTTAAATTCCAGGGGTTTGGAGAGGTGGAAGTTTTGGATATGATCTGGTTCACAATGGAAAAGTGAACACATGGTTTCAGACAGAATCCAGCACAGTAAAACAAGTCTATCTTGTAAACAATATAGTCCTTTAGTTCTAAAATCTTCCAGGCAATTCTGTTTCTCTATTATCAACTTACTTGCATGAGAATGTGGCTTCCTGAAAGCTGCATCCTGCAGAGCAAAGGACTAAAAGTTCATACCACCCAATGGGTTCTCTTCTCCCATGCTTAAGTCAAGAGAGGTATTTCAACCCTGTTCTTTGTTAATTTTAAGACCTGCCCTTTACAAAACTTACAGAGCTAAAAATTGTGACTGAAAGCACTCATGGACTTAGAATAAATCAAGCTGACACAACTTTTTCCCCTTTTCATCTTTTAAGCAGTCCAGTCTCAGGGTGAGACTAAGGGTTCAGTTTCACAAGGATGTGAGTAAATCTAAATTTTGCCCTCTCCAGTCCTCCTGTCATCTCTAGTGCTCATCCTCTCTTGGTTATGTGTTCCTTGCTCAGTAAACTTCCTGAGCTGGCTCACCACTGGATTGCTAACGTGAGTTGAAGCTGTTCTTCCCTGCTGCCTACCTGCTCTGCAGCTCCTATCACTGACAATCATGAGACCAGCAGATGAGCAAGCCAGAGGAACAGATTCAGCTGAAATTACCATTAAAAACATCCCAGACTCCAGATCAGTTTTCAGCCCTTCCATCTTGCACAGAATTTGGTGTGGAGAATGGAACAAGATCATCAAAAGCATAACACTTAAATGGAAAATATCCCATCCCTTTTAAACAATAAAAATGACATGATAATTAATTGTAACAGCATCCTCATTATATAAACGTATCTCTTTGCAGGCTCACAAAGAATGTCAAAACAAATTTCTCTGTTAATGGACTCTTCAGTGAATATCCAGACTTAAATATTATGCCTTGGGAGAAATGCAATATAGCCAATATCAAGTCATTCCTTCTTGTCAGGAAGTTAATAGGTAGTGATAATCCACTGTTCAGTGAAATTTTAATGATGGACAATAGACAGCACAAGGACTAATATGACTCTGATTACAGTATTTTCCTGATGAAAACAGTAGGGAAACTCCATGACATAGAAGTCTATATCCTCTGTAAGAGGAACGTGGAGTAGAATAATACAGGGATAATGATGACATTTCCTTTTGAATGCACAATGAACAGGGACAGATATTACTGGAAGATAGGACACAGAAGTAGAATGAGTTACACCATGGCTTCTATGGTGGATGAAAAAAAGCTAAATTAGCTGTATCACCTGATATGGAAACTGTTGAACAAATCACAAAATTGCAGAGTTGGAAGGGACCTCTGGAGATCACCCAGTCCAACTTCCCTGCCAAGGCAGGGTCACCTGGGGCAGGTGACACAGGAACACATCCAGGTGGGTTTGGAGTGTCTCTGGGGAAGGAGACACCACAACCTCTCTGGGCAGCAGTTCCAGTGCTCTGCCACCCTCAGTGTAAAGAAGATCTTCCTCATATTGAGGTGAAGCTTCTTGTGTTTTAGGCAGATCCATGCAGCCCATAAAGGAGAGGCACATTGGTAGCATTTCCTGGTGCCACCAGCTGGCAGAGGACACCTGGTAGCAAGAGCAGTACCTACAAGAGCAGCCTCCCTTCAGAGCTGCTCACAGCCACAAGAGCAGCTGTAAGGCTTTCAGGGTTACTCTCCTACAGCCCACCTGGCTACTGTGGGTACGTCAGAGCATGTCCTGGCTTACATCCATCTGTCCCCAGTTTCTCCAGGTCATGAAGAGCGTCAGACCACTCAGTGTAACAAAATAGAGAACAAGCAGGATAACAGCAATGGTAAGCAAGTAAGCAATATGGAACAAGTGCCTCTCCGTTTTTCTTTGGATGCAATACTTGAGGCTCAAATATTGTTTCTCATTTTCTATTTATATAGGCCTTACACCATAAAAGGAAAGAAGAAACAGATGTTTGAGAATTTTAACACTAACAATAATTTACAAAATTATTATAGATGAGACATGACATGAGCTGCTCATCACAAAGGAGAGAGGAGATCTCAGCTAACAAAACCTGAAGGTCAGAAGGAAGCTTAAGTTATGCTTGTTTCAGAAGAGAGAGGATCAATTCATTAGTGAAATTCCATATCCACCTTTGGATTAAAAAGTCTGTACTAATTAGTGCAGAGTATAGATCTTTTTGCAATTGCTAAGAAGAGTAAATGTGCCTTGGTAAGAGAAAAAGGGAAGTAGATCAATCATATGCACATTTTTATGGTGTAAATTTAACAATTATTTGAATCTATTGGCTGAGCAAACACTGAACTGGATATAGCCAATGTATAATGAGATTTGCTGACTTGTTGGCCAGTGGACAATGAAAAACAAGTTTTAAAAGATCATACTCTCAGACATAATCTACCAGAGAACAAAATTTCACAGACCCAAAAAGCAATGAGCATGACATGCTCATACATGCTGCCTAAATCTTCCATGCTGTCCATGCTTTAATTTCAAAAGGAAATTAAGGAAACGTTTTTCCTGGTGCAGAAAAATCATACAAGTTCTTACAATGGATGAAGAAGAGGCAACACAATCATATTTGGAGCACTAAATTATAACAGGAGAATAAGGCTTTAGCAATTAAGGAACCCACATGGCATCAGTGGAATTGCCCTAAAATCCCCAGCTGAATGTTTGTGTTTTCACAGTTTAATCTTGTGCCATGCCCTGAATTCAGTGTTGAAGACAGCTTCACCAAAGGGACAGAAATCTGCCATTTTATTGGAGGAGATAAGGGACACCTAAAACAACAAATCTTGCTCTGACAGCCCAAAAATCTCTTCTGTTTGTTGTATAGAGCCACAATTGTTGTTATTTTCTTACAAAAAGCAGGGTATTTAAAAGTGTGTCTTTGCAACACAAAGAGGACACAATGAAAATTCTATGCCCCAAGTTCTACAGCAGATGAGATTCAGCCTTTTACTGAGTAATCCATTATACCTAAAAACACAGAGAAATCTAAAGGTTTCACACACAGAACTTTAAAAACATTCTGAAAATGTTATTTTTTTTCCAAATCTGCATGTGCATTAAATACATTCCAGCTTTCACTCCTTCCAAAACTTCACACCAATATTTTTAGTGTGCTCACCTAAGATGTTTCTTCAAGTTTTAAAGATCATCAGAGTTCAAGAAGTATGTTCTATACTTGAGAAGCTCACCAGAGTTTTAGAGTTATTAATAGATCTCATTATATTTTTCATATATGAGTATATCTCTTAAAGTTTTTGTTCAATTTTAAATAACTGGAATTTTGAAAGGTCAAATAAATAATGAGGTGTCTCATTGCAACAGGAAATATATTCACTATTTTGCCACAAGGTTTTTCTAATTCAGTTACTTCTGGAAGAAAATACTTTGTTCTATTGCCTTGTTGCATTAAATTCTAATCATCCTTATCATTACAGAATATAAAATACAAACCCATGTTAGAAAGAAGCATAATAAAATCTGTAGTGATGTTTATTCATGATAACCTCTTCTTAGAAACTAAAATTCTTTTCCACATTTAAGATTAGTACTTCACCACCACCTACAGAATCATATCATTTCTTTATTGTTGTTGGTGACAACAGTTGAGACTGCAGTCTAAGCTCCCTGCTTAACATTCTAGAGGATAATGAACCTTTCTGTGCATGACTACATTGCTCAGAAATTGATACTCTCCTCATTTAAAAGGCACTGGTCTCTCTTCCCCAGCCATTTCTGACACACACCTGGTGTTCTGCTCCACTGGTGACAGGGAGAAAAACAACTGATTTAAACAAGACACTTAAATTTCTGATCCAGACAAGTAGCACAGCATTGTGGTGTCCCATATCCATTGATTCCTTCCTCACTACATTATATATTCTCCTGTCAGCTAACAGCTTTCTTATATTTATTATACACTTCATAATTGGCTAGTAAATTTACTGACTGGGGAAAAAACACCTGGGAGGAATTTATTGTCAGTAGTATCTCTAGTTTTTTCACATTAAGCCACACAACCTAGAACCTACCTGAACTACTTCTAGGAGCAGAATGTCATCATCATGTATCAGGTGTCTGTCAGAGGACAAACACATAGTGAGGTCTAGACATTTGTCAGTCTTTTGTTCATTTTCCTCTCTTGAGGAAATAAAATTTTCACAGCTACAGCTGCACCTGTCTTGTACAATGAAAGAGTTGAGTCTCCCCTCTCACATGCTTGTGTAGTGTACTCTAAAGCTCAGAGCCTTACCCTAACCTGAATCCCTAAGTACCCCAAAATTAGGATTTTACAACTAGGTGAAGGAATGCTTTGACACCAAGGTCTAGTAATTTAAATGAAGAAGCCCAGGTCCAAAAGGATTTATGTAAATATAAATGAATGTCTGACTATCCAGGTCCAAAAGGATTTATGTAAATATAAATGAATGTCTGACTATCCATAGCAGGCACTTGAAACTTTGCTCTCTCCCCAGGGTTAGAATCAGTAGGTTGAGTATTCTGGGGGATTGTTCCTTGGACTGCCTTGTGAGCTGCTCTATTATGTTGGAGAAGTAATATAAACTCAATTTTTAGTGATTTTAGATTACAGACTTGATTTTTGTGTTCACTGGAAGTTTTAGTTGAAAAAAAATTCTCACCAGTCACATCTAAATATTCTTATTACTGGGCTAATTAAATATTCTGAGGATTTCTCTTTTTTCCTATATAAAATCCAAGCAAGAAAGTACAAAGATTCTTATGTTAGTCACATGTTCAACAAATGGTTTCACAGCACAGGGAGCTCAAAACTTGTTTGACCACAATGGTGCAGCTCATCCTTTCTCTTTTCTTTTTTTTTCTCCAGGAGCAGGTCCCAGTAGAATTATATCTGCACCTCTTAGCAAATGATCAGTAAGAGACTGAGGATTGCATTTGATTGTGTGATAGAATTCAGTAATTCAATACTTATTTCAGAAGGTACTGCTTTGAATATTTTTATATGCATATTTGTATACACATAGACACATACAGATATACACACGTATATCTATATTCATATACACATATACATAGATACATACAGATATACACATATATATCTACATATCTCTTTTCAGGAAAAAAAATGCCTTGTGATTCTGTGAAAATCTCCATTAGATAACTATTTTTATTTATGTAGCACCATAATCAAAATATTAACGTGGTTCTTATTTAAACATTCAGAGACTTGGGCAGTAGAAACTAGAGTAAAGTCCAATCCTAAACCTCTTCCAAGTTGGTGTGTGTTTGGAACAAAAGGCAAAGCCCTTCAGTTAGAATTTTCAAATCTAACTTTTAAGAGTGTTTAGATGCCTTGAACTTGGAAGTCTCATAAGCCAAATATACATTAGCTTTTACTATCTATTACTTTTAGTGCAGTTTTCTAGTGCTTTCTGTGTAGCTGTCTGAACAGTTTAATTGTCGCATAGCTTTCTACTTGCTAAAGCTCTTTGTTAGATTTAAATCTGGGGAACATAAATTTAACTCATCTTTGTTTTCTTTTTTTAATAATTCTGTTCTTGAACATCTTTTGTATTTTGTTCCTTTCTCAAAATTGTGTAGAAGAGCCTTGAGGCAAATTAGACTGTAAAAATCAATAACAGAGTTTTATTAAGAGATTGAATGACTGAATTTAGATAGACATGCAAACTGAGCATTAATGTATTGATTTATTCTGATACTCAATTTCAACATAGGATTTATTCAGAAATATGCAGAGTGAGACAAAAACATTTGTATTGGTGAACAATAATTTTTCTACTTCGAAACTCTTTTCCTTTTTTTGACTCAGCTACACTATTCCACACGTTACACTTTCAAGCAATTCAAGAAGATTTTCTGTGCTCACAAGATTGGCTATCCACAAGTCTTGTCACTCAGCAACTTCTGAGAAGCAACACTTATGGGAATGACCCATATGCTGCCACTTACTAAATTATTTAGGAGATAATGTAGAAGGATGAGAACAAGAGAGATCTGTTCTCACACACAAAACCCACAAACCCTCCATTTTTCTCCATTGCTTACTCTAGTGAATTAGGAAGCAGAAAAACATAATCTAGTTATTTAAATGCCTGCATAGAAATAAGAAACAAAAAACATTTGGCATGGTTGTAATTACAAGAAATATCAGTATATTTTAATATTTTGGTCTAATTAGACTGAGAAAGAAGAACACCATAACTGAACTCTTGTGAAGTTTCCACAGTCCAGTCCAGAAGCATGAGAAGAGCCTGAAGGTCATAATAGAGTAAAATCTCCATACTTGTAGCAGAGATGTCAACCTGCATTGTGAGGGACTGGATAAGAGATCCCAAAAGAGGCAGCAGAACACTGATGAGATCAGATTAGCTGGACTGATGTGAGGATGGTTGTGAGAGGAACAGACTCAGAGAGACTCTTTCAGACAGGGGACCATATAGCCATGCCCATCCTGGATTCCAGAAACCTCTTTGATTCTTTTTCATTCTTTCAGCCTCTCCTGTGGTAAAACTTTGCCTGTGAATCATTCTGCTTTGTTGAGGCCACCCTCCTACTTCCAGACAGTACTATAGTAATTTCACAACAGCAAAGAGCTGAGCCTTCAATCAGGCTATCACTCACTGACATAACACATTTAATCACAGAAAAGTTAAAAGAAAATATGCAAATAGGTTTCGCCTTTCCTTCACTTTCAAGTCTCAAAAAAAATGAACAAACTGTCTCACACTATGCCAGACCTGTCTAACTAGATCTGTATCTCTGGGTGAAAAAGTCTGATGCAAAATAGGAAAGATATAAATTGAAATAGATAAATAATGCCCCAGAGAATGTTGATTTTATTCTACAACAAATTGATCAAATATTTCCAAGAAATTCAATCAAAAGAAATGTGTAGTTTGAGCTAACAGTCCTTTGACCTTTAAGAGTCTGCAATTAACAAATATGTCATTAAAAACTAGAACAAATATCTGAATGCTTGAGTTTCTAGGCAATCGTATTTTAAACTAATGTAACACAAACCAATGGGGAATGTATGTATTTTCTAGAAAACATTCAAACCATACTCTCTAGGTCAATCTCTTCATACCATCCCTATGTCAGATAAGATGGTAGCCACAAAAATAACAGATCATGCTATATTGATAGTGGTGAAATAGGAATCGTTCAAAAGATTTGACAAAAAAAATCAAAAATAACTTTCACAGTTAGATTTCAGTGACATCTTTTTCTCCTGTTGTTCCAATTGAGTTATTTTACCTACTTGATACCATTATATCAAGAAAATAGATTGGGTATTAGGAAAAATTTCTTCACTGAAGGGGTTGTCAGACCCTGGCAACAGGCTGCCCAGGGCAGTGGTGAAGTCACTACCCCTGGAGGGATTTAAAAGATGTGTACATGTGGCAGCTGGGGATGTGGTTCAGTGGTGGCTTAGAAGTACTGAGTTAACTGCTGAGCTTGAAGATCTTAGAGGTTTTTCTGACCTAAATGAGTATATGACTCTAAATGTGTCCATTCAACTGCAATCACTGTCAGAATTCCAAATTTTTTGTTTCAACTGGGAAAAACCATTACACTCAGTGTTAGCATAGATCATAAATCATTGCATTGTGGGGAAGAGCTATCTGAAGATATCTTGTTTGATGTATACTAAAGTTAACAGTTTAATGGAATTTTCATAACAAATTCTATGATATACTAAATAGTTCCATTAGGCAGCCATAAGGAAATCCTAATTTTTGTGAGTTCTTCACTGTATTAATTGAATAAATGAATTATCTTTTTACTTTATAGCTTTACTCTATCTGCTTCCCAGGTTTTTCTTAAATAATGTCTTCGTTTTTCAGTGTTCCATATTTAAGGTGCTGTTATGATCTACAATGTGCTGTATTCATTCACTTTGTCCAAATTTTTACTTCCAGCCTAGAAAATTCAGAGCCAGAGCTCTGACACATCAGTCACACAATCAGCTAATCAGCTAAATTAGGCTACTCCAGTTGGTTTAACTGGCAACTTTCAAGCATGCTAAACAAAGCAGCAAAGGTTTAATGGTTTAAAGCCTCCAAAGTGGATCATAATACAAAATGTATTGCTCATCGGCTGGCAGAGAAGGCTAGGAATGCCATATGCTTTCAGTTTCATTTGTGTTGTTTATCTTTAATACTAAACCCTAATGCAATACACTTTCTATTACTCTGCCATGTCAATCTTTTTTATGTGCAAGGGGATCAGGAAAACAAGACAATGTTGGTTTCAATAGTCACAAGCCAATACCAACTCTACTAATTCAATGGTAGCTCAGAGCTATGGAGTAGCAAATTACTACTCCATGCATGAATTAGAAAATACAGTTAACAATACACTCAAAATACTTGTTTGGATGGCTAGCTGATGGCTTGGAGTTAATGCTTAGACAAACCTGAAAACAAAACAGCAATAGGTCAAAAATATGGGTGAGCAACTTGAGTTTTAAAGCATAGGTGCTATAGTTAAATCCTACACATTTTACAGGTTAACTGGTATGTGAGCAAGGGAGTTTCCCACAAGACAGCACTCCATTCATAAATTTAGGAGACCACTTTTGCTGCTTACAATGAGGGACAAATGGCAGTGCCTTGGTGACAGTGACTCACCACATTGCAAGGCAAGAAGTCAGTATTTATGAAAAGCCAGACTCCATCTGATCCAAGTCAAAGGTTCCCATATCCCTACCAGGTTGCTGGTGCTTTGTTTTTTCATGCTCAACACACACACAGGCAAACATCCAGGCAGAGAAAGGCAGCAACGAGCAACTCTGAGAGCAAATTTTAAGTCAAAATATTTCATTCCAACCAAATTATGTATTCTTAATCCAATTCATGTTTGTAATCAACAAACATAAAGACATAAACACAGAGGTAATTGTCTGAAGATCTCTTTACCCCTAAATAATCCTTTCAGTTTCCAATTTTTTCCTCTCTGTGAGATGGTGGAGGTGACTCCTTGATGACAAAATGTTTCCATGAATATGTACACTATAGTCACCTTACAGAATGTGTTACTTTGCTGCTTTGCTCCCCTTACCCTTGGTACAGAATTTGAAGTACTAGTCTTGATTTTATTGCAATCTCTTTTAGTCCTCTGTCTTTCTCTGGACCTGAACTACCCATTGTGAACAAGAAAGATGCTGCAATATGACATGAAAGAGCTCAGAGAAGGCAGATTGCCAGCTGGCCAATGTCCTGAAAACTCCCCAGGAGAACGACAGAAGGCAGCAAGCAGAATTGCTAAAAACAATCATGGGGGGAAGGCAGAATGTACTGCTTAATAGAGATGCTGTAGAAACCAAAGCAGAAAACAATATGAATTAGATAAATTTGATGATCACTGGGGAAATGGTCACTTAAAACTGCACTCAAACTCCAGACCTAAGATATTCATCTTGAATCAGGAAAACAGTAATTGGTTTAACTGGACACTTTGGTTTAGCTGGTAAGGAAATGGGAAGAAACTGTGGACCAGATCAAGTTCTGTGTGTTTGGATGATGGAAAACTGGAAGATAGGCAGCTAAATTAGGAAAAAAAGAGAAAAAGTAAAGCAGATTTTGCTGAAGAGGAGAACATTAATTATCTTCTAGAGAGAATTAAGTCCCTGAAGTCTTAAAACACTTTGAACACAGTTTCACTGGGATAAGGTCAGAAAGGCAACTGCTTTGTTCTCAGTTAAAACAGAATAAAAGAACACAAACAAACCAAAACCCTCACAAAACAAACAAAATGAATCAGAAAGCCCCTGGAAGCCATGTATTTTCTAAACTGTCTGTTGTATTTTAGAAGAAAACAATTAGAAATAAAAGCTCAACCCTTCTTCATGTATTGATCAACTCAATGATTATATTTGTCCAGTATTGCTTAATAGTTTCTAAATAAAACAACCACCATAATCTAAATTTTCTTCCTTATTAGGAGACACATCTGCAGACAAAGACGACTTTCAAAGCATTTGCTGGAGGTGTCCCAGAGAGGTAAAGCCTCCTAGTAAAAAGTCTTTGCTTTGATGATTTTAAATAAGACTTTGGTCTCGTCTTACTCTCAGAGCTCATGACACAGCATTTTCTGCAGGTTTTACAATCTTCTCTACTGTTAAGCTTTAAGACCATTACCTCAGAAAGACTTCACTACATATAAATGTGCTAAGACACAGATTAAAGTTTAATTAACCAGATTCATGTTTTTCCATGGCATCCTTGCAGGGACAGCTTACATAATTATTTATAGAATTTTAAAATTAAATTTCAAATACTGCATCAGGAATATCATTCTTTCTAAAAAGTTATTTTACTCTTAATCTTAAGGTGACATTATCCAATCCTACCCAGCTGAGAAGTCTTGAAAGGTTCTGACTTGCATTAAAAATCATCTATATTTGAATTAAGTTCACTTTTCGTGAAAACATTTAACTCTAGGTGTAAAAGCTTTGCAGCTGTAGAATTTATCAAGATCCTTGGCAAATATTTAAAAATTAATTGCCTTCACATAAAAATGTACTTATGGTCTGAATTTCTATAAGTTCAACTTCTGCCCAAACAGTTGTATCACAGAAGAGCTGAGGTCTGCAGGGACCTCTGGAGATCACCCAAAGGCAGCTCGCCCAGGACTGTATCCCATCGGGTTTTGAGTATTGCAAAGGATGGTGATTCAACAACCTTTCTGGGCAACTGTTTCAGTGTCCAACACCCATCACAGAAAAAAACCCAACAAACAAACCAACTTGCTGTTTTCCTTTGTTTAAATGAATTTCCCATCTTTCAGTTTGTGGCAGTTGACTCTTGTCCTGTCACCGATCACCACTGTGAACATCCTGTCTCCATAGGTCACTGTCTCCCATTAGGGATGTAAAGTCATTGATAAGATCCCCCTGAGTCCTTTCTACTTCAGGTAAACCAATTCCAGCTCTCAGCCTCTTCTAGTATGTCCTCCACTCCCTTCATCATCTTTCCTGACCTTTTCCTGAACCTGTCCTTGTCCCTGTTGAACAGGGAAGCACTGAACTGGGCAAGTGCTCCAGTTCTACTCTCACCAGTGTATTCACATAGAACACATATATGTATTTATAAAGCAGAACAAGCTGCAGACTGATTTATCCAGGGTATTCATAGAGGTTCACCCTAAGCTCTCTTCTGCATTTATCTAACACAGTTACAAAAGAGCTTTTGTCTCTACTCTCTCAACTGCTCAGCTGAGCTGAAAAATGTTGTTGTCTGTTGCTTTTAGATGGCACATTTAGATCTCCATTCCTTCTCTAAAACCCCTCTTTTTATATCTTGGAGAGATGAATTTCTATTATGCATGAATTCTGCTTTGCTCACTTCAAGAGCTGTATTCTCTGACATGAGATTTTTTAGCCCTGGATGAGCACAGATGTTGTCTCTACTGTTCTGGCAAAAAACACAAGCACTAACAGGTGCTCCATTTGTTTGGCCTCTAAAACAAGAGCCAAAGGGGATCAGCATCTCTAGGATTTTAAAATTCCCAGATCTTCTAGCTCGTTGGTAATCTGCAGCTCTAGTACGCCCAGAGTCTCAACCCTGCCACTGTTCTGAAAAAGAAAAGGAGCTGATAAAAAACCTCACATGCTTCCAAGGCCAGTCTGTGCTTTGCACACCTATCCCCATCACTTCAGGAGCTGTCTGTTCTCCAGTCTGCTCCCTGCCTTTTGCTGCCATGGACCTACCAGAGCAGCCACGACCCAACTCTGTCCTGAATATGGCGAGCTTGTACTTACTGCTCATAGCTCTGCAACCAATTACCACCTCCCCTGAACTGTGCTGGCACTTTGAAATGCAACGAGTTTCCAGGAGTAGAAACCAATACAGTTTCAGAATTCCCTTCTCCAGGGAAGTGAAAGAAAAGAGCCTGACATTAAAGTCCTATAATTTAAGTTTTGATTATATACTGTCATGCATCTGTGTGTTGTGACCTAGATGTCACTGTGAAAAAATTCTCAACAGGAAGCTAAAGCAAGCTTGGGAATTTTCTTTATATTATCAGAGTACTAGAAGCAAAGGTAAAATTATAGCTGCTTATTCATTGGTGCAGTTTACAATTTTCATAAACCCACTGAAGGTGTTGTAGATTACTGTTACTCTCATGAAAGTCTATTATTAATGCTACTTTTTATTTTTCTGATTTACAGAACGCAGAATTTATGTGCACACAAATTAAATGTCAGAGTAAATCCTACCTAGTATTGCCATAATTTTGGAATAATTTCTCAGGATAGTTTAGACTGTCTCAACCATCATTATTCTTAGCTATGTTCAGACAGAGAATGAATACAGACAACTCTTAGAAATTTTAGCATTATTTTTTCCCCAGAAGAACCCTCAGTTTTTGTTGGGTTTTGTTTGTTTGGTTGGTTGGTTTGGTTTTTACTACTACTTATTAGTTCCCTAGGATTCTATTGCTTATTAATCCAGTGGTTTTAAACACAAAATGACTATTTTAGCAAAAACATTTTGTCATCTTTCAAAGGGAGATCTAACGAAGCAGAGAGAAAACACTTTAACTAAGAGATGCATTTTTTTTCTTTGCTTATGCAACCTAATCCTTCTTTCCTAAAAGCTATAGCATCCATGGAACAAACAAACTGAATCTCTCATAATAAATGAATATAGACATATTAAATCCTTTAATAAAATATTTATTTTTCAATCTCATTGGAACTGGGAGTTTCTAGCATCCCTTGATGCTTCTGGCAGTGGTTAGTTCACTCCCAGGGGGATCTCTGGGCATTTTACATGCCAAACACCAAGAGAAGGTCCTCTGACTGTGCTTCTGTCCATGTCAGAGCTCATTAACCATCTCTGGAAGTTTGAAGCCTAGAAAACAGAGCCCTGAGCTTTCAGAGCAGCCCTGGATCGTGTGCTTTAGCACTTCAGCTCTCAGCACCATATAACCATACACTGGAGAGCACTGAGAGGATTCCTCTATTCTGTTTAAGTCACAAAGTGCCCCCATTAAGCAGTTTCCTGAGGACAGAAATGGAAACTCTTTACCAGGCATTGCAATTTACAGACTCTGCAGCTTGGATTTCAGCTGTTTTGTGATGTTGCCACCTCCCATCCCTCTCTGTCTTTTCAGAGACTTCAATTTGCTTTATTAGGAGAAAAAACTTGTATTGAAGAGAAAGAAAAAAATATCACTACACCACCATATAAATATACAATGAGCCTGCATCTTGTGTGCTGCATGCAGCTCTGGTCCCCCCAGCTCAGCAAAATTATAAACAAGAGGGAAAAAAATAGTAAATAATTCTGATGAATGATGCAGAGCTGTTTCCCAACAAGAAGCCAATCAAAGAGACTAGAATTCCTCAGCTTAGCCCACAGGTGCATGAGATGTACCTGCTGTGTATACACCCACAATACCATATTCCCTTTCTAAACCAGGTTTTATAGCATAGCACAGTTTAGCTATTAGAAAATTTTACCTTAGAAATTCTACAAGATGTTTCTTTGGGGAACTTGAGTGCCACAGAAAGTTCTGGAAACATGTCTAATTAAAAGTAAAACCTGGTATTTTAAATTCTGACAGTAATAAAAATATACCATTTAATGAACACTTAGTCACATAAATGTTTAGTTCTTCCTAGAATCAATTAAGTTAATTTAATTTAATTTCAGATTACTACAGGTTGTATAAAATATCTTTGTTTTCTCACATATTTCTATTCTCATGAGTTCATCTTCCTAATGAAGTCACTTAGGACTTCTATGTAAGTCTTAAGAAAATCAACCTTTCTACTGTTTCAGTATACCAAAGAATATTATAGTGAGAGCTAAGAACTCACTGAAGTTTAATGAAAATTTGAATAATCTACTGTGTTATCTTTTAACAAGAAAAAAAAAGACCTTTAGATGAAAAAAATCCTTAGATTTTTTTATTTTACATTTCTATGAATGTGTATATTAAGGTTCTCACAAAGTAGTTCTGAAAATTAAAAAGTATTTACTAAGTAGCCTGGAAGTAAAAAACAGAGTGAATTAGTAAGAGTAGTATGAGAACAGATCTAGTTTAACTGATCTATCATCTCATCTCTTCTTGTTTTTTCCCAAGGTCATTAGAAGAAATCCAGCAAAACACAAATATCTGAATTAATTTTAATGGACATTGACTAAGTTTGATAGAATTGCTTTAATTGCTTTGAGATAGGGCTAACTTATAACATTACTTGTATCCCCATTTTGGGGGAATAAAGTAGCTTCACAGAATAACCAAGTAAAACTTTCTAAATCATGATTACTATTTTTAGATGGAAGGCATTGAATTTTGAAGGCAAATACATTGAAATCAGTGCAGAAAGGTGGCCATTTACTAAATACTGTATTACCAGATTACAAATACATCTGCTGTCTCAGATAGAACAGGTGGTAATAAACAAATCCATCTGTCATCACACACTGCAGGTAAAATTCATTTACTTTTGAGTCTGGGAATTATTACAATCAATAGTAATACTTTCACAGACCTTTTTTCCCACTTAAAACAATATTTAATTTATGAAATTCAACCTTTTATGAGGCCAAAAGAGACCTCAAGTGAACAAAAAGGCTCTTTGAGGCTGGAAGCTGCTGCGTGGACCCCACAAATCGCCCACCCCCAACTCTTCCAGTGCCCAGCTGAGCAGAGATTGAGGCCTGCCTGGTGCCAACTCCATTGCACTCTTGAAGTGCCATAGACACCTCATAAGGTGAAACCTTGCAGAATGATGACTTGTGATGTCAAATGTCTTAGACACTTTGTCTAATTTTTCAAACAAATGTACAGATTCCTTTTCCCTGACTCGGTCCTTTGGAGCTATGTGGTGTCCAAGACTCTCCAGCAAGCTGCTAATGTTGTATGGAATTAAAAATTCCTATTCAGTGAATAGAGACACTATTTGGTGCATTCACTACAGCAATATTTGTTCTAAGATTAGCTTTCATACTACAAAAGTCCTTTACATAATTATCAAAAAAATACAGTTAGGAAAAAGCATGCAACTACTTCAGAAAAATTCCTGATGTTTAGAGTGTCTGATTCATATGTAACTTTATATGAAATCTTTAAAAATATAAGTATTTAATTTAGCCTTATTAAACATTTTCCAGCATTCAACTTTTTTTCCTTCATCTCACAAGTGATTTTTTCCTTATCTGATTCTGGACACTCAACAGTTTTAAATATGGAGCTGACTTGTGCAGAATTCCATATTCTCCTGCTTCTTTGATCATCTATCAGATTCAAGCTTTCTACCCAGTGCTCCAGACATGACTGAGAATGTCCAACATGAATATTAAAGAAACTGCAAGATCTGACTGCAGTAGCTCAACAAAGACTATTACTGCAGGTTATTAGTAAAGGAACTCTGCCCAGCACAGGACATCAATCTTCACTCATACAAAAGAACAGACCAGGCACATTAATGATCTCACTAGACACCAACCTTTGAAAAATTACCAGCTTGAAAATTCAGTCTACTAAGTTATTTATCCTGTCCCCTAATTTAAGAAAATACCATAATTCATTTCTAGGCAAAGTTAGCCTTTTCCAAAATATTTTATGTTACTAGAAAATAGTTTTTAAGATAAGAATTCTGTGGTCTTGCTTGTCTTTATTCTTATGCCATGTCCTTTTTTGTCATTTGCAAGCCAGAACTCGGGAGCTGGTGCTTTCCAGGCGATATTTGGATGGTCTGTTGTGTCTCATCCTAATCACAAGTCCCAGTCCCTGACAGTGGTGGAAAACCTCTGCACATTAGCATCTTCCCACAACCCTCTATCAGATATTCCTTCTTCCTATTATGCTCTTTCTTCCTTAGCAACAGCTTGTACCTAAAAATTATACTTTTAGAGATCTAGAGAACCATCATCACCTTTAACTCCAATCTAGACATCACCTATATAAATTCTGTTTAATTTAAGTATTCTGTTTATAGAACTATTTTGTTTAATTTCCTCCTGGTAGTTCAGGGAGAAATATTTTAGTTATTTAAGCTCAATAAGATTCTGACTATTAGATAGACCTATCCAAGATCTTCCTATTGTTTTAGCATCTGTTTATTCTCAGCTGCTACTTTTTCCTAATTTCCTCTCCAATGATTCTTTGTACCATATCTGTTACTCCCATGAAATCCAACTCACCAAAGCAGCTTACTGAAAGTACCAATATCAACCAAAGAAACACAGCATAAAAATGTAAAAACTTTCTGCATGATCCATGAGGTTCTAGGGACACTTCCACTTAGTTGCAATTTGGTTGATACTCAAAGTAAGCTGAATGAATCTCTAAATACATGAGGACAAGAAAATAAGGAAAACAGAATGTAAGGAGTTATTACCATATTCCCAAAAACTAATAGCATTCATCAGATTCATTTCAGCCCTCTGGAGAAGCACTGCTATGGATAGTAGATAAAAATGAAGTTGATAAAGGAAATGAATAGAATCTTTTGGAAACAGGGAGTCTTTCAGGGCTCTGCATTTTGAACACAGGGAGATGAAAATGACATGTCTGACCTTAAATGTTAACACTTTGCTTTATAGATAGAGTTATTTGTGTTAGACTTGCCAATCAAATCAGGCATGAATATATTTCAGAAGCTGTGAAATTTGATTAAAACTTATTGCAGTCTATCTTTTTCCTAAAGTCTGAATACATTTAGATGGCCTACTAACTGTGAAATTTTGATTTTGCTTGTTAATTGTTCATTATTTTTACTATTAGGGAAACTATTCTTGCTTTGCTTTTAGCTGAAGAGCAGTTAAAATCAGTCCCTTCATATTAACACTTCCACACACTGAGGCAGTATTTAAGGTGCCTGTTACAGCAAGAATCCTGACTGCACACACTGCTAAACTTTATGCTTAATAATAAAAAAACAAAAACATAAACAAAAACAAACAAAAAAAAAACAAACAAAAAAAAAACAAAAAACAAAAAACAAACAAACAAAAAAAATTAAAATGTTTGCATTGTAAGAAACTATAACAGGAAACTAATTCTTCTGAAATTTAAAATTCCAATTCGGCTTAACTAGACTTCTTCCTCAAACAGCTCAAAAAACTAGGATGTCTAGGAAAAAATGGGAGACAGATGAAAGCATTTTGTAGGCCTTTATCATTCTTATGAACAAAATAATTCAGTCTATCAGCACAGTTATTATTATGACTTTCATACAGAAAATTATGCACTTCTATGAAAATACTTATTAAGCAACTGCTCTTTAAATAATACATAAGCTGGCTAAATATGAGATAACTCGCGACAATAAAGCTGTGGGACTTTTCAATCCTGATTTTTAGCCCCCCTCCAATCTCCAAAAGGAACAGTTTCAAAGGTGCAAATGGCAGTGAAGGTGTTTTATGATGAACTTTGTTTTATGATTCTGATCTCAGATGGATAGGTCTGCCTAATTGTGTCCATATTTATGATTCAGTTTTTTTATGATTAAATGACATCAATTGCACTCATTATCTGCAGCTCCAAACTAGGAAGACATGGTTCAAAATTCTTTTGCTACTTATACCTCTTTAAAGTAATTTCAATAACTGCAATATTCTTTTTATCATAGCCTTCAGGGTATAAATAAAAAAGATATCTAATCATTCTGCATAGGAGATTTTTTAATAGCAGCATGTAATTATTTTAGTGCATTTATAGAGAGAAATGTTACAGTTGGCTAAGAGAAATACAATACATGGTGTGCATAGTAGGCGATGTGCATGGAGCATCTCCACATACATAACCAAATTAATCTGAAGCTGCATGGCCAGCTTTCTGTTCCTCCTTTAGCCAGCAGTTTGAATTAAACAAAATTGTTGAAATAACGATTTTAATTCCAATAGTCTCACCTAAGTTAGAGATAATTTGATGCTTTTTAAGTTTATCAGTACAACATGCAGTCTCCCTCTCATTTTACAGATAAATTTTGTGTCTGCAATACTCTACTATTTTGTAGAAGGTAGAGTAATTGTAAGTTAATCATTCTGTCTTTATAATTTTTTAGGAGAATTTTTAGAAATATTATGCATAATGCTGTGAAACCTCCCAGAACTAGTGCTGAAGATAAACTTTCGTTCTCAGGAAGCAATATTCTCTGTGCTTACAAAGAGGGGAAATATTCCCAGAACTCCATATGAAAGTTAATTGTATCCTCTCTTTTGTCCTTTCAGAAGACAAGTGTTTTCAAGAACAGTCAGGTGTTTGGCCAATATTGTAATACAAAGAGCAGACTTAGACTACTATGCAATTTTATCACTGATATTTCCACCTGTAGGATGATTTTTGCATAAACAATGTTATAAATAGTTCTGACCTCCGGTTTCAACACGTTGTATCCCACTGGATATGATGGCTTGCACTGTTTTTCCTTCAAGGTTATTTGGAGACCTGTTTCTCCCATACAAGATCTTGTTTTCAATTGCTCAGAGCAGCATCTACTCTCAGTAATGCAGACCAGTTCCTTCCAGGAACCAGGATACTTTGGAAGATCTTTGGCCAACAAGGCTTAAACAATGGGGAAGCCTCCCTAATTGTCACAATTCCCACTGACATGATGAATGCAGTTACTCTGAAGCCTAAACTGGCAAAAACAAAACACAACAAAAACGAAACAAACCTAAACAAAAAAACTAACAAAAAAAAAAAAAACAACACCCCAAAAACCAACCAAAAAAACCCCAAAAACAACAACAATAACAAAAAAAACAACCACCAAAAAACCAAACCAAACAAAAATTCAAAAAAAGCAAAACTCCACCTTTACAAGTTTTATACTCAGGGATTTATACACTATTAGTTACACCCACAGGCAGATAACTGCAGTTTCAAGGCCTTAGGGAAATTACAAGCATTCCCAACAAGGAACAGGTCAAAATGGAGAGCTTTAAGAGGCTCACTGTTCATGCACACTCCTGTGGTATTTGTTAGCCATGGATAGGTGGAGTTCTCCAAGCATTCACTATTTTCATGCTCCAAGTTTTTTTTGTAAAGCAAAGGCAGACATGCCTTATATGAACACAGCATTGTTACAGGGATAAAAACACCAAATATTAGTACCACTTTTAATAGAAATATCACCCATTTAAAAATGTCATAAATTTGTAAGAATAATGGCTAAGCTATTATAAAGATCATAAGCATCTTGTAATTTGGCAGCTGACAGAGCATTTTCAATGCATTCCATGCATTCTCCCTTCTTTTGAATTGTTGGATGAAGGCACATCATAGATTCTGCTACTAAAAACTGTATTTTCTATTTCCCTCAGATTACCAGAGGCCGAGTAACAATGTATAAAATGTGGTAATATTTCTATCCATTAGTCTTGATTTGAGAGAGGAGGATGAATATGTTTTCCTACTTAAAATAGAAAGACGGCCAAGGTTGTCAGCAGGAACTTGATCAGTTTGCAAAAGACACTTGCTCAATTTGTATGAGACACACTCTCAGTTCTGTGAGCTTAAAGACAGATGCCCCATTGGAGTACACAGGCAAAGAAAATGTAAATATAAACACACCATCAATGCAGAGAGATTCACTTTCTTCAAAGAACACAATCTAAAAAAGTCTGAATGCTCTTCTCCAAAGTGTAGTAACAGTGTCAGTGCAGAGTATTACCAGAGAGATTTCTCATGGCAGTTTTAAATTTCCTGACATCCTGAAATACTCTTCTTTTTATTCTTTGAGCTGAAAAAATTTAGACCTTTCTTATTCTGGACACGATGAAAGGTACACAGAAGTTATTTTGGATGAGGAAATCTTTGTTCCAAAGATTGGAAAACAAAATGAATCTACAATGAAGTATGCGATTTCACATAGCCACTCTAATTTATTGCAGCACTCTAAGACAGCCACAATAATAACTCAAGCAAGGCCTGTTATGGACAAACCTTCACTCTTCCCTGTGACCTCTACAGAACCTGATCAAGTCAAGGCTGTGGTGACTTATGCATCAGAAAATCTACTTCAGATTGATTCATTCTGGTTAAGCACGGGGACAAATGCAGAGGGAATGTGTGTGGTGGTGGAAGTCACACATCAGCAGATGCACTGTCAGATATCAGGCAGTGTGTGCGAGCACACTCTGTGTGCCAAGGTGCTGGAAGAACATGCTTTATCTGGAGTAGAAATATACAATATTAATACACATTTTAATTCCTCTTCCTTCCTAAACCAGCATGTCTTGACATATAACCACCAGTCCGGGCTTATATTTTTGTTAACTCAGAAGTGATCTGTACAAATCAATAAGCCCTGCATAAGCAAGTGAGAAAAAGTCCAAGCAAGTCCAAGCTTGTCAAGTGGAAAGTGCTGAAGGAAAAGTGCAAGTTACAAACAATTTCTCTTGATTTGCCTTTGAAACTCATCTTTAGTATGCTGAACTGAATCAGGGCAGAAAAGGTTCATAAAACATGTTGGTACTAAATACTCAATATGAAAAGTAAACACCAAGAAATTTCTTTGCATATCTTGGTGAAACTTCTAACCAGTTAGTTGGACTGTACATGCTTGCAGCCAATTTACATGTGTTGCCAATTCAAAGAAACTTTTGGAAAATACACCAGAAACACAGATACTTAGGAAAAAAATAAATAAATCACAATTCTTACTCCTGGAATGCATATCAATATCTTGAAACAACTGCTCTAGTTTAACTACTAATAGTTTAATTTCTATGAATTTTCAATATTATGTTCACAACAAACTCTTCTGATATTTTACAGCAATAAAACCCAGTTAGTTTAAACAATTTGGGGAAGCTTCAAACTACTCATGACTAAAACAGTGGTTTGAGCTGATTCTTGGATGAATGAAGATGGAGGTTGGTGAAATAATTACGAAAAGAGAATTGCTCATGAAAAGAGAATTGCTCTATTCATTTCTCTTAGCTGTACATAGAGGTGGAATCATCTCATTATGTGAGGTGTGTTAATCCCAAACAGCAATACAAGAGATTCTGATTTGTTGTGACGTGAAACACATCAGCTGTGATCACTGCTCTGCTACCGTGGTTCTAAATGAGATATTATGCTGTATAGGTATTGCTCATTAATAAAACTACCACTAACAGTCAGACAATACAAGGATAGTCCAGAATTTCTATTGTGGGGGATAACGAGCTTAGAAGGAGCATTGCTACCCACTTAGGCACCCAGAAGCAGATGGAACTGTCTTGCCATCTCATGAGATATTAGAATATTGATACCCAAAATCCTGTTAATAACATCTGTTAACCCAATTACAAAGAATGTGCATCTGTAATAAATTAATTTCTAAATCAAATAGCTTTCAGCACATCTCTTATGACTGTTGATTTGAAAGGCTGACAGCTCAGTTTTTTCTACCGAAACAATAAACAACAAAGCACCTTCTCACCTGCCAGAGATTTAAAAGTCTTAATAGATCAAAAATCTATCTTTTTGTTAGGATACAAACCTTCCAACTTGTATATACATGACACCAAATATAATGACATCTACAAACATTTTCTTAAAACTGGTATTCGGACTTAAAGGTATTTGGACTCAGTTTGACTTTTCTTACCAATTTCTCTATTTTCTTTGTGAAACTGGCTCTCAGCTGAGTTTAGCAGTTGTTACTAATGATGCACATGTGTGTGAGAAGATAAAGGGGCATGGTTAATTATGCACTATATGGTGAGATTAATGTTGTATCTGTATTATCTACATGTATCATTGAGAAAGACAGTTTTATACACGAGACCAGGCAATTGATTAAGATGAATTATCAGATCACTGAAGCTCATTTTCAGTCATTACAATGGGCTCTGTCTGGCAATTTCAGCAATTTGGGTTAACATGAACCTCTTTCCTCAAGCTGTTTAAAGGGGGTAATTCAAGAGCAAAAAGGTTCAATCTTTACTGTCACATGTATGATGTTAGAGGGGGAAATTATCATTATAAACTATCTCCACTGTACAGGTTATCTTTCATTTTACAACATTTCTTTTTGGGGTGAAGCAATTAAATGTCTCCACACTAGAGCAGGTAAGGGTATCACCTCCTGGCTAAACACAGTCTTACAGTTAAATTAATCTAGGTATAAAGAAGATTCATCAATATCATGAAAAAGACCTGGCACACTTGCACTATTAGATTTACTACAACGGAGCTATTGCAGTGACTTTCATTCTAAATGAATTATTAGGTCTCCAACACTATCAACAAGCATCGCAATTCTCTCCTTTTAAAACAAAGACTCAAAGGCATGGAGTAGTATTCACACTGGAAGCTACAGGACAGGCAAAATTTTGCCATTGCTTTAATACTTCTGTGTTACTGGCTATTCAGTGTTGACCCCTATGTTTGCCAGCAGTGATGAAGGAACAGGCATTTTTAATTTATTTTTAAGCAGACCAGTACAAATTGACAGTAACAATCACATCCCAATGTATTTTTAAAAATGGACCCAATTGGGTCCTGCACATCTGCCACAAATGCAGCAGGCAAACTTAATGGCATTTTTATTGCCCACAAGACAAAATGTTTGGATTAGGTTTTATTTCTAGATTGAAATTAATCTGCACTCACTGGAGATTGAGCTTGCATTAAGAAAAAGATTGAAGAATTCTGTCTTGCATCTGGAACAGAAGCTTTGTAATGACACTCAACTCTTGTGGGAATTTTTCCCACAACCTAGCACTATTCCCTGTAAGCTCTGTTTGCTGAATAAAAGGGTTTAACTCTTTCTGGAGAACATTCCATGGGTTTCTTCCTAGAAATCACTATCACCTAAGTGCTATTGGAGTATACTGAACGCCTAAAATTAGCCTGGAAATTTAAACTTGGTTATATTTCATGGGCACAGCAAGAATTCAGCAGAGAGGGGGATGTTAAGAGACTTGCTGATGTATTGCCTGACCTAGATAAAATGGTGACATTCTAAATGTCTGTAACAGGTTTCTATTTGAAGGACCTTTAAAATTTAAAGAGATGGAAAAAAGAGCCAATATATTAAAAATTAGGCTGCATTAAAAACACTTTTTGAAGTGTTAATGCTTTTCATGTAGCAAGTTGCGTGCCTTATTGTCAAATCTTGTGGTTTTTACAAAGAGTAATATAAGCAGATGGATGTTTTAGTGGCATTCTATGTGCATTTCCAATAAAAAATAAAAAATAAAAAACTTCTCTTGGCTTGTGATGTTAGGATGATACAGATAACTGAACTGTGCTGTGACATAGCCATTTAATAAAGCTTCCTATGAGTTGTACTTTTAAAATGTAGAGGAACAACTCCATCTACTACTTAGGGAGATTCCTTTCATATTTCATGTAACTAATGCATAAGAGTGAGTCATTACTTGGGACATTTACTCTGATGCATTTTTGTATAGATGCAAGAGAAAACAAAGAAAAAAAATTGTCTGGAGAAAGCACACTAAAATTCCATTTTTATTAGGAGTGTGGAATTACACTATGATCAAGCCATGTACCTCTCAGAAACCCTGAAGAGTTTTTCAACACCTGAAGGTGTTCGGCTGTCACATTGTCAAGGTCCCAACATGGTCTGGCTAACTAAACTCTCCCAAAAAGATGCCAACACTTCTCCCAGTTCTCTGCTCTGTCCCGACTGCAGTGTTCTCTCTGCTGGTGCTCTGTTTCTCCTCAATAATGGAGAGCAGACCATAATTTCAAACCCCAGGCACCAACAGTTGCATGAAGCTGCCAATCACTCTTGAGCCGATTCAGCACACACGCTTAAGCCTAACACCAATATCCTTTATGACTGTATTTGCTGCATGACTCAGCAGCATCAGTAAGGTCTCCTGCATGGTGGGGACATTAGTTCACAGTTAGAGATAGTCCACTTTGGTAGGCAAGATGTCCTTTTGTCATTTAAAAGTGATAATTAAAAGCTGGTTTTGCTTACTGGCCTTGCAGGATGCTCTTACTCTTATAACCTTTCAGATACTGAATTTTTTAGTGAAGAAAACAGCAAGGCAGCTCTCGGGGCTTGACACAGCATGAATTAAGAGGGTTGTGGTTTGGTTTTGCTCCTTCTACTGGCTTCTTTATGTCTTAGCTTCTACAGTCAGATTTGGGGGTTATTCTCCCATTATCTCTCAAAGGTTTTATAAGGTTTAATAAAATAGAAATTGTAAAATATTTTAAGCCTGTTGAATGAAAAACACTGCAAACCATAAACACCACAAAAGCTGAGTATTAGCACCTCTGAATCCCATCCTTAGCACTTGCTATGTTGAAGAAAGACCAACAGTACTCCTGATACTGCAACACTCCTCTCTTGCTGCAAGGATCATACTTTCTCTGCCAGTTTAGCATTTCATGGGTATTTTGAATTCCTCTTTCTTTTCGTGTACAGTGCAACATTAATAATACTCTAAAATACTGAGAGTCTAAAAGAGGTAAGCATGTCAAAAAGTTTAGCACTGGCTTATAGCCATCTGCTCTGAGCTAACATGATTCAGAATTATGCAAATCTAGTGACTGTGGAGAGATAGACAGATAGCCCTCTAAGCCTGCACTGGGAAAACCAAAACAAAGCAATATTATTGACATTAATGAGATCAGAAGCAAATTCATCTGTTGTTCATGACTGAACGTTTGAAGACTAGACTGGTGACAGCTCAGAGAAACCAATGATTTCCTTTCATTTCTCTTTGACATTTCCTATAGAATTACATAATTTCCTGTGTTGTTTCACGTTTCAAGGAATAGTGGTCACCCAGACTGATAATATTTCCTTGCCCCTGGGGAGGGTACACAAGATTTACACATCCTATAAAGAAAGACATCAGAACATTGAAATTCTTTTAAAATTACATTCTTTACTTTTCTGTAAATAAATTTCTTTGACTGTATATATCCTACAACATAAAGTGCATTTATAGAATCCCAATGCAGCATATACTAGGATGTTTTTTAACAGGAGAATAAAGGATAAAAGCAGAGCACTACTTCTCAAGTATTTTGAACTTTCAGACATCACCAAAGATGGAAACACTTTTTTCCTTCATTTTTCAAAGTATCAGACGATGCTTTTATTTTCTCCTGTATGGCTGATAAAATGCTAAGTGCTGCACCTCATATATCTCCCTGCATATAGTTACACAACAGCTGTCAAAGGCTCTGTGCACCTCAGAAAAGGTGATGAAGCTCCACTTTTTGAAATGACCGTTTGCTGCAAAAGACACTTCAACATTTTCTCTTTTCCTCTGTATGAAAGTCATTGTTGAGATACCAGCTATAAATAGACTTTGCTTTGTATACTAGGTGCTTTTCTCTCATCCTTTCTTCCTCCCTCTGACTCTGCTCACTGAATAAGCACTTTGCTGAAGCAATTCACAAGTGCAGTGAAATCAAACATTCTCCCGCCTCTCTATTTCTTTTAAAAATAATGAGAGCCAGTTGCAATTTTTTAATGTTTCCATTTTCTGAGATAAGCCAGCAATCTTTATCAAATATTTTCCCGTGTGATAGCTGATTGTCTTGATTTTGGTGGTTTCAAGTGTAAGTTTGAGGAGTAGGATTGCTTAATTATAGTTTTATTCCTCTAAAAGTTAATGCTAAAATTACATTTTTTATTTAAAAAAACGGCAACACATAAGGCATCCTGGTAGTGACAAATATCACCCAAATAGGCCCTGGCCCTGTTTGAATGGTTTTTAAGTCCAATAAAAAGACTCATAATCTCCTGAGATCACATTTTATCTTAGTGGTTTTTTCATTCCTTCACAAAAAAGAAAAAAATAAAATCATCATTCAGCAGACAAGATAGTGTCAAAACACAGATAAAAGTGGTATGTCATGTCAAAATAGTGCAGGTAAACAAAAGGTAAAGTCTTCCACTCACCCTGAAAACAGCAGAAATCAAATTCAGTCAGACGTTGCTGCTACAGGAACCTTCCAGCAAAGAGGATTGAAGACAGCAAATCACCACTCACACACAGAGTTATGTCCTCTGAAATTTTAAAAGCTTAAGCTAAATATTGAAAGAACATCAGTTTAGAATATTCATGGGTCTGATAATGATATTTAAAGAGCTTCCCTCGTAGCAAGACATAAAAGCACATGATAGCTCCTGATACATTGCTGGCTGTAAAACAACTTTCATTACAATCCTTAGTATGTTTCCCACATAATGTGACTTCGAAAACTGATAGGCAACCTTACTCGAGTACACATCTACATCATTGAATATTTAATGCTAAAACTAGGAGAGGCAAATCTTAGGTAGCAAAACTCATATAACATTAAACACTGTTAGACATGACATTTTTCCTAGTTCTGCTGTTATAGGTATTAAATGTGTGCCACTACATCCTGGAGACATGGGTGTAAGATTAGAGTAAACATTCCCCCTTCACCCCATTCAACTGTCTCCAATGACCACTCAGTTTGAAAATGCTACATTCTGGTATATTATTTGAGGAACAAAAATACTTTATCTGGGCTTACTGCTTTTATTCAACACCCAGAACAATCTATGTCTATTCCCTTAAGCTCCTTTGGATGTGAAAAAATATGGTTACATAAATCTTTGTAATCCTGAGGGGAGGATAGCATATAAAGAGTTTACTGGCATTAGGATTAAGTCTAGTGTATTACAGTGCAATCTTTAATCTCCTAAAATCTACCTCACCATTCCAAGCTGTTTTGAGTGAGTAGATGAAGCTTTGGAAATAGGACACAGCTGGCAAGAGTGATAGACAGAAACACTTAAAAAATAGTAAAGAAAAGAAAAAGAAAACAAGGAACTGGTGAAACTGCTAGTGGGCTGATTTAACACAGTGACATGCATAATATTATTTTTATTAATTTAGAAATGGCAGAAGTTGAATGAAGTTCTTGTAAAAAAAAATAGGAGGAAAAAATCATCAGTTTGAAAACAGGGAAGATTCACATGTGGACCAAAACCTATTTAAAACCAGTGTACAAGATAACAAAGTCTTGTTTTGTTCCGAGATTCCTTGATCCGGATGAATATGAGGAATGTTTCTTAGGCAAAAAAAAGGACACAACTGTGTGCTGAAATGGACTTCTTGCTCTCTTTTGATGAAACTATATGGAATGAAAACACAGCTGAAGCCATGCATTACTTGAGAGAAAACGTGGGAAAAGGTTATTATTAGGTATATTCCTAAAGAATGCTACAGTTTTCTTTGGACTTGTGATTTCCCATTCAAAGTTTCCCATTGAGGCACCTGTGCCTCTGCTGAGTTTAAGGTTCAAAAGGCCAAAAGCAGTGCAGCTCAGCAAGTAATGCCCAGGCCTGACTGGATGAGATACTGGAGCACTGATGCCCAGCTCTGCAGCCTCAGCTGAGGGATTTCACTGCATAACTCTC
The DNA here is from genome assembly GCA_013396875.1 of Vireo altiloquus. Classification (NCBI taxonomy): domain Eukaryota; kingdom Metazoa; phylum Chordata; class Aves; order Passeriformes; family Vireonidae; genus Vireo; species Vireo altiloquus. The sequence continues at coordinate 195,930 of VZRF01007635.1, forward strand.
AGTTTCCTTTGGCTCTGGTAAGTTCAGGAGAGTATATATACTTACAGCAAAGTGTAAACATTTGCTTAAGGGCTACTGTGACCCATGGTATTTAAATATGTGATTAAATTATAACTAAATTAGGCCTTAGATAGTAAATACAGATGACATGCTCGTGCTGTATTTGGTAGACAAACTTTCTTGCTCCTCCTCTGTGGCCACAATCCCAAGGCACAGGAGCATCACACAATGAAACAAAAAACAGTGAAGCAAATTCTTCCACTTCTGTTCTGAAGTGATACTTAAATTTTGAACCTGAACACACTGTTTTGGAAAGTTACAAGTGTCAGTGCAACAAATCATTAGACATCAGCACAAACCTCTGTATCTACCTGGGACCCTGCCAGCACAATCTATTTTTTTCTTTCCACCCCCTCCTTTTTCTTTTAAATGGAAATAGAACTTTTCTGTATCTCAGATTGTTCCACCTGTTTTGTCTAAGCTTTAAATATACTAAAGTTATGGCTAAAGATGAGCCATAATGCACAGAAATATGTTTATCTGATAAAGTTATGGAAATAATTCTGCACATAACTGATATTTATCAGCATTTGAACTGTTAGGTAAGTTAAGTTTTATGTATTTCCAGCACTGAAGAGAAATATGAGCGGAAAGTAATCATGGTACTGCAAAATCTAGAAGATAGTACAATAATAGCACCTCTTTCTTATTTAGTAGTTTGTGTTTCCAAAGCACCACACAATGGTGAACAAATTAATCTGAGGCATATACTGAATTTTACTGATAAGGACATTAAAAGCCTTTAGCAAATGTTTAATTGAAATAACTGCTGCACATTAATTCTAAGAATCTTGTTTTAGTATCCTAGAGATTTAGCAAACACCTAATGAGAATGAACTAAATATGCCCCAGTGCTCAGAATTCTGTGTGTGCTCTTCTTGAGTCTCAACTAGCAAGAAAATGCCTTGAAATGACATCTTAGAAGCAAATGAAAGGCACATTAACAGAAAGAATCTAATGATATGCTGTCCCGTGGAGCATGAGCAGAAACCACAGTCTTTAAGGCTGTCTTTTAGCTAACAGCACAGTTTTCCATAGGGAAAAAAAAAATCACTTTGTCGTTTTGGTAATTCTGAATGAGACTCCCAAATCCAAAGGTTTGCCCTTTTAAAAGTGTGACTATCACCCATTGTTCCCCTCCAAACCAGTAACTTAATTGTGATAACTCAGTAAAACCTGGCAGAGAATGCACTGTGATGAACCCAGGGGTTTTCTTAGGAAATTACTTTTCAAGGAAAAGCATCTCTGCTTTTCTGCTGTCTCCTGATAGAAATCTGAGTCCTTTGGGTTCCCCACTGAACACCACTGTCACGAATGCAGTTTTTATTTTGAATTTGTTCTTCTTGCACACTCATTTTTGATGAAGTGTCTTGCATTTAACCAATTTGTCTCTCTTCTCACTAAAAGTTATATGTAAAGAAAAAAAGGTGGGATTCTTCACATCCACATCTCAAACCACTTTCTGGGTTTCATTTGCAAACTTCTCAGGGTACACTTGATCTCATCTTCCAGATCACTAATGATGACATTAACCAATGTCAGGCCCAGTACTGCTCCCTGGGGACCCCACTTGTAACAGATTGCCAGCTTGAGCAGCCCCTTCCCACCACATTCTGTGTGCTGATTGCCAGCCAGTTCTCCACCCACTGCATGGACCATTTATCCAGACTGTGACACATCAGCTTCTCAGTGAGCAGACTGTGGGAAGCTGTATTGAAAGTCTTGGAAAAATCCAGGCAGATAAGCCTTTTGCTCAGCTCACATCAACAAAGCAGGTCACTCAGCCGTAGAAGGTGATCAGGCTTGTCAAACATGATTTGGCCTCAGTGAATCCATGCTGATTTTTCCAATCATGGGCTTCACCTGCCCTTGATAGCCTCCAGGAGGATCCATTCCATAATCTCCCCAGGAGAAGTAAGACTGATGGGCCAATAATATCCTGAATATTCTTTTAAGACTTTCTTGTAGATGGGTGTGGCAATAGCCTTCTTCCATCTTCTGAGACATCCCCTGACCTCCACAGCTACTCAGAGATTAGCCTCCCTACAATGTCAGCCAACTCCCTAAACTCTCTTGGGTGGATGCATCAGGGCCTAGCAATTTGCAGGGCTCAAGCTGCATGCTTGGTTCATGTACCAGCCCTTCCTCCACTGACAGTGATGCTCCATCCTCTTTGGTTTCCTCTACAAGCCAAAGTTAGCTCTTAACTTCATTACCATGTTTTAAACTTCTTGCTTACCCAGTTTTGGCAGACAACCAGCAGTAGAGGATCTGAAATATTTTGAGAGGGTAAGAGAAGGGAAGGCAGTTGGCAGAGTAGGAACTGGAGAGTAGGAGAGTGAATGACCACTTTTATGGAAGGAAGGTGAAAGGGAAGTGTTTTATATTCTTAGAGGAAGGTGTCCTGCAGCTCTTTTGAGATACATCTAAGTTTAGCCAACCTGTGCAATATTTTGCTAAATCTCTACCACATTCTCTGAATTATATTTTTGCCAACATCTCTTCAGGAAAATATCTACAATTTCATATTGTAGAAAAACTGACAATGTCTTTTTCCCTTATGTAGATAACATGATGAATTTCAATTTCACATCAATTCCTCCTTGAATAAATGTACAGAAACAATAAGAACTATGCCAAGAATAGAAAGAAAAACTGGAACTGCTTAGACAGTAAAATAAATATGATACCTAACAGAACAGCAGAACTTACCAGGCAGATATGATATGGATCCATTCCTCTCAATGGATATTTGAATGCAAATGTTTGCCTTAGTTCTAAAGACATGAACATTTAAGTTACACTGCCTTGTATTATGTTGTTTCTATTCTAAATGTTGTCAGAGAAAGTATTTGTCATCAACTCAAATGGAACTGAAATGTCTTTAAAATATTTAGCATACATAAAATTGGCTGATTTCACTAAACAAAGTTCTAAAATCCATGAGGAATTTTACTTTCAACATTTTTATGAAAGGGAGGAAAGGTAAAAAACTCATAATATTTATTCGCATTCATAAAACAGTACACCTCAGGAGAGTTAAAACTGAATAAATTGTGAACAAATGTTGAATTGGGGGGTGGGGTTAAAGCAACGTCACATTAGGGAAATATCCTATGGTGCCTTTCATTATTGATTCTCTGTCAACATCATGTTAGTTCTTTTCTAAATTAGTTCTGTGGCTTGACCTTGAAAAGATTGTGATGCAGAGTCCACAGGTTCATTCTAATTGCTGTTTTTCCTGGTGGACTTAACCATGCCAACCTGTCACTCATCAAGACCATTTGTCTGTGAACAGACTTAATTAAACACCTCAAATCCAATTTCTCTGATCCTTTCCACTATTAAAAAACCCACATGTGCTCCATAAGCTATGAAGGGTTTTCGAAAGGAAAATCTCAAACATCCTCAATGGCATTATTCTCTACTATTGAAAAAAGGCAGAATTCAAAAACCAATATTATTAATTAGGATGGGAAAAGAAAATAGTTGTAGAAAAAAAGAATTTGTTAACTCCTAAACATACAGTGGAAGATAAAACAATGATTTGAAGCACCTACACAACTTTTCCCTTTCCGTTTTTTCCCCTATCTCCTTCATATAAGATGTTCAACATGCTGTACAGGCTTGACTTTTGAATAAAAATTTTAATTTCTCTTCTTTCAGGTTTAAACAGGTAACTGCATTACTTTTTGTGGAAGAGGTAAACATTTTCAGCTTCCATTTTCATGATCTAAATACCCAGCACACTGGTAGAAACAGTGAAAGTGAAAATACCTCAAATATAAATGTGCAGTTTCATTAAAATTATTCACAAAGTGCTTCTGCTTTCAATTCTTAACAAACTTTCTTGAAATTTTAACTTTATTAAATTGTTTCCCAATTACATTTAGTCATATCTTGTCTTATAATTGCATTCCAAAGTATTTTACATTCTAAAAAAGAAAAAAATCTCACAGTTTTGTAAAAGATTATTCTTCATTTCATAGGTATTCACTGCACCATCAAGTACAGTCTTCAATGTAGATTGCTGAGAGTTATAATTTAAAAGCATTTCTTAATAATTAATTTATGAATAATTAATATCTCTTACATTGGGAAATATCTAGAAAATGCTATTCCTATAAGAGCTTTCATGAAAGAAAAATTAGTGGTTATGGCTAGTTTTATTGTTGCTAGGTCTTTAATGCCTGGTGAGGTAATTCTCTCTTCTTGCTCTCAGTTAGATGTTTTCCAGAGTTTTATGGCTGTGCAAAGGAGACCAAGTCTCTGCAGCCATGTTTGGAGTTCCTACATGACAGATACTTAACTGAGTAGCATTTTACCACTCTAATTAAGGCTGCAGTAACATGCACTAAATAAATGCTCAGCTCAACCTCTAAATTTGAACTATACTAAAACATCCCTAAATTCATACCATTCCCAAGCACAGCAACAGCTTTTTATTTTATAGCTTTATCAATTTGGAGTTTGAGAATACAAAGTTTATGTCATAAAGACATTTAAAGAAGAAAGGCACTGAGGTTTCAGAATTACTTCGAGCTTCTAAAGCAGTGTTCAAATATTGCTTCAATGGATTCTGTCATTAGAATTTAGATCCTTCATGCTATACAAACCTAGAGGCTTATTTTCATGTTTGGTGCAACAAATTATGTGAGCCGCCTTAAAATACAACAGTAATCAGTCGAGGAAAGCCACACATATCCAGAACAGTCCATGTGGTTAATCTGTGTGCTGCCAGGCTTGATAATTCTCTTCTGTTGAGTTTGTCTCATCTCCAAGAAATATAAAGTAACATGACAGTGTCAAATACAGCAAACTAATGTAACATGATTGATCTCTGGTGTCAGGACAGCCAGACTCATCCCTGTGTCATTCCTAGGGCCAAACAAGAGACATTTCCTTTGACACTCAATAACATATTGTATCTCTACAGCTGCTATAATATCTGCCTCATCCAAATGCATACATCAGCTTTTTATAATACTGGTAAATCTTCCTGCATACAAAGGTTTTATTAACCCTACATGTCACTGGGATTGGAAGAAGTAAAAAAATATATATTTGTTCTTCTCAGTCCAATCTTTCATATGAAGAAAAATCACTGCCTGAAATAAGGGAGCAGAAGCACCCAAATCAGGCAAGATTCAAAGTTCTATTGGTGGTGATGGCTCTGCTGCACACATGCAATGCAGTTTATCTGATACTGAGAAAGACTGAACATTCATGTATCAGATATGCTCTCTTGGCAGAGAGACACATCCCTGAATTTGAAGGCTAAAAATATCTATGCAGAAAGTGTCAGTCCATTCTCTCTTGTGATGACTATCACTCCTACCATTCATTTCTCCCATTCTTTAAATTCTATTTTACATCACACCAATGTACATGTGAGCAGCATCACTGATATAAATTGAATTAATCAGTATTCAGCCTGATATGCTTGGCAACAGTACTTTATTTTTCTAACTGTTCTAGTTTATTAGGCTTCCAAGCATCAGTTCTCATTTGCAGGGAAGTATAATAATGAGAGCAGAATCTTAAAAATTGTATCTGTTTGGCAAGACTCTTACAAACCAGATACGTGCTACAACAATCCTCCCATCCTGCATAATAATTAAAATAAAAATCCACCCTGTGTCAGAGCACTTTTCCTTGTGGCTGCAGTGCTGTCTCTGATTTTTCAATGGGTGAAGCTGTCACAGGAACAGAGAAGCCTGGCTGCTATCTGTGGCCCAGTCCCCCTGTACTGGCCCAGAATCCACAACTGTAGGACTGGGGTTATTAGTGGGTGCAAATTGTCTCAGGGATGAAAAAAACCCATTTAAAACCAGCCAGACACTGTATTTGTCTGGTATTTGTGCTCATTATAACTCTTGTTCTGCCAGGGTCAGTTCTGTACAGACATTTGGAGACATCCTGCCTCGCACACAGAGGACACTCCCACAGCACAGTCCCAACTCGACTGGATGTGCCCAAGGCGTGAGGAGGATCATTGGTGCCGAGGATGTGTGTGATGAGCTGCCTGTGAGCACCGTGAAAGGCTCAGGTAATCAGCACCTGCTGAACCCCAGCAGTGCCTGGCAGAGCGAGCAGCAGCTGCTTTACAGGAGCCAAACAAAACTGCTTTCAGGGGAACATTTAATAATGAGATAGTTTTTGTTCTCACACGTTGCTGCCTCAGTTGGTGCTCAGCAATTACCTTCTTTACCTTATAATTCCATACCTTTTAAGCTCATCCTGACTCAGAAGATTCATTGCTCCTCTTTCATTTCTTTAGCATTAATAATGAAAAAAAAAGAAGTATAATACTTGCACATATCAAAACAGCAAAGACAGGAGAGAAAAATCAATATATAGATAAATTAAGCTCAATTCAGTAAGTGGGAGGTCTCAAGCTTGCCAAACCAATAATAAGTTCCTGTTGAAGATCTTTTGTTCTGTAATTGCACTTGGAAACTTTTTCTGATTCATCAAATAGATATAAGGACAACTTAAACATCCTAGTTTATGGTTTTCACAGGAGCAGTAACTCCTACATTTAAGCTCTTTTGTCCCCCAGAATAAGGACTGAGATGTTAAGTTTTCTAAATTTCTTCTGTTTTTTAAGCTACCCCTTGAGAAGAATTAGAGTTGGCATTTTCTGTAACGCTAAGGATGATTACAAATAAACTTTGCACATATATTTGTATATAAAATATTTACTTTATCTTGAATTTGAATTTGTTTCTTCTATTAATAATCCATTATGAAAGACACAAATGTAATTGAAGCAGAAATCTCCTTAGAGCACATTTATAAAGTGTGTTAAAAGTAATACTTTGTTTACTAAGGTTTTACGATTCTTTAGATTATGAAAACTTTATGTGGTGAGTGCAATAATTCCATTCAGTGTTTTTAGAAGCACTTTTGTTTCTTTACACAATTAAAAAAAAAAATAGGGTTTAATTCTGCTGAAGTCCTAATGCTTATGACAGAGATTTCTAGATTAGATAATAGCACAGTGTTGTTTTTATTACTCTTTCATTCTCTGTAAAAAACACAAGCTATTTTTGAAAGTTTGAGGAATTGTAGGATAAAACTCATCATGATCAAAGATGAAAAGTGGCATTACATTTGATTCAATAAGCCAGTGTTAAAAGAAGGTAGAAGGAACCCTGAGCAAAACAGTAAATTTCAAGTAGGCTCAAAAAATTCCCATTTCAGCAATGATGCTCATCTGTGTTATTGCTTGTTAAAAGAGTTACACAAACACAGCACAGCCAGACCTGCTGTATTTCCTTCTGAGCCTTACCAAATTACCAACACAGATTATTCTCTGTACACATGCAGCAGCAGAATTTATTTTTTCTCAAAATACCAGGCTTTTGGTCCTTTATCCTTAAAATAAACATGAGGAAAAGGATCTTATTTTTTTTTAGATGTCTTATCAATAAGTCCCCACAGTTTTCCAAGGCATAATGAGTCAGAGTTTCAGAAGATGGGACTGATTTGTGACACATATTTCGAACACTAGATAGTGAAGTGCAGCAATTTCTACTACTTCACAAGTTATCAGAAAATGTAGTGGCAAATTCTGTTGCTCTACAAACTACAACTTTGTCTTAAGAACACTTAAAAGACTGCAGGTACAATCTTTATACATTGAAATGGCAAGTGGTTAAACTGCTATTTAAAAATGTCACACCACTCTCAATCCCCTGATCTTCAAAGTATTAGGATTGGATCTCTACTGCAAATAGTATAGGTAAATTTTTTCTTTGGCATGTGGCTACAAAGACTTGGAGTTTATGTGCCAAAATGTACACTTTTTTCTTCTTCCAAACAGTGTGAAATGACATCATTTGATTGAACACCAAGGTGGTTTGATCATTACTGAAGTGTGACAAGAGCCAAATGTGGCTGAGTTCACAAAAGAGTCTCATCTACCATTTCTCATTATCCCCAGCAAGTCCTATAAATAGTCTGTTGTTAGCAGGTGCTTACTGAAACAATATCAAGCACAGGTAGCATGTCTCCTGAATAAAAATAACTTTCTTGTAGAGAATGTAAATAACTTTTTTTTTCAAGAGAAACCAAGTAAACTTGCACTTAAATAGGCTGTTGTTCTGCTCACTTTATCAATCAATGATCTTACTTCAAAATAGAATCAACATGACTTATTTTTATTTTTTTTAATAGTCTTACCCCAAAGTCACACAGAATTTTCTGAGAAAAATCACTGAAAATGAACTAAATAAATTGAGTGAGCACAGGGGAGAGATGGTTAACACAGCCAGCTCTGATTTCCATGAAGTATTCAACTAGGTCCAATCACTAAAGGGTCTTAAATTAAGCTGACATAGCTTGAGAGGGAAGGTCCTCACAGGGACAGCTAACTAAAAGATCAGAAAGAAAGAGCTGCAATGAATAGTCCATTTTCTCAGTGAAGGGAAGGTACAAGTGGAATCCCACAGGGATCTTTGCTAAGGCCTCAGCTGCTCAACACATTCAGGAATGATCAGGAAAAGAGAACAGAAAGGAGATTGAGTTTGCTACTGAAGACAAGTTTTTCAGGGGAAGAAAACCAATAGTGGACTGGAAAAAAAAAGTTGCAGAAAGACTTCGTGGCACTGAGTGATTGAGGATAAAATGGCAGATGACATTCAAACCAAACAAATGTAAAGTAATGAACTTGGCAAAAGAAAATCAAACAAAAAAACCCCAAACAGTTTTCACTTTATGTACCCAGGAATTGATTCTGAGACAGCTACTTCAAGAGGCAACAGAGATCTTAGGTTAAAATCAGAGCCTTATGAACATATCAGTTCAGTATCTTCAGAATTATAATCACAGGAAAATCTCAGAAAAGGTAATGTTACTGGGTAAAGTTTGTATTGTGTCCACATTGTGACTGTTATGTGGAATGCTGATCTTTTCATCCAAGAAAAAGAATTTTAGTAGAATTTGAAAGAGATCTTGACAAAGATTGTTAAAGATAACCAAGTAACTTCCACAGAAAGATATTTACAGACTAGCACTCCCAAACTAGAAAAACATCAAATAAGAGCCAACTAAAAATCATGAAAAAGGTGAAAGAACAATCAGCTAGCTGCCTCTTCCATTGTAATAGCAAAAAACCCTCAAATACAAATTCACACATGGAGGTTCAAATCAAAATCAGGCAGGCACCCCCTCACTTAATGCAAAGATGGAGTGTGGAACTCCCTGACATAAAATACATAACGAAGGCTATAAACTGGCATCAATTCACAAACTCTGGAAAATATTAATAAAATAAAAATCTTACAGGCTCTTAAAACCAAAAAGCCTATCCTGGACTCAAGTAGTCCTTTTTCCTCAGAAGCCATGAAAGCATCCATCAGAATTACCACCAAGTGTCATCTTCTCAGATGCATTCATTGCTGCCCATGTCTGAGCTGGGATGCTGAAGCAGAAGGGGCCTGAATCACCAGGAAAATATTGTTGTCAATATTTCCCTGGGCTCCATAGACTGGATGCCATTAGCTAGAACATTCACCACAAAGCATTGCAGACCCAAAATCCTAAGGATAACAATTTCAAAATCCTCTCTCAGAAGGACTAATTCAGAGTGTGCAATGCTAACCAGGCAGTCTGGTCTATCTTCAGCATTTTTCCTCAGCTCTAAGTTTTAAAAGACATTTCTAGAAACAAACATGTGCATTTTAAAGAGCAGATTTCCATTCTGGTGACAAAAAGAATTTAAATGAGAAGGAAATAATAATATGCATATTATAATTTCACAGTTATCAGTAGGTTCCAAAGTCCTTTATAAGGGAAAGGAAGATTAATAATCTGTTCTGCAGAGGAGGAATACATGGCAGAGCAAGCTGTACATAAATCCAACCTCAAATGCTGGTTCAGTGTTCTGTGAATTGAGCAATGCAGTCTCCTTGGATATACAGAAAAACTTCAGTGAGAGTTAGAACAGAGATTTTATTCCATACATTTTAAAAAAGGTGGTTTTTTCCTCCATTCAAAATGATTTATCCTCCAGTCTTACAGCTAGTTTGAACTGCAAGAAACATGTCATAAAAGTCTGAAATGTGTTGTAAAAAAAAGAAGAAAAAATAGGAAAGCTGTATCTCAGTTCACCTATGCTACTAACTATAATGAATTCAAGAGTTTTTAATAATAATTCCTAGCAAATTTTAAGCTCCTGTTTAAAAAAATACTGTGGGTTTTTTTTCTTTCTTCATGAACTGTACTCAAAACATTTATCTGTCTTCCAGTTCTAGGAAGAGAAAACAAAGGCTAAAGTCTCACAAAATAAAAGTGACTTTGAAGATTGAGCTACACAATCTGTAAAAGGTTTTTTAAATCCTAACAAATGCATGTTGTTTTTTGGACTCCTGTTTTGAACTGCTATCCATGACCTAGAACTAGAATCTGTAAAACAGTTAACAGAGTGGGGGGACTCGGGTTGTTGGGGTTTTGGGTTGGTTTATTTTGGTTTTTTTGTTCTTAATTCAAGACAAAATCACAAAATTGCACTTAATGGGTTTAGGTTTGCTTATCCTAATGTTGAGAATTTGATGATCTATCCAACTATATCTTAAACAGCCTGTTCTCTTTACTGAAAAGGGTTATGCTATGATAAACAGAAATGCAGGATGACTTTGGTCATCCATCTGTTTGCTGATCAGCTAAGACAACTTCACAGCATAAGCAACTGTTGGTTGTGAGGATCCAAAAATAATAACTGAAGCTGAACATTTTGAGCAATGGGTGAATGTAACTCAGTAAATATTGAGTTATATATTTCTCCTCATCTCCCATTGCATGATTATTAAACTAAAATAATTTTAGTTTTTTAAAATCCACACCCTCTGAAAAATTAGCTGTGCCATTTAAATACTATAGTTTGCTAAAGAGTCCTGATAACATCTGTCAACTTTAGTTTAATAGTATTTTTTTAATGGGGCCCAAAACATTCAGCCTAGTTAAGAATAGGAAAATATCTCCCCTCCACAGTCAATGAATTATAATTCATTCTGTTCATCATACCATAGATTCTTGATTTTAGGCTCCAGGAAATGGCTATTCAATTGTTTGTAAACATTTCTAATTCCCTCCACTGATTTTACAACAGCATATTCAATAATTGGTATACTAAAAGTCTCAAACAAAAACATCACAAATTTTGCATCAAAATCATGTTAGGGATAACATAAAAGTAATGGAATATATAATGAGAAATGAGTTGAAATTCAAATATTTATCACCCAGATGCCCCTGGCTATGCTATGCACACCCCAGTGCAACAAGCCTGCAGGAACAGTAGGGTAACAGGCAATGAAATTGTAATGTTTAAAGACTGGAATCTTCAAAGCAACAGTAAAGCAATAGCAATAGCAACAAAATAACTTCGTGAGCTAGGCACAGACACCTGAGATGCCAAAATGCTTTCTTAACTTTGTAAGCAGCACAAGTCCCAGGTAATCTCAACAAGGAGCTCATTACCATGCAGGCTGTGCTTAGATCAGTCAAACGTCCCTAAGCCTTGTTCACTGATCATCTCTGAGCTGAGATGATTCTCTTTAAAGATCAAAGTGAGCAGCTGCTTGAAGGAGCTCCAACTAAGTCCATTAACATTCCTCCTCCTGAGAATGTCTTCTTGTACAAAATGCAGCCAATTCCATCATGCACTCAGGGGATCAACAGGTTAGAAATATATGGCAGTGAGATAACTGTTCTGGGGTTACAAATACAGGTAAGGAAGGAAATGGATACTGCTCTCATACCAACTCATTTAACATTAGAGGGGAATTCCAAACAATTTGAAAACAGATGGTTTTGCCAGAATTTTGCAGCGCAAGAAGTATTTATTGCATTGCTAGCAGGAGCTTATATTTTACATTCAAATCCTCTGATAATTGATTCAGGAATGTAATCTACCTTTCTGGTGCTGTGTTGCCTTCATTGACATTAACTTGTGCTTTCCCCTGAAACAAAAAGCTGAGTGCAGGTAAAAGATCAGAGGGGACAGAATTAGCGTTCCTTTACTGGCATTAACCCTGCCCTCATTTATTTATGGATGAATCTCTGTGGTTTAACAAACACAGGCACTAACAGGATAATGAGTAGATGCACACTCTGATATTTACTGTACAAAATTCAAATTGTGAGCTGTAGATGTCATAATTAATTTTGCTGTGGGTTTTTCTAGAATGCTCATCACTGTTTATTTAAATTGTTCTCCAAAAAAAAAAATAATTAAACTCCACAATACTCCTTAAGGATAATTAGGGCTGAAAGTCTCAATGCAGTGAGTATTATAGTATGATACATCCAAAATGATATACGAAAAACTTTCTGATGTTTTGTTGGGGTTTTTTTAACTCTCGATTCTAGATTGGGGACAGAGAATTATTTTTAAGGAAATGAAAGCTTTAGATCCACTTTGTGATCTTCTGCCTCTTGACTACACATTTACTGACAGAAGGACTGTCTTTTTTAAAATTTCCAAGTAAAGTTGGCAATAAAGATTCATTTTGACTGTGAACTATTTCATTTCTCAAAGTAGGGAACATAGCACTTATTCTAAAAGAATATGATATTAATGAGAGCACTTTGACTTAAAAAAGTAAAAATCTGTGGGATTTAAATAATGTAGCCAACTGATTTGAGAACATCTGAATTAATACTGGTGATAAATTATTTCACAGTAAAATTATTCATACTCAGCAGGAAATTAAGTTGTCATAATATGATAGTGTTAAAGAAACCATATCGCTAATCTACGCCTACATATGTTGTATGAAATCACTGAATAGTGGTTTCTCATGGGACATATTCCATTCTATACATGGAATAAAGTCATGTTGCTTATTTAGTACAAGTTACTGACTTAATCAAATTTAATATAAGTCCTACCACCCTCAATAAGTGAACAGTGAAAGAGTTCTAGAACAGTTGCTCAATGATAGCATTTTTACAGAATACTTAAAGAAGAAAATGTGAGCAATATTAGAATACTTTTAATCAACTTCTGGGAGACATAATTCTAAAGAACTGGTACAATAATGCCCAGCATTCACAAATTGCCAGGAAAAATAATGCCTGGACTGTTCAAGTCCTAATTTAAATTTGTGTGTCTGTCCTTTGTGCTACCTAATTTAAAAATCTATTCTGTGTATTTGAAATTAATGAACTTGCTCTTTACAAAGTTGTCATTAGATGTATCTACAATATAACTTTTCCTAAAGCATAATTTTGCTAAGGAAACAAATGCACTGAAAGGCAAAATTTACAAAGTACTGAAGACAACAATATGGGAGTTCTTATGCTTCACAATTCAGGTGTTTGGCAAATGGTATTTTCCTCCCGAAGTCAAATTAAACTGGGATTTGGAAGAGGTGTACGATAGAATTTTGGTTTTAAAGACTGTTTTTCAGTCCTTGATGTAACAATTTAACATGGTCCTAATCTTGTTATTTTCTTCATAATAACTGAAGCACTCACTAAAAATGTGAAAAGGCATGAAGAACGTTTAGCTGAAGGCATCTGTTAGTCAATCAGTTGTACTTTACTAGGTAAAAAAATTTTACTTGTAAACAGCTCTTGAGTGAGCACAGTCATCATTATGATTGCATTTGACCTTCACTGCTTGAACTTCAGGAAAAATAATCACAATTCAGAGAGTTAATTAAAAATACACAATGCTACAGAAAATTGAAAACTGTTTGAAAATAAAGAGAGAAATTTTTATTTGGTTAGTAAAGCTCCAGGTGCAGCTGTTTCTTAGGAAAAAAAAAAAAAGACTTTTTAAAAAATATCCCTGCTGTTATAATTATAGTAAATTTTATTATTCTGCAATTTCCTGAATTTGCCAATCTCTTGAATACTATGGTATAAACCTAACATTAAAATTGCATCTGTTGATAAACCAGATGTTCTGTAGATTGGCCTGAAGTGTAAGGTGGTATTTTGCAAATCTGACAGGTTTTTCCTGATATTAAAATCAGTGTATGTATACTCACACATAAAGACATATAGTTTGTGTATGTCCCCCTTAAAACATTACTACTGGGTCTAATGCAGACTCCAAAGCAACACTAAAATAGCTGGTTCTGTTTCTTTAACAGATTTAAAGTATATTAGTAAAATTATCTATTTGCCTATTTGGGGAGGCTTCTGATTGTTTTATCATGTTGTTACTTTAGCATTCACTGCTCATAATAAACAGACAGAAGAACTACAGCCAAAGGGCTTGGTGGGAACTGGGATCTCAATAATGCTGTTCTAAATAAACTATATAAACCAGAGATGGTGCCTGTCCTGGAAATTGATACCTGCACATTGTGTGCATTCTATCAAAGCCTGGTGTGCTCACAGGACTCTAACGAGGAAGTAAACAACTGAGGGTCACATCAGAGGGCTGCCACAGTCTGCTCTTTATAGGGAAAAGAAGAGTTGAATTAAATTCTCTACAGGTAGCACAGCCATGGGTATGGAAGCATTTTACTCTTTAGACAAATAAGCTGTTCCAAAAAGCCATTTCCCAGCTTATTGTCACAGAGGTCTTCTATTGATCACAGCAAAACAACACTGTGATTGATCCTTCTTGTCTGTACTATTTCCAGTATGCTCATAAACAAAAAGTCTAGGTACCATTAATGAGGAAGATAATGGGACAGCATGCTTGAGCCTAAGTTACTAAATATATAAATTTTTATAAAACAGAGTCCAACTTCTTTACATCTACTGGTTCTACTGCAAAGCAGACCATTTAAATAGCAGTGCACATAAAAATACTGCTTGATAAACCTATTAGTATATACACTTCTCCATTGAATCATATTGATTTTCTACATGTTTTCATCCTGGCCTTAGGAGTATAGCAGCTGTCATATTTATCATGCCAGTGTTCAATGCCACCTTCTGTTATTTCAAGTCTTACCTCCTTTTCTATCAGGCTTTGTTCCAGGTTCTATATTTAGGCTTGCCCTTGGTCTTCACGGTGTCAACTGGGAGGCCTTTATTGCTCTTTAGAATTTAGCTTTCCTGTTGACACGTTCTATGCAAACACACAATCTTTTCTCTAAATAAAATCAGTCTGCCTGATGGAGCTTAGCACATTAGCATGTAACTCAACAAAAAGTGGACATTTGGCAAGGAAAGGAGAACAGAAAAGGCCACAGTTAAATTGGTGCTTGCCAAGACACCAGAATAATTTATACATTGTGTAGTCAGCACCAAAGCAGCTGCTTTAGTCTTGTACACCTTGTGAATTCTGTACTGAATTCTCTGAAAATTCTCTGAAACTGATGAATGCACACACTTGTCTGCCTTTCTGCTACTGTGAAAGACTTAATTGAGAAAGTAATGAACATCCTGATAGGTCTGCCACATCACATGCTGCCAGAAGATAGGACATAGCATCTCCATCAGCAGTGTTAGGCTGATGTCTTTCTCAGAACTTCCACTTTTTTTGATACTTTGGATACCAAGGTCAAAATTAATTTTACATCGAAAAGCCTTACAACTTCTTATTAAGTGAAAAGAAGCAATACAGGAAAAGAAGAATAAAGATTTGCTAATACTTGCCAACATTACTGATTAAGAGAACACAGAAAATTAAGTAGTGATGCAAGTGGCATTATCTAGACTTGGTTCTGAAGCAATGACAATGTATTTCTTTTTTTGTTGCTGATGCTCCACTCGTTAGGTATGTGCAGTGTACTCAGGCATCTACCATCATTAATGCACACTTGAAACAGGGAAAAGAGACATCTAAATCAAACCATAGGTACAGCATGACTTTGGTTTCAATGGTAATGGACAAGGTAGCCAGAGCTTCATATAAGTTATGTGAAATTATATATGGCTTCAGGCACTACCAATTAGCCAGTGAGTGAGACATCCTTTTATTTCTGTCACTCTATTAACCCAAAATCTACCCTTGTAAACACATTTTAAGCAAAAAGACTGTAGAAAAAGAAGCTAAAGGTGGGGAAGATGAACTGTGTGGAGAAAAAAAGTAAAACTGAAGTCAATATGGAGCAGAATTGTCTGCAATTTCACCATAATTTGACTTTTTTTATTGAAGGAAATACTCCCTGTAATTTGAGGTCTGTTACTGCAACCCTATACTCACTCTTGAAGAAGATAGAGAATTGACAGGAATAATGGTCACACTCAATTCTCCCCTGAAGCAAATTCCTTCACTTCTAAAATTAAATCTAGAGTCAAACCCCCACTTTTCTGCAGCAGTAATTTCATTACATCATGTTTTCTTTTATTTTGCTATGTCTTTTTTTCCCCATTCAAATTTTATCTGTTTTAAACCAAAATTAACTGAAACTCAAATGCTTTTTTTTTTTTTTTCCCCCCCCCACAAACTAGATATGAAAAGGATGTCAAATATTCATTTTATCCAAGGATAAACCCTTGGAACTGGGAAACAATCTAAAATTTTGTCTGCATCATTAAGTCAATTTACAGAGATTTCCAGCTGCGTTCTGCGGCAGGGATGACCTTTCCAGGGAAAATAACCTATATGTTTTCAGTGCCTTATTTTTCTTGTAAAACAGAAACGTCAGTCCATTCACCCAGCACAAACTATAGTTCTTATGACAGAGGACTGCCACAGTCCAAAATAGATTACAGAGGTATACAGACAGAAAGGAGAGAACAGCATCTATCTTGTGGAGAATTCTCTCCCAAGGAGCAATAGGCAGTGCCTCGACATCCATATGACATTACTAAAATGGCAGCAACAAAAGTCAGCTGTGGAACTTACACTGACTCAAAAACCAATCCTTTTGCGGCGCCTTTCCTACTTGGAATTTAGAATAAAACCAAAATATGTGTACTTTATCAGCAATGAATCTTGAGATTACTTCCAAACACTATAAGCAAAGAAATTCTGCTTTGAATGTTCAGTCAAACTCCTGATTCTAGTTATTAGTTTGTCTTCAGACTGCTCAGTTTAATTTTTAATATATTTCTAGCTCAGAAGAGGAACTCCACAGCATTGGTAAAAATAAATTAAAAAGAAAACAAAGGAAAAATATACCTGGAAAGCAAATCTTTAGTTAATTATTTTGCTGGTATTATATACTTAGTTCTGAAAGAAGTCATTCCTTTGGTTTAGAAAAACTTACTTGTTGACCTTTGAGACCAAACCAGTTTTCTCACAACATATTTTGAGTAGGTAGTCTTTGCTCACGATGACTTGTATGCACACACATAATCTGCATATTAAATCTTATTCAGAAGTTACTTTTTAAAATGTGAGTTCTATAGAAACCAGTCTACAAGGAACAAATTATTGATAAATTCTTAGCTCTAATAATTTACTGCTGTTTTTTGCCTACATTTTTCCCAGATTAATCTGATACCATACCTGAGACCAGGAGATTCATAGTGAAATCTCGCTGCAGTTACTTCTTCTAAACTCACCTAATTATAAATTTGAAAATTCTTCCCTTTGTGAAGACTCAGTGAAGCCTCTCTCCATGTCCTGCAAGCTCAGCTGAAGACTGTGTCAGGGCTATCTGTAAAGAAGATGACAGATGAAGACAATTTTATTCAAATCTGAAAAATAAGTTGGACTTGCAACAGAGCTCCAAAATCTAGCAGATGTTTCAAATCACTCATTTTAAAGTAAATGCAAGTCACTGTTGTAATACAATGATTTCAACATTAAATAGTATTGCTTAATCAAAGCATTAATGATATTTGTGAGCCTACAGATTCTGCAGTAGTCTCCACTCCTGGATAGCCCTCCACATTAAAAATACTTGGTTTTACAAACACTGAAATACAGCAAATATTTAGGGATAACAGAGAAATTATGTGTAAAAGTAAGACAGTATAAAGAAAAATTCTATAGCAGAATTATTTTTTATTCACTAAGAAAATATCAAGAAGAAAAATAATCAGGTCTGTGGTCTACCAGGCTAAACACCCTAGAACTCCATGTGATTTTCACCAGTACAACAACATCAAAGTCCCCTTCTCTGCTTCATAACAAGAACTGTGTCTATTAATTACTAGATTTAAAATTTGGCTTAAGAAATCATCAGTTTGCACAAATTTGGAAGGTCAAGATATTGTCTGAAAAGGGATTCTCTTGCATTAATGTGTTTATACAACACAGATTAACTAGGCTGAAAGATATTGAAAAATGGATAAATGGTAGTTAATAACACATATTTCTTGTCTGGGAACTCTGAATAAGGCTACTCTGCAATTCTCTCCTACATAGGAAAAAATGAAGCTTTGCTTCCATTTGCACCATTGCATTTTTTTTCCCATTTTTCATATGCATTAGAATACTCTATTTATTCATGCTGAGAGAAATAAATATATTCAGAACAGCTGCAAAACATTGCAAAGAATTATTGTCTTAAAGCTGACACTGACTTCAAGCAGACAGAACATTCATTAGTTCATCTAACAACCACCATACTAAGGATCAGGGAAAAAAACCAAGCAGATAAGCATTCTGAATGCATTACTTTATTTCAGTTTCCCATTTTGGTGAAAAAAATAGAATATGGGTTCAACAACACCAGAAAGCATCCATAGTGATATGTAGGGAAAATGAATTCAAAAAACAGAATGTGAGAAGTGTCTATTTTGGTCATCATAACTTAGATGAGCTTATTTGGTAGGCAAAAAAACCCCAAGGTTTTTCCTCTCCTTAATTTCAGTCAGTCTCAGAAAGATAAAGAGTATTGCTTGCTTGTTTTACCAAGTGATACCTGTCTTCTTGCTATTGAATAACAAAAAAAATTTATTCTCAGAAATAATGTTTGTGTGACTGCTCCTGCATACACTTTCATAAAGCCATATAAAAAAAGCTACAGGTCTCAGATCAAGACTGTTCCCTACTGAGACTGTAGGATGAACCTTTAGACAATACCAGAGATTATTAAAAGATAATAAAAACTGAATGACTCTTGCACCACATTTGCTTTTAGTGACCTAAACTTGTTTAGTGACCTACTCCTGTTTGAGTAGTTATTGTGGTCTTGCTTCCATTACAGGAGGCAAGGTCCACAAAATATGGAATTAAAATTGCTTTTGTCCCAGCCAAGGAAATCCATCAGCATCGTCTCTCACAAAAAGCTGGGACAGAGGTGTCCAAAAATCATAGAATGATTTTGGTCAGAAGAGACTCTTAAAGGTCATTTTTTCCAACAACCCTGCCTTGGGCAGGGACATCTTCAACTAGATCACATTACTCAGGGCCTCATCCAACCCAGCCTTGAACGGTACGGGGTGGGACACCTACCACCCCTCTGCGTAATGTGTGCCAGGGCCACACTACCCTCACTGTAAAAAATTTCTTCCCAATATCTAGTCTTAATCTACTCTATTTTAGTTTTAAATCATTACTTTGTCCTTGCACAATATGTGTCCTATCTTTATTATAAGCCCTATTTGAATACTGAAAGACCACAACAAGGTTTCCCCAGGGTCTTGTCATCTCTAGGCTAAGCAGCCCCAACTCTCTCAGCCTTTGCTCATCAGAGAGGTGCTCCAGCCCTCTGATACTTTTTGTCACCCTCCTCTGGACCTGCACCAACAGGTTCCCATCCTTGCCGTGCTGGGGACCCCAGGGCTGGATGCAGTGCTGCAGGTGGAGTCTCATCAGAGCAGGGCAGAGGGGCAGAATCTCCTCTCTCCCCTGCTGCCTACAGGGCTCTGATGCAGCCCAGGACATGTTTGGCTCTCTGCATGCTGAGTGTCTGTGGCCAGCTCATGTGCAGCCTCTCACCCAGCAGCACCTCCACATCCTTCTGGGCAGGGCTGCTCTCCATCTGTTCATCCCCCAGCCTGGACTGACACTGGGAGTAGCCTCGGTCCAGGTGCAGCACCTTGCATTTGCTCTTGTTAATCTTGCTAAGATTGCTATGGGCCATTTCTTGAGCTGGTCTGGGTCCCTCTGGATGGCATCCTGTCCTTCAGGTGTGGCAGCTGGGTGTTGTCTGCAAACTTGCTGAGGGTCTGCTCAGTCCCACTGACTGCAGCACAGACAAAGATATTAAAGTGTCCTGGTACCAGCATGGACCCCTCAGGGACACCACTTGTTACTGATCTCCATCCAGACATCAAGCAGTGGACCACTGCCCTTGGATACAAGCAACTCCTTATCCCCCAAAACACTCCATCCATCAAATCCACATCACTCCAGAGAGAAGGATGTTGTGGGGGACCATGTCAAAGGCTTCACAGAACTGTAGGCAGACAGACCTCCACAGCCCTTCCGTTGTCTGCTGACGGAGTCCCTCCATCAGAGAAGGTCACCGGGTGGGTCTGGCAAGGCCTTGCCCGTGGTGAACCTGTGCTGGCTGTCCCAGTCACCTCCCTGCCCTCCCTGTGCCTTACAGAGCACCTGGGGACATCTGTTCCCTCATTTCCCAGGGACTGACTGAGGGGAAGCTGACTGGCCAGTAGTGCCCAGGATCTTCCATTCTAACCTTTTAAAGAACAACGTGATAACTTCTTAAGCAAAAGGCTTCTCTTAACAACTTTCATAATATACTGCCTAAACTATTTCCAAAAAAAACCCAATAGAAACTAAAAGGTCAAATTAACAAATTTGAAATTTATTTTGTAGGTCAAATTCTGTAAGTCTGAAGTGATACATTAGATTATTTGCAATTTTTTTCTGTTTCAAACCACCAAACAACTTTATTTAACTACCATCTTCCCATCAATTTTTCCACTCAGGTCTATTTCCAATGCAATTTCCTAGAGGTCAGCTTAGACATATATAGAATATATATCATTTTAACCTGAGCAACAAACTGTAAGACATGAAACTGCTGGTGGAGCTAGTAATTTGTCTCTACAATTGACCTTTCAGTGCTCCATCTATTTCAAATACCCGTTTAATCACGTAGCCAGGGTTATTCTTACTCAGCTACTCTATATGCATTTTAGAGTTTTGATCAAATTTGTACCATTGTTCTTTTCAAATCAAGTTTGAAAATATTCTTGAATTTTTCACCAAATTTAAAAATGATAATATTCCATGGTGTTTAGAGGTGGTATATTCTTTGCTATGCTAGAATTATTTATATGGACTATTTATAGTTTTGAAAACAACATCAAAAAATGGACAGAATTAAATTAATCACTCCTGAGTTGGCTCTTACTTCTCCATTAAAAAAATAATGGAATGGCAGCTTTAACATGAATATTTAGGAAGTCATTCAACATAAAATTTGAGATACTTTTACTTGTGGTAAGAGAAAATGGTTTTGCACCTATTATGAAACATTCTCACAGGTCATGTGGGAGGAAACCCAATTCAATGAGTTTAACTCCACCATAAAGATGGCCAACACTGTCTTTATATATACCATTAGAAATGTTGTTTTTAAAGACCTGTGCTCAAAAATAGAAGATTGAAACTTAAATTAGAGAACCTATTTCAAAATATTTTATAAATTTGTCAAGTATGGATTCTCTCTGATTAGAGTGGTAGCAGTTATATAATTTTTCTTAAATTTAATTATATACCTCAATTTCATCACCTGCTCTCAGTTAGGATGCAAAATACATTTAATGAAAGGAGAAATCAAACTTGCTGACTGTGCAAAGATAGAAGTATTTCTCAGAGAAGTAATCAAGGACAGCAGCTGTTTCCCTCCAAGTTTTCCTTATCCTTCCACCAGCATGACCATTTCTCCTGCATAATTTGTACCCTGGTATCAGAGTGTATTAAAGTTTGTCCCCTGCTCATCAAGAATATGCCCCTTGTGCCAAGATCCTATTTTAAAATATGTGTATTCATTTATAACATATTTTAAAATAGGTATTTTTATTAATAACTAATTTTTACTATACTAAGGCTGTCTCACATCAAGTAGAGGCCTATGTGAAAACTGGAAATGACCTGAGGCCATGATTGCAGCACCCTGGCAGCAGTTCAGGGATCCAGAGTTGAAAAGTGATATTCAAACATGACTCTCAGAGCTCCTGCCCTGGACTGCCATTAGCAAATCCAGTTCCAGGTTCCAGTCTCTCTGTATTTATATGTAAAAGCAACATTCTCTACACATTTAAAGGCCAATTAAGTTTTTAAGCTTAATAATGCCTTATTAAAAAGATATCTATAAATTATCAGAAATCAGTTCTATTTGTTACTACCAGGTTTCTTTCCAGAAAAAAAAAATCATTGAAACAAAACAACCTGAAATCCAACAGTTGAAAATTTCTTGCAAATTATGAAAAGAATTTATTTTCTATAGGAAATACTTATTTTCACAATAAGTTTAGTTTTTTTCATAGTTAAAGTATCTTTCAAAACACAACAGAAGGATAATCTGGCTAGCACTACTGAGGATGGTTTTTTATAGACATAGATGTAAGTTCACAGCAGCAAGAGAAAAAAATGAGTCCTATGTCCACAAGTAACTCAAAGGAGGACTTCTCAGTAACTTCTGATTCAGAAAATGTCTAGTATATTCTTAAATGCTTTGTCCATAGGACAGAAAACTATCACGACTGAAGTGTAAGCAACTCACCTTTCAACTTCCGAGCTTTAAGCTACTAAATCTGCGTTTATATCTTTGGGAGTTCACCAAGAAAGGAGTCTTATTTTTTTATTAACTTTAATGATTTCCCACTACATACAGTAAACAGCTCGATTAACATTTTTGATGTGAGAAATTGGAATTTGAAGTGTTATTGTTCTGGAAACGTTGAGATTTCTTGGAGTAGAATAATATTTCTCCCATATGTTTTGCTTCCTTTGCTTGTAGTAGGGACCAGGTTGCTGTGGCAACTGAGTTGCAGGAGGACTCCAGAGCTGTGTTTGCTGACACAGTGCAGCAGGATTAGCATCCTCCTTGAAGGAGGAAGCTGTCATGATAACACTGAATTCCCCAAACAGAGCAGCTTTCAGGTTAACCTGACTGTTTAATCATAGACACGGTTTGATAAAGAACACAAAAGTACAAGAACTAAACTTAAGGAGAAATATGGAAAATAGCCTCCAACTTAGACTGATTGTCCAACCTGTGCTGCATCAGGAAAGAAGTTCAGTTTTCTGTTTGCAAGCTTTTCTTTAACAACCCTCAGAGTGCTTCCTTCATCCTATTACCTTCATTTTCTTTATATTGCCCAACACCTTATATTAATATAAAGCTTCAGGGCAAAATCCTCACCTCCCAGAAGTTAATAAGTGTTTTATCACTCAGCTTCCTAAAGCCATGATTTAATTGTTGGAAAAGGTAAGTCCAGTCTACAAAATATGCAGGTGTCACCTCTGTAACGAATTTATTCTCCAAGGTAAACAAAATCCTGAAAATAACTTACTATTAATCTAACATTCCTTTAGATCAGAAAAGGGCTTGTGTTCATTAAATTTGCATCGAGACATCACTTATCAATTTGGCAGATCTCATTATTTAGATTTTGCCTTTAAAAATCTAATCAGTATCTCCATCCCAAATCATTTTTATGCTCCTTCCTCATTACAAAAACTGCTATTTTCAACTTAATCAGTTTCACTACACAGTTATATTTCATTAGACGCTGAAAAGCTGTGAGATTGGGGTAGTCTATTAAAGAAAACATTAAACATAGAGCTTGATTTCTGAGAAATAAAGTGCTTTACTTGACTCCTAATGGAAGAGATTGGTGGAAACATCATCCTAACAGGATTTAGGAACTAACCTTGCAATATATTATTAGGCTTAAAAAGCATTGTGTTTGAAAGAATTCTCAAATACATTCAAATGGAATTATTGACAGTCTACAATTAGAGTCACACCTATTTTTCCTGGGTACAAACCTTTTAAATAAAGAGTAGCATTTAAACCTCAGGTATATTTTGACACCAAAGTCTGATCATATATCAGCTTAACAAGGATGGGCGAGGTGAGGATGAGGAAGGAGCATACCAGAAAACCAAAAATATTTTCAAGCTTATTTTGGAGCTGACAGCCATATCAGAGAGCATTGATCAACATCCCACTGTTTTCATGGTTGTTTGAAGGTTATGAGTTTTCTCAGACAAGTTGAAATTCCCCTGAAAGTCCCATGAAATAAATTTCGTGGGACCTTATAGAAGAGATATGTAACTGCATTACACAGCAAATACCTGTTACTATCTTTTGGTGCTCCTCTATGATAACACACCCTAAAGTGGAACACAATAATTTCGTTTAACAGCAAAAAGAAATTGGTTTATTTTTTGTTCCAAAAGTCCTGCTTCAGTTCAATTCACCTATTTTAACAGAAATAAAAGCAAAACAACAGAAAGGATCAATTTAAAAAACCAAAATCCCTTAATGACACTGTGGAGGAGACACTATTCAATTTGAAGTCTGTCTGAGCAAAGAGTGATAATGGGGATCAAGCTCAAGCCCAAGATTTTATATAATAATAATGAGATGCCAAATGGTCAAGTTGTAACTTCTTAAAAAAACTGATTTTCAAAAAGCACCAAGGGCTAAGTAAAAAAACCCAATTTCTTCAAGTCTATTTCTGCCCACACTGCTGTTTTGAATACAGCAGGGGTGCAGGGCATTTGCCCAGCCCAGGCCCAATCTAAACTATAAATCAGAAACAGACCTCCAAGTTTATATCAGCAAGACTGCTAATGTTTCATCTTTGGCAACAATCTTTTATTTGCAAGGAATAATACATTTTTCTCAATGTTGGTGTATGGAAAACAGGAAAGTACTAGAATTAAAATGTTGCTGCCCAAAGATAAAACAAACTAGGCCATAGCACTGCTTGAATATAGGTGAAAATGTGCACAATAGAATATTTAGATATGCAAGAGATACTGCTGATGTGTCTGCTTCTCAGAGATAATTTACAGCACAAACGTTGTATGAGTCAGTGTGATGGCTGCTGTCAGCTACAAAAATCATCTGCATCTTACACATCTACCACATGCAAAACACTCCTGCAATGATCTCATTAAGGAGGCTGTGCCATACATCAAAATAATGTTATACCTACAGCAGCCTACAGATACTAAAATATGCCTTTCCCGCTTATTTTGTACACAGTGAAAAATGAGACACTTGTGGGTAAACTTGCTCATTAATTCTGACAGATAATTGAGAGTACATGCTTGATACCACAACTTAAGTATCTGAAAGCCATAGAAATATAAACGTTCTAAATGTTAGTGAAAAAGAAAGAAAGGGAGAGGAATGGAGATGGAAATTATTTTAACTACACAGAATTTTAAATGGGTAATAATTAACTTGGTGGTAAGTAGCTGAGATGAGTGACTGAAAAATCACAAGCTTTCTTGAGCAGTATCTAAAAATAGGGCTGAAACAGAAGAAACACTTTTTCAGCAATTACTTATGAGTTTCCATCTTCCATTCTTTGTTGAAGAACCAACTTCTATTTACTTTAAAAAGCTGAGAAAGTTGTGTACATACTCATGAAAGAATTGAGGACTGTCTTGTACTTATTCATGACCTTGAGTAGATCAGCATTCATTAAGATTGGATAAAACTGAAGAGAAGAATTCCTAAAAGTTTTCTCTCAAAAAGACACAATCCCAGAGGTGCCTTATATGGCTGAGATCATTCATATCTCAGTACCTCTGTACAACATGGATATTCTTCTCCATTTTTAGTTAAGGCTCTAGCTACAGCACAGGGCACAGCTTCATTTCCTGCACAGGAGCACCCTGTAAATAGCAACACATTAGAATGGCCCTTTGAGTACCAGCCAGCTGCAAGAGTAGCTTTGGCAGAACTGCCTGATAATTCCTTAATCAGAAGAGGAAAGCAGCCTCCATTCCTCCCTTCATGGGCACATGGGTCCCAGAAAAACAGGACAACAGCAACAGGATAAAACCTGCTGTGATCAGATGTAATCAAAGCATTTCTTAGAATGGCTTTGTGTCTAGAACTGATCCTGCTCCTCAGGAACCAAAAGGATTCCCCTCCTCCATTTTTCCTTTCCTATACATAATCCACTCTGTTCTGTATTTTCTAAGCAGCACCCATCACACTGTTCATTCAAAGGTCAGGTCAACACATATGGCATGCAATTCAGAACAGCAAACATAGAAACATTTGTCATTAGTCATTATAAACCCTAAGTATAAACATAAATAGTTACCTACAAAGGATATTTCATTACATAGGAAAGGAGGTGGCAGTGGATGCTCACTAGCAATGAGTTGCATGCAGCCAGTACAATAATTTGAAAATTTATATACACAGTCAGTGCTTCAGCCAGCAAATAATGTATGCAATTACTGCTCCTGTTAACGTGCCTGCATGCCTAATTTCGGGAGCAGCATGCCGAGTGCTTTCCCCTTAAGGTGGCTTGAGCAACTGGTCTGTACTTTAATGGAGAGAACCATATGTAAGGAAAGCAGAACGTCCAGGAGACAAGCCACAATTTCAACTTGTTCTTGTTGCCAGAGTAATAATTACAGTGAAATGGAAAAAAAAACCCCAAGTACACACCTACTATAAACAGATGGCTAATAAAAATTTGGGGAGTTATTTCAGTACAGAAATTGAATACTCTGAAAAGACACCTACATAACAAATGCTTGGACATGTTGTCTCCTTTTATAGGCTACTTAAAGATGTGCCCTCTGGCTCAGGAGCTGAACTGCTTTTTCTTTTATTAATGATTATATGCAGAAGTTTCAGAATATGTTTATACTAAATATTAACCTTCATAATAGAATGTTTTAAATATTCTCATGAAATGCAAGCAGTAGGTACTAACTACTAATGGGACATACTAAAATATGGTCATGAATTTTTATGTTATTGATCACAGCTTTCTGGTCTACCATCTTTAAATAAAGAATAATCTTGATGAAATTAGGAGTTTACTATATATATATCATAACCTTGGTCCACTAAGATGTACTCATGCCTGCAAACATCTGCTCTGTTTTGTACTTCCATTTGAAGACAACAAATATTCCCATTTGCTCAAAAATGTTGAGATGTGAATCGGTGTTTCAACACTGAAGTATGTCAGCCCATGTAGCACTATTCAGTGAAGCTACATGACACTTCTCAACAATAAAATCTGGTCTAATACAAATTCGAAGTGATACAAGCAAATATCTGGTTTTCTTGCAGAAGAAAAACTGCTTTAATTTGAAATTGTCCCTCTTCCATCTGTAAGAAAAATGTGAAATATTACAAATTAATTATTTTTGCCTGCCTATCTTCTTCATCCCAGTTGATAGCACGGCAAACACAAGAAATAAGGAGAAGCACATCTGTTCCCAGGCAGCACAAGCGACAGCAGATTTAAAGAGACATCATCAGCTTCAAACATTGTCAAGTAGAAGCAGAAAGATCAAAAGCTATTTCAGGTACCACAAACTGCCTGAAGCCTCCCCTACCAATTTAGGGAGGTAAACCCAAGCATTTTCTGTTTCTTAGAATGTTTTCTTTACCCTATTTGTGTTTGAAAAGTTGTGCCCTTAAGGGAAACACAGCCACAAAGTTCTACATTATCTGTACACAGAAACATTTGTCAGTGGGGAAAGTAAACAAAGCAAAGTTGGCACCTCTCACCTGCCTTGTTTGCAGTAATTCTATGTAGCACTTTCAGTAATAGGAAGCTGGATATTCTCAGGAAGTGTTTGTCAAAAAAAAATACTTGCCCCTGAACACAAAAAAGAGAAATCAAAAACATATTCCTGAAAAAAATCACTAATGTGATTTACACTGCAAAATACCCTTTTATTCTCTTTTTAGAAAATGTTATTCTGTCACAGATTTCTGACACCAAATATCTACCATAGAGTTTCCTACATGGAAAGAGAAGACAGTTTTAAGATTGCAAACACAGACCTTCCTTAACCCATGTGCTAAAGTGTACTTTTTTGGAAAGATAAGAACCAAATCCTTTTCCAAGTATAAAATGAGTAAATTCAGTATATAATTAAAATACAACACTATAATTTTAAAGGAAAAAAAAAGAAAGAAAAAAGAACCTCTTAGTGTTTTATGAATCATCCAAATAATTTATGGAGTAACCAGCCTGAAATGCCAATTTTTGGCATCAGGGAGGATAGGTTTCAGAACTTTAAGTCTATTCATTCATCTTAATGTGCAAGCAATCTAGTTATTCAGCAAAATCTACACACATGCTTAAAGCTAAATATACCTGAAAATATCCTTGCAGATGGAACAGCCCATAATCATAGTTGCAGTGGCTACGAAGAAAAACTTTACAGCATCTTAAAGCAATATTAGTATTAGAAAATGGTGTAGATTTATCCAAGAATGGAGAAAGAAAAGCTAAGTCTTTTATTGTATTATATATTACCTCCCCATTAGAGGCATGTTCCTGGGTGGTGGTTTTATTTGCCTCTGACCCCTAACAGACATGATACAATAGATTCAGCTCTTCCCTGCCACACTTCATAAAACCTTCAAAATGACTAATGGATCAGAACGGACTCGAGAGAACAGGGAAGGCTGAGACACTACAGGTAAAGCAATGGTCACATAAACCCACAGTTATGTAAACTGAATTCTTTATCAAAAAATCAACCAACCCCTCCCCAAAATGATTACAATAATAAGGTTATTCCAATCAACACTTCTGTCAAACACTTATCAAACACGAATCACCAAGAGATTTTAACTATGACCACACTTTGTTTTAGCCACACTGTGATCATTCTTTTAAACTTTCTGATCAACTACATCTTGATAGGTTTGATATGAACAGGCTTCATTGCTCTATTTGTTCCAGTCACTGCATTTACCAAAGAGTTGCTCTTATTAATTTTTTTAAGCAGTCTCTTGTTTCTCTCTTTCCTTTAGGTCAGTTATCTCAGTAATTTTGAGACTCAAAATGTTGTATACAGCCATCATGTTGACGCACAGCACCAAACTAGAAGCATTTAAAACACCCCTGACAACTCTCACTTCCATCCAGGTGATTCTAATTTTTTTACTGAGACAAATTTCTCCAGTATCATCCAAAAGCATGGATGAAAGGTTCAGAAGCAGTTTTTCCAGGCAGGAGTTGGCAATGCCTGCATTGGAAAAGAAAATAGCATTTGTCTGAGGTTTTTAACTTAGATTTTGTTAATCTTTTCCTCCACATGGTTTCCTTCTCTAATGGCAGTGGAATGGATGGCATAGAAAGAAAGAAAACATATGACAAGATGACACATCAGTTACTAATTTTAATTTGTTTGTTTTTATTATGTCTTTAGAACACACAAAAAAATGTTTTTCCTATTAAACTGTGATTCTCCATAGAAAACTGACTAAACAGTGACACCATAGGGTGCTTTCGCTTTTCATGCTAGTCAATTTTCATCTAAAATTATGTAGCACATTAAACATTTCAACTGCTACCCCCTCCAGAAAGATTAAACAGCAGCATATATTGGACACACCAGACAATGACACCTTTATAGGGACTTAATATTTTTGCAGAGGTATCAAGAGGTCCCTGTATGGAGCAACTCCACATTTCTACATGTCCACAGACATTTTCCACAGACATTGTATAAAAACTCTTCTATTGCTTTCTCAGTCAATACTTCCCAAATCAGCAAAATAGTGCTGAATGCAAATTAAGCTGAGGAAGCTGAAACGGATCTAAGTTCAGAGATAGCAAAGTTGTAGAGTGATCATTAAAATGCTGGTGACAGAGAGAGGCAGACAGAGATACATTTGTTTTCCTGCATAGTTCTTTTCTTTTTTTCTTTTTTTTTTTTTTTCTATTTTAAAGCACAAACTATTTGCATTCATTTTCACTTTTAGGGGAAAAAAACCCAATCAAGTTAAAAGTGCCGTTTTAAGAACAGACATTAAAAGATACTTCTGGAGATAGAGACAGAAGTACAGATTAAGTTCTATATTTTTAAAACAGTTTTGATAGCTACATTTATGTCCAACTCATTAATTTAAATGTCTGTTATAATCACAGCTTGATGATGTCTTCAGTAGAATTTATGAGTCCAGAATCACATTAATGTTTATTACTTTCATTTTAGTCATATGGATGGATCCCAAATCAAGGCTTACGACCACTTTTTTAAGTACAGACAAGTGTTTCTCTCATTGTTACTGATCAATATTTTTTTCCATTTCAATGGCATTTTCAGTTCTCACTTGCTTAGGTGACAACAGGTGGTTTTCAATAGGCTCAACATCCTTCAGAGACACTTACACTGGTATTTCTTATCCAATCGTCACTTTAACCAGCTGGACAACTTTTTTCAAACAACTTCAAGTTTAGCAAGTCCCTGAAGTGAGCTCCACACATCTGAGCCTGCCTTGCCGAAGTGAATGGGAAGCCTGGGACTGACTTCAGTGGATCTCAGGTTTCACATGCTGTTCCAGAGGTCAGATAAACTAAAGCTGAGGTTTGGATCAATAAATTCAAACTTGTGAAATCATCAGGTGCAGTTGAGCCCCTGCCTCTAACGATCAGAGGAATTATCCCTGCTCTAGCTACACATCAAGAACTATGAATACAAATTTTGTTTGCATCTGGGTGCTTCAGCTGCAGCAGCTAAACTGTGAGAATAGTAAAATACATTCAAAATGCCATCAATGAATACCCCAATCCTGAAATGAATCATGACATTTATGCTACACAGTGCCTTCCAATGTTAAAATGTCCTGCTTTGTGGCTAGTTGTTCAGACATTCTCAACTTTGAAAGCCAAATGTGAGATAGATCAGCTCACTGAAACCAGAAGCACTGAGGAGGTCACAAGCTGGGTATCCCAACAGACATCTGTGCTTCAGGTGAAGAACAGAATGAGAAATTACTATTGCAGAAAGTTGCATTAACTCCTTTATAAATGAGATTCATTCAAGTGGGCTGAAAAAACCCTTATATTTCCTAAGGAAATGAATTTGGCACACTGGTCTTGTTCTGTTCAGAAGGACCTACTTCTTTTGGGTGTCTGTCTCCAGACACAATGCCAAGGGTTATTATTTGTTTTGTAAAACAACCCTTAACTGTGTTTTTCTGAAACCTGTGTCTCTAAATTTCTCAGGGTGACACAGTATTCTGTGAGAGGCATCATGTCTGATTACATCAGTCAGGCTGCATTAAGCTGTGTCAGTAATGACTGCCAAAGTGACTGATATAACTGGATGTGGCACACCATCACTCTGTTTCCTCATCTGTGAAATATGAGATGGATTTGGGGGCAAGAGGAAAAAGAAAAATAAGAAAAATTTCATACCAATAGAAAATGAATTTAAAGAAACCTGTTCCTGCACTTCCTTTCAAAAACAAAATTGAAAATCTTTTATTATTTTAGGGACTAAAATAATTTGGCTAAACATATCTCTTCAGTCAGCTGTGCAGATGCATATCTTTTTAAAGTAAAATCATGAAAACTGCAGGATAGAACTCAAAGAATTTTGCATGTAAGGAAGTCCTGCTTATTTGGAAACCTTCATGGCCACCCCTTTGACAGTTCTAGAAGAAGGCTCTCATAATTTCATATATGTGAACACAGCAGGTAAAACAAAGCAGTTTAACACTTCAAAACTTCTGAAAAACTAAAAATTTGGTGGACCTTAAAGGCTTCTGGTTACTGCTTTATGATTAAATGTTTTAACACTATTAACATGCCAGTCACTAACAAATTTCTAAGAACTCTTCTTGTGTCCATCTGATTCTTTTGGCACTGGCTCAGGACCATCAAAGGAGATTAACAGGGGATTAGGATCCGAGCATGCCCAGGCTGCAGAACAGGGGCCAGGAAAGCCTCCAGTACCAGACCTTTTAAAAGCCTCAGTCTTTCAGTACTAATGTAAGCTCCCAAACAAAATTTAAGCTGTCTTCAGCAATGCCAATATTACAGAAGCCAGCACATTATTTGCCATGGATACATCCTCCCTAACCCTCAAAAACTAAGCAGTCATGAGAATCCAAAACAAATCAAAGCCTGGAAAGCAGCTAGAACAGTTAGACTTTCATATGGTGCACAGCAGAAAAAATCAGCCTCTTTCAAAGCAGATCACTTTCTAAAATCCCATGTGAAACTAAGGCACAAAAATTATGAGTAGTAGCAAGCACTTCAGTGCCATTTATCCTTTCAGCTTCCTACTATATTTTTTATTCCTCTGGCCAGTTAGAGGATTCTCACAGCCAAATTCTCAGGAAAGCTGTAAGAGCTGCCACACTGCTTTTTCCAACACAGAACACTCAATGTGAATTGGCAGAGACATATCTTGAGCAACAAGATGAATCAGTGGCTCTTCATCTTCCATCTTTGCCTCTCTGCTCAAATTACATGGGGTGTCTTCAAGTCCTTTGTGCCACCAATTCTAGAAACTGGAGTTACCAAACAATTGTATGGGCTGACACCTACCTGATCATAAGAACTAAATAATGTCATACTGCTCTCAAAAAAAAAATTCACACATAGTCGGGCATCAGCTGGCATACTTAGGCATGTAATAACATGTAATACTCATTGCTTATTATTACATATTGATTTTCTATTTTTTTTAAGTAATAAGACCCAGAACTTCTGAGTTTGACACTACCCAGTGCATGGGAAACAGTAGAGCATTGACAGGTAAATTAACCTCTGTTAATTAAATCTGTTACAAGCAGCAGGAATTACATCCCATATAATTCTGGGGGAATACAGCCTGGTTTTTCTTTTTTTTTTTTTCTTTTCCCTTTTTTCCAATTGCCTCAGCAGTTCAGAACATCATGACCTAACAGAACAAAACAGCAGCAGCCATGAAGTGAGGCAGAGAAAATATGCCTTGCAGGGGCTGGAGGAAGATAAAGTCACACATGCAGCAAACACAGTGACACAGAAGCACACACAGACACAGGGATTCCCAGCGCTCAGCCCTGGATCCTCAGCTGCAGGCTGGATTTGCCTGTAGGCTCATATGGCCTGTGATTTGTGTAGAGGGGGAGAGGATTGTTTGAGTTAAAGAGATCTTTGCTCTGTTTACAGCAAAACAGCCAACAAGACTTTTGCCCTGTATAAAAAAGACTGTGCAGGTCCTTAAGAAGCTTTGTGGGTCAGTGGGAACTTGACCATATATAAGCCGTGGATAAAAATAATCTTTTGAGTTCATTTGCTGCGGAAATAAATAGACTGAAATATGTTTTTATATGTGCACAAAAACAAATTTCTAAAAAAAAAAAGATTCATTTATATTAAAGCATCAAGCTTTTAAAAAAATTTTCATACTTACATCTCTCCCAGACTGCACGCAAGGTATTTAACTACCTTAATCACTCTGAGCTTTCACCTCAAAGACTAGAATATGACAAGCAGGGGAAAAGTAATTGGCCAGGTAATGTTTAGAGTCACACAGGTACATTTGAAGGTCCATTCCTGTTATTAAACACCATTTCTGAATGCATCCAAGTGTTCTGATAAAAATCAGCCTCAATGTGAAATAGGAAGAGAATGCATTTTTGCCTGATTTCAGCCTTATCTCCAAAGGTCATCTCTCCCCCTCAACACATTTTGCTTACAGCAGAAAAGGGACTACATTTGCCGTGATGTTGCCTCACTAAATTGCATGAGCCAAAATAATTTGTGGGTCCATTTTCCACAAAAAGTTTTCTGAAGTCTAGAGCTCTGTACAAGAGAGTATGTATAAATTAATGATCTTCAGAAAGAAATCATGCAAATACTGAAACTCTGTATGCAAACTTCAGCATTAAGGAGCTGAACAGAATGCAGAGTATAAGCCCACTGGTCGAAATATGATTTCCCACAAATGTCTTTGTATCTCATGCAGAAAAGTTGTATTTACCTCTTCTCCAACATAGAGTCCATTGAGCAGAAATGGAGTTACAAGGTGTTGCTCACTGGACTTCTAGCAGAGAAGAAAATAGTGATATTTTAAATTTATCTCATCAAATTTGAATAGCAATTTCTAATTCTAATTCTGCTTTTTAATTCACAACCAGTCTCGGAGAGAAAAAGTTTTTAGCTCTGTTTGAATATCTAGTTCCAGTGACACTCAAACATCACTTCTAGCCTGTAGGAACCCTTACTGCTTTCAAGAGCTTTTCCTGTCCAGAACATTCACAAAGCTGCACAACATATTGGCATGTACCAGTGTGCACACACTAGACAGCAATAAGGTCACAAAGTCAAGAATTTATTGGTTACAACTTCTTATCCTGTGTCATTCAGGAATTAGCCTTTTTTAACCCTGTTATACTTCAAAATACCACTTCAGAATCTTAAAAAAAAACCAACAAAGCAACAAAGAAATTAAGAAAAAAAATTCATCTCATTCAGATAAATGGAATGGAATCTTGTCCTCTTCCATAAGCCAGAGTAAACTTAGAGTCAACTTTAGTATCCTTTGCTAACCCTAATCCTAATCTAAAGGCATCTCACCTGGTTTCATGCAGAGGCTGCTGTATCAGAGAGCACATGTACATCCTAACAAACACAAACCTACAGCAATGCTTGGAGCATTAACAGCCTCCTTTCTGGTCATGTCTTAGCTGAGCCAGCCATGCTTGCTTCCAGGTACTCCCAGTTTCCAAACACTGAATTAGATTTCAAACACTTCAGCAGCAGCCAAGTAAGAAATGCTGAGATGTTTCTATGAGCATCCCTAATTTGCTACAGACCCAGAGTGTTCTTGACCACATGCAGAGCACAAAAGAAGCTATCAACTCTAGCCAAAGCACATGATGATCTAAAAAGACTTTTAAACATATTAAGCAATAGAGCAGAACTTATTCTATAGAACTGCATATGCTAAAAAGCTAACTCTTTGCACCTATGAGTGTGCTATAAATGAAATCGTGAAAAGTTAATGACACCTTGTTGTCCAGCTACAAGCAATGAACACCGACACAGCTGAGATGTCTGCCTGGAAGCTCTCTTTTAACTCAGATGACAGCAATAGAAAAAATACATTCAAAAGCTTGGCATCTGAGTCTTGCAGCTGTCAGAGCACAGAGTGGCCACAGGTGCTACTCCCAACCATGAAATCAACTAGGGAGGGAGAAGGCAAATGAGAGTACAAATGCCACCAGCAAAACAGGGAGTAAAGGGCAGAAAAAATTCCCCTTCCATAGCCAACACCATGGTACAGTTGCCTTCTGACTGTATTTATATTGTGACATAGAAACAGCAATCAAATTGGTAATCTTAAGGTGTTAGGCATTTGCCTTTGATGTAAGCATGTCAGCATCTGCCAGAGAGTCTCAAAAATAAGAGGGGCGGAGGTGTAAAAATTATAAACAAATAAATAAATAAATATAGTCAGAGCATTAAACGACTGAAGTGAGAACATGCAGCACTTTGCTTCTTTCTTCAATGATTGCTCAGTGATGTGGAGATGTACCCATTTCTATTCATCTTTCCTCTTGCTCTGTTTAGGCCTTCTCCTTTCATCCCTGTGGTCGGCTGTCATTTCTTATTATATGAGTCACCCATGCAGGATGTGACTTCTGAGTGCCACCCTTACAACTGTGCTCATGTCCTCCACAGTGCTACATAAACAGCCCCATGAAAATCAGTACTAGTAGAGGCGACTCTGTCAAATGGTCAAGGAACTCACGTCAACTTTCTGTAGTTACAAAATTAGGGCAATGGATCATTTGCAGCATTCATAACAGAAGAAATGTCACTCCCAGTGAACACAGAGTCATTCCCACCCTTTTCCTTTCCTTCCTCCAAAATACACCTATGCATGAGATAGAATGTTTCAGCAGCAGAATATTGGAAAAGTCATTACAATGATGCAGTTCTGCAACATACAAAATAAAATCAGATAGGCTTGCTACTGCAGCTAAAGGTAGATGAAGGTCTCAGCTACTCTCCTATAAGCTGCTTACTCACTCCAGAATGGAATCCACCATTATCTCATCTCTACACATATTTTAATTCCCCTCTTTTAAAAATAGAACTCAACATGAGAGCAATTAAAGACAATATTCCTCATGAAAATACTCTAATAGAAAGCATTACTTCCAGCTCATGGAATTTCCATTTTAAAAAGTCCTTTGATTTTCCTACAAAACAGTAAATGTGGATTATTAAAAGGAATATCAAATCCAAATGTTTTGACAGCCATTTCCTCAATTTTCTATTTGTTCTCTATTTCTAGATACTTCTGTAATAATCAAGTATATACACAATACTAACAGACTTGATTCCTTAATCCTCACAAATTCTGAAGAATTAGCTAAATCCCTTCCTGTTATTTCCTATCCAGCTTTAAAAAAAAAAAAAAAAGAGACACATTTGCCCCAGACAAAACAGCTGGATGTAAATTCTTTCACGTACTCTTTCAAAAATGCAAGAAATCAGTTGCTGTGTAAGCACAATGATTAGATCAGAGAGTCCATTAGATATATTAAATCAAGGCATGGTGTCTACTTCGTTTTTAACTATTGCATGGTGGCAGATCTATGTGAGCCTTTACAAAGTAAAGTAAAACAAAAAAAGTAAAACTTTGCAAAAGTAAAACATGGATTAATCTTGTGCAGAATATTTTACATCTACATAAAAGAGACTAATTCCCTTAACAACCCTTACATTACAACTGGTTTCCATGTCCATTTATTCCAAAGCTTTTCCACTCAGCAATCACATTCTGCAACTTAGTCTCTGGCCATGAGTACCTGGCTGATTTACTCAAACTGAAGAGCTGATGCTGATGTTTCACACGCAATTATTGCCTAATAACTCATTTGATGAGATTTACCAGGGTGATTTCCTTGATGGGCTGGTTGGTGTGCACAGAGTCCACATTGCCAGGGCTGCTGAGAACGCAGAGGTTCAAATACCAGCCTATGGCTGTGAATCTCACTGGGCATTAAAAATGTCTGTAGCAATTAGTGATCAAAAATGTTTTCAAGGCACTGCTGGTACTTATGATTCCATAGCTCTAGCTCAGTACTTCAGAAGGTACAGATGTCTACAGCATGTAAGAGGTTTACAAACACTATTTAATGCAATGGAATTTACGCCTTCAACCCATTTAGGCATTTTGTTATCTAACCTGTCACCAATTTGCAGCTAACAGTGTCTAAACACATTAATAATGAATCACTTTTATCAATTTGCATCATACAACCCAGTTTTGCTTTAGGGACAAACTAATTTCATGGTACAACACTACATTTTCATTTGTATTCTGGTGTAAGCAAAATCCATCAACTAAAAGATTACTAAACTATATAAATCCAGGTAACAAAGCACATCGTCTGGAGACAAAAAAAGATCATCACTAGACAGCAGCATGTTAGCTACCAAATAGTGTCTGGGAGGGCATTCGGGTGCTCCCTCTCCTCAAGGACTCCTGTAGGGGTGCAGGGAGACTTCAGCATGACCCAATGCATTTAGATTGCAAAAGCTATTCCATGTAATTGTCAGAAACTCAGACCACTGAAATTCTCAAAACAAAGACCAAAGGCTACTGTAAGCTAGATTACAGATTAAACATCAGTTTCCAGCCTGCAAATCAAAAACATTTCCCTGGGTGAAATCCAATTGGATCTCATTTGCTAACTCTCAATGCCCATAGGTTTCATTACAAAACTTTCAATTAACTAAAGCTACATTCATGATTGCTCTTTGTTGTTTGCTTGTTTGTCATCAACTATAAGCAACACAATATTTCATTTGGAACAAGCCAAGTCTGTAAGGTTTCAGTTTATCCTCATAAGAGACATGGGAAAAAATACTTACATTTGATATGAAATGTTCCACTCGATCAAATGTAAAATACTAAGGACAGCTTTGAATACAATCAGCTGGATAAAGGAAACTATCATACAAAATAACATAGAACTATGTTATTTCTGATCATTTCTCCTCTCTAAAGGCCTGCTAAACATTGAACAGAATTACAAGTATCTTATTTACTATATACAATATTTCTAAGCAACCCCTTGGCTTCTCTGAAGAGAAAACTTGAAAGTGTTCATAAGTCACAGACTACCTGCATTCACCTCAGCCATGAGAAATTACCATGAAACCTACAGCTATTTGCTACCTGTTCCAGACCTTGGAGGCATCACTGATACCTTAGGTTTTAACTTTTATATTTTTTAAATCCTGTACTGCTAGTGTAGCTCTGAAGTTTTCTGTAGCTCGTTAAGTGCTGTTCTCTGTGCTAAGACAGACATAACAAACCTCTGTAACTTGCTTTCCAAGGACTCCCAAAACAAGAACTGTAAACCTTCATCTTGGGGAGAGAGGGGCAAGCTTGGGGAAATTCCATCATTGGCTGGGTTCTGCTTGGTGAATTTATGCTGATATAGAAGTGTGAAGAACTTGTGACCTGTCATCCATTTTGGGAACCACTGAGGCAGGAGCCTCTGGAGCCCAAAGTGTGCATCTGAAGGCCTTTCAAATAAATCCCTCCTTTATTCCTTTATTCCTGTCTAGTCTCTGTTTCTAGGTAGCCATTTAAGGCATCATCACGGTCATGACTTGGGCTACAGAATGATTTTGAAGCTACTGAAGGCAAAAAAAGATTTAGCTTTGTATCTGCTTTTTCAAAACCATAGAACTTTCTCCATGTTAATAAATATCTGAAATCCACAACATGTTAATGAACCCCTAATACACTGAGTATACTGACACAGAAAGTGCAAGCACTTTTAAATAAGTATTACCTTCATGGATGTCAAAATCACATGCAGTGCAAAAGGCAGTGAAAAGGCAGGGACTTTTGAGGTGAGACCCAGCAACAATGCTGCATAGGAAAACTAATTAAAAGAATAAGAAAGACCTCCCAGTCATGAGAAAGTTTATCTAAGTTTTTTCTGGCCCAAACCAAAAAGCATTACACTTGTCCTTTTTCATTATGATCCCTCCTGAACCCAACACTCCTTTCCCTCTCAAATACTCTGCCTCCTTCACTGTCCATCATCTGTCTTTACTCCCAAGTGTCAGTCCTATATTACCTCTCAATCCTTACTCAATTTCTTCTTTCTTTCCAGCAAATCACCCCTAAAGAAGCTTCCCCTTCACCAGATGTGCTTTCCAATATGTAGTTCTATAAACTGTATTTCTCTAGAACCTCCTTGGGGACAACTTAGAAGTTTTTCTGTTCAGAGAACATGAATTAAATAAAATCTTCCTATAAACTAGAGCTTGAAAATGGGAGAAACATCGTTGTCTGAATTAAGCAGGACAGTGGTTTTGCTCAGCTTACAGATTCCCACATAAACTCCCTGTTTCCTTTTAGCATTCACACAAGCACAAAGGACAGAGTGCTGGAGTCTCTGCTGGACCAGAGCCAAATTCCATTATGGTGATTATACTTTTGCAACACCAAAAACATCTGTATGAAGATCCAAATGCCCCAGGACCTAGAAAATTAACGCATACATTTAACCTTAACATAGAAATTTGTCCACCTTCTGAAGTTGCATTTGTTTCTTTCCATACTGAATTTCAAGGAGAGACTTAATATTTGATCATTTACATGTGGAGGATTCTCTTAGTATCTCCTGTGTGTAAATTTGTTTACCATGAGGAGCTCATTTATTTCAGGGCAGAATTGTCAATATCTTCTAAAAACAAATAGAATTTCTGACTTAATAAAGAGATTATGTCTCTATCAGATTTATGAGGCTATAGAAAATATTAAACCCATGAGAACTTAACTTCCAGTGGTTCATAAGTGTTATTTCCAACTGCTAAGTTAATGTCTTATGGTATCATTATGCAACTTTTTCAATCCCATTGGAGAATTTCATCTATTCCCAATTCTCGAATAAATAGCCTGAAACGATGTACTTCCAAACTGTTCTGGCTGAAAATCTTATGACACCCTGTTGAGAATCATAGTTAGATTATTATTTCTTGCAAATACAAATATTTGCCTCTCAAAACATCCAAGAAAGCTACATTACTGAACAGTTACTTCTTCATCTCTCAGCTATCGTATTAAACCTTCAGAAGTTATTTCAAAGTGATAGATAACATAAAATGAAGCATTACTATGCATCTCGCTAAGCTTAAACTTTATGAAAAGCACAGAGATGACTGTTTTTTTATTTAGAACATGACTGACAGTTTTTCAGTATTTTTCTCTGCAACCAGGGGTTCCACACAGAGAAGATGCCCTCCTAGGGCAGTGCCACTTAATTTTTTACACTGGCTTCGGTCATGGAGAGGGCTGAAACAACAAGAGTGAACAAAAGGACATGGAGAAAACACTTAGCAAGAGATGAATAACAAACCAGAACCATTTGCACAGGTGTTTGCTTGGAATTATTTAACTCTTGAATTTTGAATTGTGAGATTTTTAATTTAGACAGGGTTTCTTTATACCAATTCCATCAAGCCTATGTTGCCCTTACACTTTGGTTATTTTTAGAGTGCAAATAAATTGAAGTGAATCACTAAATGTAATAGGTCCTTGTTTGAGACAGTTTTTTCTGTTTTGGTATTCAGTCACTCCTATTAAACGCACATACATGTGCATGTATTTCCTCTCACAGCAAACTTCCCCTACCCAAGACAGGCACAGAGTACCACTTGTTCATCCAAATCTAATAAAAGGTTCATCTGGTGCATTAACCTGTGCAGTAATGAAATGTATATTGTACACATGGCAAATAAATTTTTAGCACTGTTTTATCAATGGATTTTTGAAGCTGACCTCTGATGAAGTAAAATTTTCCTCCAGTACCTATCAATACTTGCTGAGAAAGCTGCCTGCAGTTCCAGAGTATCTCTGCAAGAAAACTACATGCCCAGTTCCAGCTGGAACAATGATTACAAACTACCAAGAACACTGTAACTGAAACTAACTTTTTTCTTGTATTGCTGAAGTAAACATCTGTTGAAGATCAAGTACTTTGAAATAAAAGCATTGTGTTGTGTTTATATCTAGAATATTCTTGTTATAATACAAGAGCAATTTAATCTCTGTAAAAATAAAAATATGTCCTGGTCAATCTGTTGTCCTTGAGCACTTCTGTGCATCTTATCCAAGAAAAAAAATTTCCACTGAGAATGCATTAGCTTCTCACTAGAAAAACTTCCTCTCTCTTTCAGCTTTCTGCATGACCATTGATAGGCAAATGCTTCTACTTTCTTCTGGTAAACTTCTCCTGCTCTGCTTTACATGTGTTTCACAAAAGAAGCTCAGGGCACCACTCTGGTTCAAATTAGAGAGAAAACGAATGCATTAGATCCTTCCTTTAATCTTCTTTTTTTAAACTGCACTATGTTAGAACTTTAAATATAGTCTGTATTGTTGAGAAAAAAGTTTTTCCAAATGACAGTTAATTTAGATAATGATGCAGACTAGATTAAACAGATAGTAGACAAAACATGTGATAGTAGAAAATTAGTTTCTATCTTCTTTATCATTATCTGAATCAATGTTTTGCACAAAATGCTAAGTAAGTAAACTGCCAGAGATAAATGTTTGTTCTCTGATGGAGTAGTGAAAGCGAGAAATGTGACACAATGGTGTTCATGTAGAGATTAACAAAATTGCATCATTGGTCCACGCACTGCTGACAGGAAGCTTCATCTCTTTCATAGCATGAAGTAAATCCTGAAACACAACTAAGACAGACACTTTAGAATGAAGAGAGAAATACCTGGATAAAACTCAATAGTCCATACTTTGCAAAGAACTTCTCTAGAGGATTTTAGCAATCACTACGTTTATTTGAAAAAAAAAAAAATTAAAATTCACCAAGTATGAGCAAATCCTAATGAGATCCATCCCAGAGACAGCAACTGTTGCAACAGTTTACTGTGAATTAGAAACCACAACATATTCCCCCTAAGTGCAATGTCCAGTCCTGCTATAACTGAAGTAAAGAGGATTTAGGTCATTGTTTTCAATGAAAAAAAAAATTCACTCATAAAATATGAGTTATAACAATAATAAGCATTTGATTTTTCTTGCAACAGGTGGTAAGAAAAATGTACAAAATCAGACACATTCTGCCTTTGTGGCTGTTTTACTTTTCATCCCAAAATATATTATTCAAGAGGTAGGTGGTTGGTTAGTCAGGGTTTTTTTTACATTCCCTGTCATTATATATAATCTGCAAACTTCATTCCTTCTTAAATTGGTCTAGTCATTATTTCTTAGTTACACCATGACAAACCTGCACTGCAGATGACTTTCAGAAATACAGTAATTCCTCTCTTAAGCTGTCAACATGATTTTTTCACTGTTACTTCAGGATGACATAAATCATAATAGTCCTTTTTTTTTTTTTCCTTCAAATTATTTAGTATTTACAAGTTTCCTAACAATTCCTCCCAGCATGGAAAAATTGCTGCTTGGAAACAGATTTTCCATATCAGTTTTTTGTATCCCTGTCCATCTGCCTGATTCTATTTTCAAGATATTTAATTATATTTCTAAATTAACTTTGCATTTTGTATGCAAGCAATGCAGTTTATTAACTGTTTACATTTTAAAGCTGTTTCCCCTCTATGTTTTAAAAGAAGGCAAAAAATCTTCT
Source organism: Vireo altiloquus (assembly GCA_013396875.1). NCBI lineage: Eukaryota > Metazoa > Chordata > Aves > Passeriformes > Vireonidae > Vireo > Vireo altiloquus. The sequence continues at coordinate 238,388 of VZRF01007635.1, forward strand.
TTTCTGTTATAGTGCTAAGGGGGTCTTGACATTTGCTTTGTCATCCATCTGTACTCTGAGTAAACATGTGGATCATCATTTAAGCCTTTTACATAATTCCAGTATTGTGCAAAGATGTTGGATTTTAAGTGGTGGCCATATATTCCACCACTTTCAGTTTTGATTTATATTGTTACTTTAAAAGGCTTTGAGCTTGTAAAACTTGGTGCCAAACCCTGAAATATGCTGGTAAAAACAAATGATCAGCTTAAATGATCAGCTTAAAGAATCAAGTTCAAAATGGTCCCTGATTTGATGGAGAATTGGCAGAGATTGAGATAGATTAAGGGAAAAATAAAAGAATATGTACTACACTGAAAAATAAAGATTATAACTCTCAGGGTGGGGGGAATAGAACAGGTGAATGTAAGAAGGTCAAGGGAAAAAAAAACAAACAACAAAATAAAACTGAAATTCACATAACTTGGTTCGCTAAAGGTGCAGTCCATGAGAAACATTCTGACTCCAGGCCCACACTTAATATGTTACTTTTACCAAAACTCAGTAACCAACTTTTTTAGAATAAACATGTCACCCTTCATTCACTTCTGATCATAAAACTGAGAAAATATAAAAATATCTGGGAAATACATCTGCCTGAGCACAAACACAAAAGCTTTCAGGAAAGCACAGTAAACAGTCAGCTATAGAGCTGACTACTGCACAATGTTTTTCTCACAGAACACATGCTCACCAGCACAGAACATTAGGACTGAATATTATGCTTGTCTGTAATGCAGAAATACTTCTCTAACACAGAGCACTGGACCACGTGTACAGAGGAAAAGTCACAAATACACATTTACTGGAGAGAAAGAAAATAAAATACTGCAGCATTCGTTGATCCCCACCTGGCAGCATGGGGTCAGAGCCTCAAATATTTTGTTTTATGAACTGATTACAGCACTTGTGCTTTTAATTTTTTGGCATTAAAATTTCATAAGAACTTTAATGTTGATTTACTGCACATTTACATTAGCCACACAAATCCAATCGACCATGATGGCTCTAAAAGCCTTTTAACAAACTATGTAGACAATAAACTACCCTTGACAAAGGAGCCTTGAGAGACTTCCCAATGTAGCATTGTAGGCTTTAGTAGAGTCTGCTGACAATTCATAGTCTGAAATTCCATCAGACTATTGTTTTGCTTTGCTAAACCTTGCTAAACTTCAGTGTGGTCCAAAAGCTGTGTGAACAGGGCAAGGAGGGACCCTTTGTGGGCACCTTTGAATTGCTTACAGCTGCATTTGTTCCTATCACCTCAGTTTCATTTGAAGTTCCAGTTGTATCACCTTTCACAATGATACAGAAAACAACACAATGTTCTAATCACACTCCTTAATAATTATGCATAATTAATTTTTTCGATTTTTGCTTCAATTCATAAACAACAATTTCACAAGTAAGCAATTCATGAGCTGATTTGAGAGTATTCATATCTCATCTTACTTCACAGCTAATAACTTAAGTGCAAAACGTTTAACTACTCAAAATCCATAGTAAGATAATTCATTCTAATTGGAAATTCAGTTCACATGTTATTATTTCTCCTCTAAATTAATGCAATTCTTGAATTCAATGTCCAAGCACCTACATTTCCATGAGCAATTTCAATTTTTTTTTAATATTTGCTAAAATTTGCTTCAGTTTATTTGTCCTTACTTTTCTACTTGTTTTCCACACATGCAGTCTTTTTCAGAGGAAAAAGTCTTTCTTTTTTTATTGTTTTACAGTTTAAACAATCTACACAGATTAAAAGTGGTGGTAAAAATAGCAATCAACTCATTTCTGAAATATGCACTTTCACAAATAGATTTCCTAAAAAGATGTCACAAACCAATTATTATACGCTTCAGGTTTTTATATTTACATGGAGTAGTCCAGGCAATCCTCCAGGAAACAAAAAGGGAAGACTGAAAAAAGCAAGTGTATTTTCTGTATTTTAAAGTACCTTTAATACTTAATCACTTCACAAGGAGGCTGACACATTAACAAACAGCTCAAAATTGCTCTGCAATAAAATGCAATAAAAAATTGTCAGTCCCACCACCTCATTTAGAGCATTTAGACTTCATCAGAATTCCTTACATGACCCTTTTATTCCACAATCAGACTTCAGTCAGTCTGTGTCACCTTCATCACCCTGAAGGTTACAACTGTTTACAGGAACCCTGCCCATGGTAAAGCACTGTTGGAGAACTGGTTTCACCCCGATAATTCATATCACAAGAAAGAATGCAAACTGCTATCTCAGCAAAACCTTTCCTTGGTGAGATAAATAATGGAGCAGAAACTAAAATCACCCCTCTTCATATTTCCTGCCACTCTAAAGAAAATTACAATTCACATAGAATTTGTGCATGTAGATACTATTTTAATATTTCTATGTTATATGTATACAGTATAATAAATAAGGCAGTGTACTTTTTCTTTCAGGAAAAAATCCAGCATCCTAGTTTTCTCTAAAGTTGACAAAGAGGACACTTTTCCCCAAGTCATAAACATTTGCTTCATCCATACACTTCTTTCTTTTTAGAAAGTATTTTTCATTAACTGCCCATAGCATAAGAAATGTAATAGCAATATTACAAGTAGAAAAATTGTTTGCAAATCGGCTTGGGAAAGGCAACTCAAAGACAAGTGGAAAGGTGAAGAGTTGAAATATCTGCTGGAGTCTTGTTTGTTTAGATTAGCAGCTGATTACCACTTGCCCACATCAATTGCAATCAACTGTATTTATATTTATCCTTGGCATTTCCTTCTGAGCTATCAATCAAAACATTTCTTTCTGGTTTCCATGTTCATACACACTTCTAATCTCCAATCTGCATTTAAGACTTTCACTTTAAGTGTGTGTAAGCCACTTACACTTAAAAATGTATTATTAAAAACAAGAAAGAGCTAAACATTTTAGTAAATATGAGTGAAAGTCGATTCCTTCCTTTAGAACTTAACTAGTTTGAAGATTTATGAAGATCAAAATTGCTCCAAACATTAGAGAATATACTTTTTCAGTAAAAGGAGTAATATTGAAATTCTATTATTCTGTATATTGCTGTATACTATCAAAAAACCCCTCAGTTATTTAATTTCCCTAAAATAATTTTTTAACTCATAAATCTTGACTTGTACACTCATCAGCCCTTGATGCCAAGGTCAAATGTTCGTCCTTATGACCATCCTTTAAAAGTGATAAAGGCATGTGGTTCACTTCTTCACCAGATGTAGCACAAAAACTTGCTATGGCAAGGTGTCTGTGTAAAAATTCCTCATTATAAATTTGCTCTTTCTTCCTTTAAATCCAGGTATCTACAAAAAATATGGAGCTCTAGTGGATATTGAGTCTAAGCAACATCAAGGAATGCATACCACGTGGATTCTTCTGCACATTTACTTCACATCTGGGTACACAGACATCGCCAACTACTTTGCCCAATTCTTCCAAGAGAGTTTGAACATGCATTTACCTTCTGGTGTTGCCAGAATTACCCTAGAGCTCCTCATTTTTATGATATTCAGCTCCCAATAATGTACTGGATTACTATTTTAAACATAAGTATACAGAACTTTCAGACTGATAGAACCTTATGAATTACTTTTGAAAACTTAAAAGCCAGGCAAAGACTTTGCATTTAAATTGATTTTTTGAAAGGTTTCCCAAAAAGGCCTATTTTCATGACCATACTTAGTGATATCTAGCAGGATACCGTAAAGCATGGGTAGCCTAGAATAGAATGACAGTCATTTACATACAAATGAGCTCATTACTATTGCGTTTTTTACCAGCTATTGATTCAAAATTTGAAAGATGTTTTATGAATCTACATAAAATATTAAGTGATGGCCATTCTATTATCAGTGTCCCTTATTAATTCTTTGTACCTATTGCCATCTGCATTTTAGTAACTATCATTCCATAAGTTGATTTTAATCAAAGCCACCACATGTCCAAATTTTAATCTATGTTAGTACTATTTCCAACTGCAATGCACACTGAATTGCCTAGTCATGAGTTTAAGCTATGACACGACATGCTAACAAAATGTACACTCACTTTAATGGAGCCAATATGCTACATTTCCTTTCAAGGAAAGATGTATTCTACTCGTTGCTTAAAGCAACATCAAATTTATGGACAATCTCTGCAGAAACTTCCTTGAATAAACATTCACTTCAAAAAGATTAACATACCTCTTTCTGGAGCCAGATCTTAATAAATATTCTGGTTGTCTTGCTCTGAAGTAGCAGGAACTCTTATTCTTCCTCTACTATACAACAGGTAACATGCTACAGCCCCTTCCAGAACCCTCATCTGGGTAACTCCAGGGAAGCTTCAGTTTACACACATGAAAATCTCCATGTAGTCATTAAGGATTGCTTATTTACAGAATGACTTTGACTAGATTCATTTATGTTTCATGCACACCTTCACACAGTAAGAGCGTGAGACCCAAGGAACAAGTCCTGACTTCAGAAAAGATCTACTAAGGATGGTCTGCCAAGAGGCAATTACACCCCATCAGTGGTGCTGGCAGTACTTCTCTCTGCAGAGGAGTAATAATAATTTGTATTGCTCATTTAATATGAGAAACTTTAAATATTCAGAAAGAAAAAGATCCTGTCAATGCAGAAGCACAAATTCTAGATCACATGCAATAAGCAAACATAGTGGTGAAAAGTATCCCACAAGAAATAAGCAGGTGTGGTCTCACTGAACAAGGACTGTGATGCCTCAAATGGCAAAGAGAGGAAGCCATGAATGTAACATGAGGTAACAGGAGACAAATGCCTATCCCTGCTCCCAAATTACTGCCCTTAATCAGAAGCACCCAGTGATGACCAGAAGCTCTTTGTGTCACCACATTTCTTACATCCCAGAGATACCAGATATAGCTGCTTCACCATCTCAGAAAACCCAGCTCCTCCTCCTGCCATAATACTTAGATCTATTTCGCATCTTGTTCACTGCCTCTTCCAACCTTAACAAAAGTCAGAGTGCAGCCTTTCATCACTGTGAGGCACAATTTGTTCAAGCAGCAATTAGGCACCCACAGAATCAAAAAGATGAACAACGCAGGACAGAAAAAAACAAAGAAGGCTTGGAGCTTGCCAAATAATGACTAAAAAAAGACTGGTTTGCAGGCCTAACCACAAAATTCAAAAGGAATTTCAAACAGTGGTTTAGACAGCATTCTTGCATGCCAGCTTTTGATTCTCAGTGGCAGTGCATCTACCTACTCCACTGTCCTTGGACTACAAACTTCCCCATCACAGAGCATGAATTAATAATTTCTAAAGCAGTGGATTTTAATTTGAACATTGCAGCACGTTATTGTTGACACTGTAGCCTCTGCAACTGCAGATTGTGTAGCATTGTTCATGAGTTTCCTTCCTGCAGAGTTTTTGGAGGAAACAAGCATTCATGAACAAAGCTTTGCTAATTAGCTCAGAGCCTGCCTGTCTGAAGGGGTCATCAGTAATGAAAAATGAGAAGTAATCAGTGAGGACTTCAAAACACAAGAAATTGGCAAGAAGAGCACAGTAAACCAAAACATAATTGTATTCTAAATATTGCATCAGCCCCGAAATTAAAAATAAATAAATATAGGATTATTATTTAACAGATATTTTAAGCATAATTGGAAGGTATATAGAGCTGATTAACACATTCAGAAAAACACTTCTATATTTTGAATACATTATTCTTCTTGTGTCCTGATGGGTGTGTATCTAGCTTTAATTTCACACTTTTCATGAGCAGGCAAGTTAGAAAACCATAGAGCGTATCAGTAAAAACCCACTTGAAATTCCATCTTAGCTTATTCAAACAGTTTGTCATTGAGAAGATTGTGACATATGCCCCAAAATGTAACATCACACCAAGAGAAGCAGGGGTAATATGTGGAACATTTCAGAGGAGATGCAAACAAGGTTTACCCCTGCAATGCCATTACCCAAATACACAATAAAATCTGTCATCCCCGCATCACACTGCAACTCTGATTCATCTTCACACCAAAATAAATCCAAACTGGTAAATTAATAAAGGCATATTCAAAATCCCACTGTTGAATATGATTAATAATGACATGTAATAGAACCTGCTCTATTTCAGGTATTAATCAATGAAATGATTACAAACTTTCAGCACTGCAGAAGCAAAGCATGGAACAGTGATCCAGGCTACCACATGACCCTACACCCTGCACACCCTACACACCTAAAATCATTCAGCTGTATCTGGAATTTTTTCTGAGAAACTGTTTATGTTTTCAGAAAACACAAGGTTTAAAACACACACCTTCTAGGTCAACAGATTTTTTTCTATGTTTTCTGCCATGTTTTTTCTGTGCTAAGTTTCTCAGTAAAATTCTAAAGCCAAACAGAAGTATCTCCATCAGAAGAGATTTGCTTATTTTATGCTCAAACTATTCCCTTAAGAGATAAGTGTTGTCAGAGGTTCAGCAGTGGAAATTAAAATATTTCCACTACATTTAACATTCCAAAAACATCCTATTTGAGCCAGGATTGTTGTCCCTGATGAATAAGACAGCTAAAAATTGGACTAGGCTTTGAGAGAAGACATTATTTCACTGTATTTTATACTTCAGTAACGTCTATCTTCATTTGATGTAAAGAGGCTTTGTACAACCAGAAATCCAAAATACTAAGAGAAATCATTGCTTTAAATTTGGAAGTTCCAAGAAGAGAGAAAATACATGTTAATTAAAATCTCAGATTCGGATTCTTTGGAGAAGTCACATGCAGATAACATTTTTATAATATTTATTCAAAGTTTAACTGAGTGTTTAAACCTACCAAAGTTTGACTGTGACTAATTGTCTGTGCAATTGCTGATAATTTTCTAGAAGTTATCAAGGTCTATTGCATAAACTTCTTCATGGAGCTAGAAAATCCATATTATTAGCATGATAGAACACATAATCTTTGAAATGGTTTGGGAGTAGACAGAACAGGAAGTATTGAATAGAATCCACATACCTCCAAAACACAGAAAATGGTCAATAATATACAGACTATTATGAGAATGGAGGGACGTCCCCCACCTCCCTCTCCTGATCCAAAATTATATGGAAGCAAGGAAATTCAGAGCCAAATGTGTCCTGTGAAGTTTATGCACCACATTTTTTATGCTCCCAACTGTCTGGCTTCTGTCATGTTTTTTGTCAGAGTCCTTGTGTTAGTTCTCCCGAAGAGCACAAGTATTGGCTTGCCCTTCCTATATTGCTGGCACAAAACAACAGTCCCCAGGCTCCAGGAACTATTTTCAGAAATACCACAAAATAATACTTATGTACATAAATACAAACACAGATGTGTGTCAGATATAAGCACCTTAGAAAATGGGTCATTAAGTTAGGTAGAAGTGACAGAAACCAAAGAGAGAAATAAAGTAGATTCTGCAATCCTGTATTATTTGCTTCATGTAATAGTAAAATACTACAAATCATTTCTGTAACAGAGAAAGTCATAAAACCGAGACTATTGAAACCTTTACAGAGTTCAATGGATTACTCTTGTGAATAAACAGCTAAAATAACAGTAATTTTTAAGATAAGAAGGCCAGCAAGAGAGCATATTCATCTATAAAAACTATTTTTTCCTTTTTTAGCAGTATTTTTTAAGAAGCAGTCAGATTCTATTACAGTTTTTAAAATTTGGATTCCAACACAAATACAGCCTTTCTGTTAAAAAAGAAGTAAGTATAACAATAAAAATATTGAAAATTACATGTTCAACTGAAAGGCATAAAATGATTTCAAAATATTTTTCTAGATTGCAAGGAAGTGTCCAAGAGTCAAGGAAAAGCTATGTTAAATAACTATGCACAGCCTAATCTATGTACTGTTTGCCTTCAAAAAATACTTCAGTAGTCAAAATGCATATTTTCCACACACAAAACAACTACTATGTAATTGTAGGTGAGTGAAAGTGCAACAAAAGCACCAATGGGAACTTCAACAGGAAAACTTCCTTTTTACTCATAGGTGTCAATAGGAATGCAAAGAGCCAGAAGGAGCTAAAACTGCCCCAATATTAGTGTCAGCTGCCAGGTTCTAAGGAATCCACCTTTCCACAGACTTTACTGATCCTAATTAAAACATTATCCTGACACATCTCAAAATAGCATCCTTTCAGCATAAAATGCTTAGATGTGTAAGAACAGCTGTGTCTAGTTTTCTCTAAAAGAAACCTGGACTTCCTCTTAAAGTACATCAAAATAACCTTAAGGAAAGAAAATTAAAGTATTTGCAAGATTTGGGCAAAATCTAACCAAACTTTGCATTATTTGAACCAGAGTGGACAAGAGGGGACCTTGGGCTGATTTGTTACTGTGTATAGAGTTTGCAGAACAGGAAGTGTCTTTACCTAAGCTGAATTTCTGGACACTAACAGTGCACGTTAACTAACAGCCTCATTTAAAATACAGTGACCATTTTACAATGAGATGATCCCCATAGTAAAAATTAAATAATTAAAATGCTAAGAACATAAATCCACATTTTTCTTGGTACAGATAGGCATTTTGTTGATGAATTTATGCAGTTCTTTATATAGCCAGGTTGACAGACCATCTTAGAGTCAGATGGTCTGTCACATCAGAGACAACAAATTCATTCAACAGACCAATGCTCAATTTGATTACAGAAACTCAAGGGTTTCTAATTGCTCTTTATTTCAATTGTTAAAGCAGAAGCCTTTATTGTTGTCCCACGGGGCTCAAAATAACCTTGAATATTTTTATCAAGATATTAGGATATAAACAACTTCTACCTTTAATGAAAAATGATATTGCTCATATTAGTATCACTAGGACACTTTTAATCTTAGGTTTGGTATTTTTTCAAATGAGAAAGAAGATTCATTTTTATTTATCATTAAAAGAACTTGCACAATTGCAAAGGATACATGTGGGAAATAACGATGGAAATTGTTTGCTGATGGCAACACTTTTACTAATTGCTTCAATCCACAGGAAGTAGAAAAATACCCAAAAGTTGTTGGCTTTAATCCCCATCTTCTAACAACTTTTTGATAATTAGCTCTTAAGCATCTTTTCTAGCTTCATGTATTTAAAAATAAACTATAGATGTTTGATATAGATGAAGGCTTGAAATCTTGCATTCAGAATTTAAAAAATGGTTTTAATTTTTTCTTTGAGCTTGCCAAATTTGTCAAAATTGTAGAACTCTCAAGTCCAGAGATAAGAGATTTAAAGGTAGTATTTGCAGCACTTTATTTTTCAGCCATAACCACTCTTTTTGTTCTCAACATTCCAACTACATGCTTCACATTTCATTTATGAAAGCACAAATAGCTAATGAGGAATGGGTCACATTTGATAAGGACTGGAAACACACTGGAGTTTTATCCTAAGAAGTGACAAAGCAGAAAACATTTCCCTTCTCATGCCTCAATGCAAATCTTGATTTCTCCTAAGGGGACCCTGGAGAATTATGACAAAGGAGGAAGCCGTAGAATCAAGAAAGTTTTCTTACTTTCTCAGGATTTTTTCTCTCACTTGTATCCCCTTACAGGTCTTTGACACACAACTCCTCACAACTTAACTTTAATTGGGAGAAAAAACATTGTTCACAGAACACAAACTAATTTTTTTGTATAAAATGTCATTGCTACTTTCAGGTTGCCCTCAGTTTTCAGTATTCAGTTTTTGTTCAAGTTTCCTGCCATTTCCGTAATTTCATTCATTGAATGAAAAAGATTCCTTTCCCTTTGTTTGAGCAAATTACATTCCAGAAATGTAAAAGAGCACTTAAAATTAGAGTTGCTAATACATTCACACATAAGAACCCATATAATTCCTTTAAGGAACTTGATTATTGATTTCCATGAATCACAATAGACATTCAGTATTGTAAGACAAAGTGTCATGGAGAAACCTTCACCCTTACTCGTATTTCTGAAGCTAAAGTTATAACAATAGAAGTCCTCTGTGACAACATTTTTTTTCACTTGGGATGTGAAAAATATGCACAAGCAGAATTTTACTCCCTCTATATTGATCATGTATGGCATAAATACTTGACCAGAGTGGAAAGGCTCCATTAAGGTTTTATTTTTAGGAGCTGCAAGAAAAAAAATAAAGTGTTCAAACTGTGAAAAACAAAATGCACTCAGAATACTTCCCAGGAGATGATGACTTAGAAGAGCCAAAAGAAGAGTAAGGGGGCAAGACCAGGTGTTAAAAAATCCAATACCCTGACAGGACCTGAGGGGTTTGGAGAATGCACCCACAGCTAAATGGAACAGTTCATTTCATTTAAAACCTCTTTCACTTAAACTCATTTGTTTCCCTCAGCTAAGACCCAGTCATTGAGATGAAGGTGCTATTCTTCAAATGTCTTCCAAATAACCTGAAATTCAGAGCATTGCTCAAATTTTCTTGTGATTTGACATACTGTACGAGGATTGGGTTTTAATACCAGGGGTATGTAAGCTTTTAATTCCTGAGATAATAAAACTCCATTTTTCAAAACAAAATATATTTTAGGACAGGGATATACTGGGCATAAGACATCAAACTTAAAGTCCAAGATAGTTATTACTAAGTTCGAAAGAGATTTAGTCAAAAAAACGCTGCCTGATCAAGTTTGAGCAATAAAAATTCCATTTATAGATGAACATTCTTATTGAATAAGGAACTAAATGCTGTAAATACGAGCAAATACCTCTGGACAGAAACAGGGAACTTCTCTGTGGCAGTACAAGCGAGTTTCTCCCTGCCATCACCAGAGAGCAATAATTTGGAGAGAATTCTCTTTTCTGCATGAGGAAGCAGCTCTCAGACTCAAATCCATGAGCAGATATGTTTTCAGGAAAGTTTTCCTGAAAGAAACATCCCTTTTGTTCAAATGCACTCAATACTATTTTGAGCAAAAAGCACAAGACTTGTTAGGCACTAATGATTTCTAAAATGTTAATAGCTCAATTAAGTGAGAAGGGCGAACTGGATATAAGGAAAGGGACCCATATTTTCCAGCTGCATGACTGAGACACCCAGCACAATGTACATCTGTCTCCTCTCATGTGCTCAAAGGTTACTGCAGCCACTTGTATCAAACTGCTCAGTTACTGGGACATGAAGTCCCAGAACGGTGATTTCTCTCAGCAGCTCTGAAGATTCCAAACCATAACAATGAATTTCATGATATGAGAAGAAAAAAGATTCTCATATCATCTTTCACCTCCAAATCTTAACAATAAATTGAGGAGTTTCTGTGGAAAAAATACCACAGAACTGCATCATCAATGTGGAGTTGTAGTTGCCAGGGAAGATCTTCATTCCTTCCAAACATCCAGTTTATTCAAATTCAAGCACAGTTTAATGAGTTTCTTAATTCTGTCTTGGGTTTCTGCTACCAAGTGACCCTAACACACAGAGAGTGTCACACTGCTGCTTTGCAAAGGTACTGTTTAATACAGTGCATCATCATCATCATCATCATCCTACTCCACAAATATCATCTAGCATTTGACAAATTTTGTAAGCATATTATGTTTTCTTAAAACTCTTCACTTTTAAGCATATAATACTATCTCACTGTTCACTTCTGGCTGCACAAAATCAAATTTCAGAGCAACATTCATAGCACTGTAACTGCTGACAATGGAAGCGTCCTTGCTGCTGACACCATCCACAGAGCTCAGATCTAAAATAAGGCCCCCTGGGACCATCCATACCACCTGCTTCTGAGCAGATGGAAGCACGAAAATAGGACTTGATCAAACAATGCAAACATACAAACTTAATTCTCTTAAAATGTTTGCCATTGAATTTCAAATAACTCAAAACTGCTGATGGTCTGTCATATAAAAACAGTATTATCATCTAAATGAAATTGACTTTTACATACACAACAGTACCACCAATTTTTTTTATTTAAGGCATCATGTCTCTTGAATAATATATATATTATGCTCAGACTAACATGAATTAAAATCTAAGCCAAAAACTATAATAAGATTTTCAGACAAAAAATAAAAAAATACATATAAATAAAAAGATCAGTACTTCCTCTCCTTATGCTTCTCTTAAAGTTAAAACAAGTAAGTTTACTTCCCCAGCGTAGATTAACACAGCTGGGGTTTCTAAATTGCCTTTTTTGGTTTCTGATGTCTCTGAGAGGCAAGGAGAGAAAGTTATCTAATGCATTTTAGCAATGAATTTGCTTCCCTGCCCAAAAGAGAGAGCTAATGTTAAAGCTCTATAGCTTTCTAAGTTTCTTTTCCTTAGTAAAAATTTCCTACAAACTGAGGTCATCTAAAAGAGGTTTTTGTATCTGTGTACTGAAACAAATGGCAACTGAAGTCCGTGTAAATATGTGTTGAATACTTTAGATTTTGTACTCTTTAATAGGTATTACAAGCTTCCAGAGAGTCTGGTTGAGAAAACTGACAAAATACACGCTTACATGTATCTATTTCTGTTTTAATAAATTGCAGGTATATGAATATACAGAGTTCATGGAAAAATGAGAGGCCCAAACAAACAAAAGAAATCCCACACCCTGCTCAAAAAAACCCCAAGTAAACAAATCAACCCATCCCTGCAGCTGGAGAAAGATTTAACTAGGCCTACAGAGGGCTTAAAAAAATAATAAATACAAGTTGCCAAGTGCAATCCAGACATGTTGTCCCATCTTAAGAAGAAATAGAGGTGAGACAGCAAATGACGTGTAATTCAGCACACGACCTTTAAGTCTCCAATTTCTCTAATGGACTTCTGTTTCAGGGATTTGTAAGAAGGTTTATGCAGTTTTACAGTATGTCTCAAAACAGTCATTCTGGATTATCTATTCCCACTCTTTTCCACTGAATGTTTACTTGAAAAAAATGTCAGAGATTCTTAATTCTTTGGATTTTGCATTTTGCCCTCTTTGTTATTCTTTCCTGAAGGTGTATCTGAGCTGCTGCCACTGCTCTTCATTTCGGGAGCTAAACTGAACCTAGAGAAGATCCATCAGTAGACTGATCTAATAAAATCTTCTAGATCTGACTGACTCCTCTCACTGCTGCCAGGTACCTACACTTGGGTTTCCCAGTAACCCTGATTCGAAGTGCAGAATCCCAAACTGACCCTGCATATACCAAAACCAGATCTGGCAGTCCTGTCTTGCCTATGGCCCACAATTCTTTGATGCCTTCTTAGGAGGTTTATTCACCTAAACAAAACAACTTTATGTGTCAAAACACCATGTGTGATTGCAACATCTGCCATGCCACTAATGAGAGCTTTATTAGAACCACCTTGGGCAGCTCTGGCTACACAAACCCACATGAACCCCTGGCCCACAACATCCCCTGCACAGCACAGTGAGGAGGCAGAGGTGAATGTTTAAATTGCCAATAATCCCATATCACATCTCACTGAGGACACACTGTAATTCTACAAATAGTGGCATGAATGCCACAGGCAGAAACGAAGTCTGTGTTACCTCAGTTCATATCTAATTGCAGACTGATTTGGGAATGAATTGCAGTACACCCACAACATCAGTACTTCCTCCACAAGGACTCAGAGCAATAGTGATGATAATACAAGAGAACTGTTCCAAGTTTGTGCCTTGCTGAGCACCACCAGTGCCACGTTCTGAGTTCAGGTTTCATGGGCCAGGGGTGGCTGTTATGCTGCAAATACCAATCGAAGCCCTGGTGTGGCAAGGACTTTGACAATGTTTGATGGGATTTATTTAAATGCCATGTGAGTTTTTAAAAATATTTTTGATAAGAGGCATTTCACACTATATATTTCCCTGACTGCCCAGAATCAGATTGAAAACAACAACAAAGTGTTGCAAGGTGTCAAAGAAATCAAAGGCAACACTGAAAAAGACAGATTTTTTTTTCCACTTTTTAAATGGAGCGCAAAGCAGATTATTTTTTTGACACATTTTATTTTTCCTTTTCTCTGGATTTATATACACATCTGCAGTGAAAAACATAAATTTATACTCCCAAAAGCTTTTTCAAGTTATTACAATCCATAATTTCAAATAAAATTAACTTTAAATAGTTAAATGTATATGCTAGTCATAATAATTTAATTTTTTCATATTGATGCATTTCTTGCTGCATTTTACACTTTACCTTATTATTTTTTTGATATTATAATAAAATTCCACCTCCTTATTGCATTATTTAGTAAAAAAAGTGGCAAACTATAGAAGTACAGCAATACAGAAGTACAGAAGGTGACTTAGCAAAAAGGCCAAATTTTAATTAAGTTATGGGAAGATGGTTTTGAAGATACTAAAGCAAGACAGTTTACTCAACAAAGACAGGAAAGGTTGTTCTTTCCTGCATGACAAATTAGGAAAGCATTCTAGTAATTTCTTCATCTGAAGTAAAAAAGAAGAAGGAAAAATGAAAGAAAAAAGCCAATAGTACTTTTCCTCAACAGAATGAATATGGATTGATGCATATCATAAGGCAGTTCTGGGAAGAAAATGAAAATTAACTTCCAGCAGATTCCCTTGCCATCAGCATTTCTTCAAGTCTTTATTCTCCAAGAGAGACATTCACAAAATCCACAAGTGATGATGACGATGAAAAAACCCTGAAACCCAAAACACATAACCCCCATATGATCTACAAGTATTAGCACATGCATAACATTTACACAGCCTTCCATTCATGTAAAGGTGAGCAGATTTTTCAGCTTCACATTCCCTTTTATAATATGCTCTATATCTGTAATATTAACATTGGCTTTTGCAAGGCAGCTTTCCTGGATTTCCTATAACTTGGAAAAACTATGCTGCCATAGTGCTCTAAGTCATGATGCTTCTCCTGAGCTTATGCACCTCACAGTGGCTCAGTTTCAGTGCCCTGTTGTTCCTTCGCCAGTCCCAGCTCTCCTGCTTTTGCATTAGAACCCAAGGTTTCCAACTTGATAATGGGGTCACTCTCTGGGCACACACTGGCTTTGGGAAACTCCTGAAGAAGTCAGTAGGTGTTCCCTGGAAAGCTCCTTCTGTAATCTACCTAATTAACAAACTAATTTCTTCTCTCTAATTAAGACATCAGCAATTTGCTTTCCCTAAAACATATGTTGGTTGGTTTGGTTCTCTTTGGAATCTCTGAGCAAGCTGGGGAACAGACCAAGCACACAGAGCAGGCTCCTTCTCTGTAAGAAAAGTCAAATCCCAGAAGAACAGCCCATGACAATCGAAGACTCTCTCGTAGGGAGCCAGGTGTCACTGTGCAAGCAGGATGGAAGTGTCTGGACTATCCTGCTGTTACTCCTGGCTAAATATAGATCTCATATTCACGCATACACTTAAAAATGTGTCACGTTTTGACAGGTATTATCTAAGTTTTGGTTAAAAAATTAACTATTTCAACCAATGTCTGGGTGTCTCCATTCTACAACAATGCCAACTCATGCAAAAAATTCTGTGAAAACCAACACTGTTCCAGAGAGCTGATATATATATATATATATGTGTGTATTTGTGTGTGTGTGTATGTGTATACACACACTTCTTATGACAGTGATGTTTTATGCTCTCTCCAGCCCTCTCTCTTATTCAAACAGATATTCTAGTTTTTTTCAGATGTGGAATAAATCCCCGTTTTTTCTGAACTGAATTTACCTTCCTTCTAGATAATGGCAGCATGAGATTACTTTGCTTGTTAGTATTGCCCTTTACTTTCTGAAGGTAGAAGTAAAAATTTATATCTGATGTTTTAGAAAGATCATATTCTCCTAACTACAGCAAAATAACCCAATCAAACATGAAGACCAAAGGCTTTTTCTTGCTCCTACAATGACATCGTGCAACTTTTCTTGTCTTATAGAAGGAACATAAAGGAAACAAAGACAGCACACTCCATGGTCTAAGATAAAATAGGTACTGTCCTTTTCTAAAAAACATACATCACTTGCAATAGGGTATACATAAAGTGAAGGTAGATCTTAGACATGGATGTTTTTCCCTTGGAACTAATCTTCAAGTATGCTAACTTGAAGAGTTATGAATCTACATGTGAGATGAGGGACAGAAAGGTAGCAACACCATGAGCCAATATAACACAAACTGAAATGACAAAGTAAACAAAGACAAATCTCAGTGGTGACTGAGATGACAAATGACAATATTCATATTATTAAGTGCTCGATGACATTCAGTGACTGTCCAGTCCTGGTGACAGTGAAAAACAATACAATGTTTAGGAACAGCAGCAGAAGAGAGATGACTTTTTAAAGTGTTCCACAACTTTAACAGTCAGCAGAGAAGAGACAAGGTTACATATATCTGTATAGAGCTCTTGTGGAGTTCAGCAAAATAGAAATTAATCAGAAAACATATATGCAATATTTTTCATTGATCTAGTTAGCTGTGTTTTCTTTTTTGAATCCATAAATTCAAAGTTCTCTCATCACATACAAAAAGGGTGAAAAATGAATAATTTCTTACCCTGAAATGGGGACATGAGAAATTTCAAGGCATTCAAAATCATCCCTTCAATAGCCTTGTTGCTCATTTTTTCCATATACTTTGTGGACAAAATTGCTGAGCTGATCCCACTCTGGCTGCAGACAGTGAGCTTCACAATAGGAACATCCAAATTCTCTTCTGCTCCTAGCTACCTCCCCTGTCCTTGGTCCTCCTTTCAGGGAGACACAGCATCTATTTCAGCCTCCATGCCGAAACTCACCAAAACAAAATGTTGCCCCTTGTTCAAAGCAGGTGGCCTTTCCCACCCTGCCAGCTGGGATGGGAACAGACCCACACAACCCTTGTACAACCTGGATCCCTGTCCCTCTCCACCTACTGCTCCCATTTTGCTCAAACTGACAACTCCCAGAGCAGCTGCTTCAGTTGGCTGCTGGCTAAGAGCTGAAGAAAGTAATGAGGTCCTTCAGTGTCACCTTCCAGGCTGTTATTTGGAGTGGTTATATCCCATAGTATATTTATTTCTATCAGACAGTATTTTTCATGGATTTTCCACTTTGGTTCTGCTAAGAACACTTTTCTCAAACCAGAGTAAAACACTCAGAATGTACCATGAACAGTAGGGCTGTACACCAAGGTCCAATAAAACAAATGAAGTACTTCCAACAGAATAAAAATATCCTCACAGCTGAATGAATTTTTAAGCCTTAAGAAATACACATTAAAATAGAGACATGGAAAGATGGAGCCTTTCTCTCTACAGGCTGTAGGCCAGTGCAGCCAAAACTGGAAGTCAGTTTCAGATGAGTGAACAATTGATGTTAGACTACACAGCTACAAACACTTTCCTGCTCCAGGCTGCAGCTCAGCTGCTCTTCAGCCAAGCCCCAACTGCATCCCTAAGCTTGACCACAGGCACTCTCCATCTCTACAGAATGGGAAATCAAAAGAAAAGTCTATTCCTTACAAGAAGATAACAAAATAAAGATATTTATCCTAAATTTTCTAACATGTTAGAGCACAGTTTAGATTTCAGACACAATATATTCCATTCATAATTATTCCAGCAAGCTTTGCTCCTGGGAAAATGCTCTTGAGTAAAACAGTGTTAACTCTGTGTTGTCCATAGACTGGCACTGAAGTGGGAGATCCATCCCCTACCAATTCTTTCAATCTCTTTGTGGTATGAAAGCCATGAGATTTTGGTTCTAGGCAGTCAGTATTATTGGAAGGGTGAGAGGGGTGTGTGTGTATACACAGCTGAAACAAGCAATTCTCCAACCCTGTTTTATAAATATGCACTCTCTGATGTTATGAAATATATAGAAAATCCACTGGAAGTTTGGTGTAGAGATGCTCTACAGTCCAAGTACTAACACAAATTTAATAATTTCATAAAGAAAGCTGCCCATCACCATTAAATAACAGGTGAATATGATCATTTATATATTTGATNTATGAAATATAAATTACTTGTATGGCATGGCTTTCTTGTTTTGCTGTTACCGAATACAGGCCCAATACTGATTTCACTATACAGTGCAGAAGTAACTACTAACCCCATATGCTCTGGATCTCCTTTTTTTCAAAAACCTGTTCATTATTTCAGGTGTTTGTATTTCTGACCAAGGGAAACAAACATAGATTAGAATCAGAGTGCTTTAGCAATTAGTAACCATCATTAAAAATATTGTATAGAAATTATGGAAGCCTTTTACATTCCAAATGACTCCAGGATTTTAATACTGTGGAAAATATTCCAAATTCTGGATATAATCAGATTATACTACCATGTTGAAGCAGACAATACAATAGTTATTGTAACAGTTTAGAGTCCATATAGAGAAATTATGAATCAGGCAGACCACAGCCAGTTATTGTAATTAAATAAATGGAATGGGAACAAAACCAGCAGCTTACTCTATGCACAGTTTGATATTATGTGGAGAGCTTCTAAGCAAAAGCCAAAAACTTTCAGGCTAGAACTAACAAAGAAAATAGCAAACATACACCTGCTACATATACAGGGACAGCTTAACCCCTCCACTTGTTAAAATTCCTTCATCTATTTTTGATCAAAAACTATAAGACCATGTTTCATTCACAAAATTGAAATTGAAACATGAACACTGATTTCTGAGAATCTTAAAATTCCTAACATACAACATGATGATTTATAAATGCTCAGAGGAGACAAAACTTGAAGCCTTAACAAAGCCAGCCCATTGAATGTTCAGCCACCTGAAAACTACATTTGAGTAAACAAATATTTTATCCACTCTGCCTTAAGAGTAGACCATGATCTTTCTCACCTACTCTGTCTTTCTCAGGACTGCAATGCAGACGTATTTGTGATCCAGAAGCTCAGCTTTGTTCCAGAAGATTTTAGAGATCTGACCATTTGTCAGCCTCTTACCAAGTTTACACCACTCAACAGTTCTTTGATTTTCTTCTGCCTACCAGAGATGAATGCTAATGATCAGCATGGGTGTGTTAATTTGTGTTACAGTAGCATATAAAACCACAGAGCAGAGATAGAAGTCTGTGGTCGTCACAAATTTCAGCAGGATTGCTCTAGCTGATTAGGTACTATGATATTAGAACAGGACCAGGAAGCCCCCAGAACACAGCAGAAAAAAACCCTAATGCCTGCAATGACAAATGCACAGGGGAAACAAATTACAGACATATCATCAAAACATATCATGTCAAAGTACTTAGAATGGATAGGAAAGCTGCTGAGACAGAGTAGCCATGGAAGCATTTTTTCCCTGTATTTTGGCAAAAGCAATGCAGATTGGAATTTTATACCTAACTGATGAGTCCAGTGCGGTACTAAATCCAGCCTGTTAGCACTAGAAAATAGCTTTTCATGGTGATGGGATGAATGCATGATAAGCTGCATGGGATGGCTGCAAATTCGGCACAGCTTGAAAATTGAGAACTAGTTTGAGATGTACAGCACATCTGTCTGGAGCCAGCCACAACCCTCCGGTGAGATACACTGCAATGGTTAAGGATGAATACTAACCACGAAAGGAAGACTGACTTCCTACAGGAAAGGATGAAATATGTCTTTTCATACTCCACTGAACTGTGCAGGAAAAGTGTGCAAAGATTGTGTTGGCACTTTATAGTAAAATTTTTCCTTTTAAACACCACTAGTTTTCACTAAAACCACAGCGCATAATATCCATTGCCACTGAAAACCCTGCAGAAAATAAAAAATAGAACATTTCCTTGCTTATTCTCCTTCACAGTTATCAAGCCATTTACTCTTACTGCCTTCTTTGATTGAAGTCTGAAGTTCTATTATTAGGCTGACACCTCACTAAAACTTTTATAAAATTTCTTCTCCATTCTGACTGTCATCAGTCATGAAGGCCATTAATTGTAAGCACAACTACTTCTTTTATGTCACACTGACCTAATTGCAAAAGCACATCATGTATTTGCATGACTAAGTGCTTCCACTTTTGACTGGTTTCATAGATAAATCTATGTACCAGATTAAAATCTAGAAGTTAAACCTTAACAGCAAAAGAATCCCAAACAAAGGAAAAAAAACCTGTGAGGGATTATCACTGTGAATGGTCTTCGCTGGAGTTATTCAAAGTGCTGTTTCTGGCTCTCAAATAGGACCTGCAGCAGGCAGAACTCACTGCTTCCAGCCACTGGAGCACTGGCTTGGTTGGTTGTGATCTGTCAGGAGCCTTGGTATTGGGGCTCCAGGTATTGGGGATTCAGGCAGATGAAGGGATAGCGCAGGCAGTGCAAACGATGCAGAAGCTCACTGCTGTCTGTGACAGACCCTTAAGAACGTCCAAATTTTATTCAGACTAAAACTGGATCCAGGAAAGCTCCTACAAACTAAAATTCTAACAGTTTAAAACTTATTATATGTTTAAATAGAATAACCAGTTCCTTTCAGTGAAACCAAATTAGATGAGAGATTGTGGAGGGGTGGGAAGAGGTATCTGACCTTCACCTGGCCCTCTGCACACCTTTTCTCCACACGAGTTTGTATGGTTCAAAGGTATCTTCAGCAGTTTCTTCAGCTGTGTTGCAATGCACATTCTGAACCCCATGATGAAAAGCAAGGCAGTCCTGAGTATACATTGCAAAAAATGTTCCTAAAGGCTCTTTTATTCTGTTCTATTTTTCCTCTCCAACCCACAATAACTATCAATTTATTGAATGACATTTGATACCAAGGGGGAACTATGTTTCCTTCTCTGTATTAAAAATCCATACCTAATAAGTAAAAAGTATGACTTATAAAGGTCTTTTCCTAGCTGTTGTATTAATGTGCTTTATATTCTTTTTACTTGAGTGACTTAATTTAATTTTTATCCTTTTTTTAATCTGACACTCTATTTTATGATAAGTAGTGAGCTATGTTTGTTAGCTTTGTTCTATCAAGGGAATCTGAACAAACAACTTCTCAAACAAACACCTACCATTACAGCACAGACAAATCTGATGGAGAAAACAGAAGTTGTTCCACAATACTCCTCATTCCCACTTTCAATTTTGTGACCCAAAACATGTGTTGTCAGTATCTTTTTCTAGATAATGGGTTTATCCAGGTTCTAATTTGTACAAACATAAATATACAACTGATTATTCAAGAAAATCCTAAATAAAATTATGGGTAAACCATAAAATGGTTAAACCAGAGATTAGAATAATTCTAGTGAAGCACAATACATCAGATTTTACTGGTATAACATAATTTTACCATAAAATAACTTTATCATTTTGTGGAAATGAAGTAGAAGGAATTCTAGTCTCTTTTGCAGCCTTACTTCTCATCTCTATTTTGGTCTGCTCTTAAGAAACCATCCCCACAAACACCCTGAGTTTGTAAAGAGTGGCTGCTGAGGTCATCACTTTAAGTGAAATCAATGTGGGGTTGGCTCGTGATCACATTCACCTGAACACCTGGCAGGGCCTTAACTACGAGCAGCAGAACAAATTTATTCCATTACAGAGAAATAAGTTTCCTGATATTTTTATGAGAGTTTTACAAACTACATCCTTCTCTCAGGACAGACACAACGACTGTTCCTTGCTGGTCAACTGTTTCATTCCTTCTGTTGTTTGTTTTTCACAAGTATTTGTCTGGAAAAAAAAATTAAACAGTAGATGGAAACAGTGAGTTCATTATATTCAGTGCTGGACAACAATACGGAAAGGAGCTGTTGAGCGATATTTTAACAGCAGTGTTACTTTGAAAATAAGTTGTATCTTTGTACTGTTCTACCTTTTTCAGATAATACTGCTGCTGTCCAAAATAAAATAAACTGTAGTAATTAAAATTGTGGTTCATCTAAATATGATGAAGATAAAAAGATAAAATAAACCAGACTGGCAAGATGAACAAGTTGCAATTAAGAAACACCCAAAAACCTATAATGATATATGGCAAAGTTCTTTATGGCTTAGTAATTATCTGATAGCTAGATTGGTTCAATAAATCAGAAAGGGAAAGAAAAAGGAAGAGAAAATATTGCAACATTGTGACTACTTAGACATGCAAAAAAAAGAGAGAAACAATGAAAATCCAAACAAAATTACGAGCTATGAAAAGCAAATGGTTCACTGCCAATGAGTTCATAAACATGAGAAGTGTTTCTGAGGTTTTGTATATCCCGAAAGCAGGAAAACCCACACTTTCTTTTAGTAAGGTGTAGAATTAGCTGTGGAGTTACAAATCCCTGCACCTGCAGTGGACAGGGAGAGAACAAGAACAAACAAGAAAGGCAGAAAGATGGGCAGTTGTGTGCTTTTATAAAAAGAAAGAAAGAGATCAAAGATATGAAACCTAAAGTGGGAAAGACACTTGCCAAAGGCTAATCTGCAGACCTTTAGGTGAGCAAGAAAGTGAGCGCAGCATCCTGAACTCCAGTTCAGTACCTCTCAATCACACCACATCAGAAATTAATAATTTAGCGTCTTCAGCTATTAAAGGTGAGACATTTAAGAATGAGACCTCCAGTTTTATTTTTTAAAATGCCACTTATAAAGTGTGCACATCCAAGCTCAAACAACAATGAATGGAGCAATGAAATAGGGTCAACATCATTTTTAGGACAGCATATTGCTGTTGTACAGGAGACCTTATCACTCAGTATTTGCTTCAAAAAAACTGCCAGGCTCAGTTTGTAGCTCTTGTACCTCGTGCTGCTTGAACCCCAGCCATCACTCAAGCTCTCTGTGTCTCCATTAACTCATCTACAAATTGCACAGTAAATTCAAAGTATGTTGTTAGAAGAAAACACTCTGTTGAAAATAAGCATTTTTAACTTCAAAAGGCAAATATCTCCCTTTCTCCATTTACATAAATAAGCAAAAGAAGCTACTTTATTTTATATGGAAAACCTCTGGATGTTGCTTTCAGTAGAAGAGCTGAGGCCGTGCAACCACAGGACAGCTGTACCTGCTGACAACAATGGCTGCATCAAGGGCTGAATAAAACATCTTTTCTCTTTTCAATATGCTTTAGTTTTCAAAAACTTTTTCCTCAACTGATTGGAAAATCATTTCCACTCCCTTGGACAAATCATTACAAGTTAAATGCATTTAGTAATAGCTTATTGGACACAGCTGAAAGAAAAATCACATATAAGGCTGAGCAAACCATCATTTTATGAGTAGATATAGCTTTCACTTGATGAGCTTCATGCAAAGTAGTCATATGGGAATCCTTGCTACACTGTTTTGGGATTAATGCTACTTTTCCAATGTTTTAAAAATTACATCTGTTCGATATCATCTACAGTCAGTCTCTTTCAGCTGAGTATGATTCACAGCTGAATATGCCAGCAGTTATTAGCCAATTACCTGTAGTTCATGCTTACTTGCATATTCTTGTAATTGTTATTTATTCTTGCTGCACTCCCAGTGCGACCTGCAGACCACACTAATACATAGCTTTTAAATCACAGACTAATTTTTCAGAAATGTTGAGCTTTAAAACAGCGTGAAAAAATCTTCCATTGCTTAATATTAGACTATGAGCTTCTTACATGGCCATGCAGTTACTACCAATATGCTTTCAACAGCTTAAACAGAGCAGTACATAAAGGCTCCAATTTAAAATATCAGTTAAATATATGCTGCTACATTGGTATAGGATTCTCCACAGTCTTCAGCAGAGATGTAAGCTCATGATTCAATACTT
Source organism: Vireo altiloquus (assembly GCA_013396875.1). Taxonomy (NCBI): domain Eukaryota; kingdom Metazoa; phylum Chordata; class Aves; order Passeriformes; family Vireonidae; genus Vireo; species Vireo altiloquus. Next base: position 262,058 of record VZRF01007635.1, read on the forward strand.
TGCTAAAGAATACAGCCAGCCTTATATTATCATTATAATTTTTATTGTTATTGTTACAAACTCCTGTAAATAAGAACTGCATAGTTACTCCACAGAGCTTTGTGTTAAGACAACAGAAACAACATTTTCTTTTAATATACTCTACTTTTTCAGTTATCACAATGTATTTTTTTATCAATACAAAGCAGAATAAATATTTTATCATTATGGTTTATTTTACAGTAGCCACATTTCCCAATTTATTTCTCTAAAGTAGTAAAATATATTTCTCTGGCAATAAAAAGTGTCATAGCAGTATGTTAGTTGATGAAATCTTAATTTAATAACATATATGCAAGCATAAAATGAATAAACCTGGAGTACAATTTCTAATTGAAGACATTTATAAAAAACTGTGCTTATACAATCCCTCAACCATTAATTAAAATTAATTACTAGTACTGCATGTGGTGACTCTTGTTTTGAAATGCTTCTTCACAGGGGTTCTTCTATGAAATGTTCTGTCTAACTCTAAACTTTCTCTTTAGCATTATGACTAAGTGGTAGGATTTCCTGCCAGAGCAACACCTGCCAGAAAACTGTGAAATGAGATATTAACATACAAAGTTTAGAACACCAAATGCAGTGGTTAATTAAACAATCAACAATTATCAGATTTTTAAGTCCCAAAGCTGAAGGATGTCCAATTATCACACAAAATAGTTAAGTTAGGATACAAACTTTAGCAGTAAAAATAATTTGTTTGCCTCTTTTATTACCTTTGTTACCAAAAAAGTCCAGGTGTGAAAACTGTTGATGACAACAGCTTAATTTGATGCGTTACCAGTACTGAATAAAGAGTGACAGGTCACTAAGAAGTGAATTTAGTTTTCACATGTTTGGAATTACACAATAAAACTTGATTCAACCATTGTGAATAGTCCAGTCAGCAATATTAATACAGCTGGACAAGTAATACACATCTATTTGTGGGCGGTGTGGAATGAGCATTGTTATCTTAGAAAGGACAAAAAACAGAGATGAAAAATCAGCTCACCTTACCACAACCTTCCATTTGAAGCTCTAAAGACCCGAGTCAGCCAGCTTACCATATAAAATAGAAACTTTATTCCTTCTGCTGTCCATTTCTAATTTTCTATGAATGCTACCAGTTTTCTAGTTAAAGTAACTACAGGGGCATTATCTGCTACAGTGGTATTAATTCACTGATGGTTTTTATATAGGCAGTAATTTATTGCACTGGCATTTTCTTTGCCTCGTTGACAAAGGATATGACTATTACAGGTCCTAAAAAGAAGTTTGGTTTTAGCATATGACAGTTTGCACCTTTAATTTCATATTCATACAGAAATCCAGGTTTTGGTGTCTTTTCTGCCAGCTGAGAACAGGTGATGACGATTTTATCTGCACAACATAATCTCTGCCTCTCAGCACTGCTCCTCCAATCTGCTGGATGTTGCAGGCATATAACACTATAGTTTTCCTGTCCCTGGAGTCCCAAATTCTAACCCAAGAGCCAGTCAGGTTCTAAATGATATCAGGAACTTATAATTTAACAAAACCCAAGCCACTTACCCTTTTTCTTAACTGCATATGACTTGTATGACTTAGTGATAAGCTTTTATCTTTGGCCCTAACAATACAAAATCCTTCACCCCTAGGCAAGCCCAGAAAACCATACTTAGCCTGAATTTACCATAAACCTTCACTATTAATAATATTCTCCCTCACTGAAAACCAGTAAGCCTGTCTGAGCCCTGAGATTACCTGAGATTTATTCTAAATCTAATCCTAGCCTACTCTGAAACTACTGATAAACTCTTCTTCCCTGCTGGCATTTCACCCCAGCAAGACTTCTAGAATCTCAAATACAAATTTTGCATTTTTATAACCAAAGCATATTCAGCATATACAATATCTTACAGGACAACACCAGCCCAACAGCTAAATCAGTTCAGGGCACACTACAAAAGGATGAGCAGAGATCTGAAGCTGACAGCATCTGGACTCCTTCTCCCTTCAAAACTTTCTGGCCAGGCTCTGCAATCCTGGATAATCATATTGGATGCATACCTGAGGCTTACACTGGATTTGAAAGTACCCCATGGACATCTGGTTCTTTGCTCTCAATCCTAACTCTAGTTTCACACCAAGGCAATGGATTCCAGCCACAGGCATTATCCCAGACTTGTGGACCCTGAAGGATGAATTGATAAAACTTTCACTCTGCAATTCAAAGCCCTAACCCCAGAGATCCCTTTTGGTCACCAGAACTTGTCAAGAAACCCTAGAGAGCACAGAGCAGCTTTGATGTCAGCCCCAAGGTCTGTCACCACTACCTTCACCTTTTCTATTCCAACCCCTAATGCCACTGCAAATATAACACCAGGCTTCTTGCATGTCCCAGGGTCACAAGGGTCTATTAATCTCCACTGCAACCAGCTGTAAGCCCTACAAGCATTAATCCTAAAATGAGTCTGAAGAACCCTGAGTTTTATTTAACCTTGGGGATCTTTACCCAACCATGAACCATAAGTTTTACATTATTATCACCACTGGATTTTATCTTATTTCTGTCCCAAAATGTAGACCATAACAAGGATTACCTAATCTTTCCTTTCAAAGGATTCCACAAGGTATTCTTAGGACTACACATTTATCTAGGACTCAGGAAAGAAACACAAGATCTTGATATACTCCTTGATCTTGCAAGGCTGCAGGACTAATGTGGAGTGTGCCAGCAGTAAAAAATACATTATTGTTATTTCTCAGAAGACGGAGCAACGCTCACGGCTAGAGTGTGAAATAGGTAGGAATTCACTAAGGAGGACAAACATTTATTGCTCTATCTCAAAAGGCAGTCAGAACTAGAATGGATGTGGGTGTGGGTGGGCCAGACAGTTTGCACTTACCTTCAAGCAAACATATATCCACTGGACTGTGGTTACATCTAGAAACAGAGACTGAGGATCTCAATTTACTGCAGGCTTCTACACTTGTAAGCCTTCTAAAATCCAGGAATAATCTTAGCTGCTCAAGCACTGCTTTGTCAAATACCTGTCCCTATTTCATCATTAACTCTAGATGTACTCTAAAAATGAATTTTCTCTTTCTTACCCACCCTCATCATAAGCCTTTTATCCCCACCTAAACCATCTTCTTCACACTAAATCCTATAAGATCCAGAAACAAATGTACCCATTGTCACTCTGTAGTTTCTAACACTAATCCTTAGCACATCCCTAACCATAACCTTAACATCACAGCAAAGATATTTTGCACATTCTGGAGCTAAACGCAATCCAGTTACTCTGCCATATTTCAATTCTGGACTGCATTACAGAAAAAAGATTGAGCTTTTCAATCTGTTTCTCATTTTTCTATTTTTATAGAGTTTAGCATGACTCTTTTTTTGGTGGTGTTTGCACATGTGTTCATAAATCTTGATAGGTCTGGCTAAAAAAATCCATCATTTCTATAACAGACATTAGTGTTTTAAAGCTGTAATGGTTCAACTTTTAGCAAAATGTTAGCATGTGTTTTTTAATGGCACGTTTAAAGTAATTAATGAGATAGAGCATTGATTTGCTAACTTGAAGTGTTTGTAATGAGGCAATGAGGATATTTGAACATCAAATGTTGTAAGACATATGGAGTAACTCATTGTTAAAGGTAGGGGTTTTAAGGTGCTTCTAAGATTAAATACTTAAAATGAAGCATATAGCTTTATGGTGCTATTAATACCCACATAATGTGAATGTAGTGCTAACTAACAGAATAAGGTTTCCTAAGTATATATTACCAGACAAGTGAGCATGTATTTGGAAGATATTAAGGGATGAAAATACATATGCCAATATAACTGGTTTGAAAGGTATTTTCTGAAAAAGACATCACTTTTGGTCTTACTCATCAAAAGCCAAAAGACTGGTGAGCATATGAAACTATTGTTGAGTGTTTGTTTGATTAAACTCTCAGAGCATGAAGTTATATCGAGGTTGTTTGTACTATGAAAACATTAAGCATAAAAACAAATTTAAATTTTTCATATGCCTCTTTAAGGTTTCAACCTGATCATGAAATATCCCAAATATTGAACTAATTTATTTTTTGGCATCACAGTCAACAGATAAAAAAATCCTAGTAAGAAGATAGGGCAAGTTTCAGACTGAATTTTTGACCACAACCTCAGCGTTCCACATCCTGGGCTATCCATTGTGTCCTCCTTCACATTCACACAAGATCGTCCTCCACGTGCATCCTCCAAGGCATACAAGAAGAGATTCCAGCATGACAGCACAAAGACACAATTTCTATTTGACACAGTGCAGTGGTCAGCAAGTCCCACACCGCGTCTTTCCCGGACAGCATCCTTCACCAGCCACTCCGGCACAGGCGCTCAGGCTGCTGGCAGCACACTGACACATCGTGCAGGATGCAATCAAACACACTCATGCCAGGGCAGCTCAGACATTCAGTGTCAATCAGAGACAAAGAGAGGGGAGGGGGTCTTTGTATGGAGAATCCGAGGGTTTATTCCACAGGAGATCCCAGAACAAAGTAGTCGAAGGACAATAGAGGGTCCAGGGCTTTTGTCCGGGGATGGGAACCAATGGGGAGAGGGCAAAGAGGAGGAAAGGCAGGGTTGGGGTACACAGTCCAATGGGAGTACAGGGGAGGCTGAAAGGGGGGGATTAATGGGGTAGCAAGGGATGAGGAATGTTCTGGAACAGGGTACATATGGGGGGTAGGTGGCAGGCCAATGGGCTGACCAAACAGAGTTAGAAGGCTCTCTCCATAAGGCAGTGCAGTCCCATGTTAATTATCATGGAATTAACATGGGACTGCACTGCCTTATGGAGAGAGCCTTCTCCTCACCACAGCCTGGGGGGAGGGCATCATAAACTTCTGAACTGTCCCACCAGCAGCTTGCTGGTCCAGGCCATGCAGCTTCTCTGCTTGCCCCAAGCCCGGTCTGGGCCACTGCAACAACTATTAACTGCTACTCACAGACACAGTTATCACAAATCCATGCAGCAGTAGGGAACTTGCAATCAGTTTCATAGAAATACTTTCACAGATAGTAATTACTGTGAAGGTAGACTAGAATAGAATAGAACTAATAGAATAGAATGTACTTCTTAAACTAATCACATGAAAAAAAAATATTAATGGAATTAAAGTATTACAAAATCACACAATGAAAATCTAGCATATGCCAAAATATTCCATTACATGCACATAAAGAAAAGTTGTCCTTATCCTGCAAAACTCTTTCTGAATTTTACCATTCCTAGAGCACGTTTATTATTTTCACACACTATATATTACTTCTCATTAACCAATGGCAGCTTTTCTGAAACTTCACAAGCCTAATTAAAAAGTGATTAACAGTTCTTTTTCATCTCACCTTTGATAAACTTTGCATTCATAACTCCCTGAAACCTGGAATAATCAGCAGATTTTTTGCTTCATGTTTGTATTCTGCCACCTGAGCCATTTATATAGGTTAGAAATGGGAATAACAAGCATCTCCTAGGAGAACACAATTCTCTCTGCACTTAAACATCCTGAATGAGTCCATTCGCAAGTACTCTGTTCCTTCTATTTTAAAATCCAATTCTTTATCTGTCTTCATCCTCTTCACTCTGGCTTTAAAAAGTTTATACTATGTATGGAAACCTGCAATGTGGAACACAGCTTTATATAAACCCCAAGGTGTGTGTATCATACTGGCTACTCGAATCTAAGGTCAAATTCTGCTTCCCTTACTTGCACATAGTTCTGAACAGGGCAGCAAGGAGAAGTGTAAAGCAAACCTGAGTTTCTCTGCTGTTCTGATTACACAATGAGAGTCAAAAAAGAACTGCAGCAAGTGCATGTAAACCAGAGCATTTTGCGGGGAAAACTACAAATGAGGTGCTAACATAGAACAACTCAACAGCATATTGGAATGAAAACAAACATTCTAGGATGATATAATTAGTGCTGCAAAATATCACTGTGCAGGAGAGGAGGAAGCAAATGCTGAGACTTTTTAATGAGAAATGTGCTTCAGAATGAAGCACCAATATCTATTCAAACAAGACATTTTTCATTGTACCATAAATTTTCATCTTTTGGAACAGAATTCCCTGACTTCTTAAAGAGATGCTCTAGAATGTGTTGCAGGAAGGACAGTGAGACAGAGATGTTTGTGTAGATACATGCTTCAAATATCACAAGGGATAGACTCAACTGTAGAAATCCTCATATGAGGCAATAGTGAAAGATTAAGTATAGCATTTCTCTGCTGCAATGTATGTTGACGCATACTGTGGGACATTTCTCAGATTCATCTTTATTCAAGCTCTCAAGTTGGTAATTGAGGGACTTGCCCCTACATTGCTTCTAAAAAAATTGCAAAGAGCCATTAGCTCAGTCCTTAACACAGCAGGCTTTGAAGAGTATCCAGCACAGAGAGCTGCAAGTTGCTTCTTGCATGAGCAAGCTCCTGTGAGATATTGAGCCTAAAGTGATCCTAAAGCTTTCTTAGTGGTAGCATGTTTACATGTGCATAGCACCATCCTTATATTGGAGGATTAACCAAAATTGAATGAATAGAAAAGAGATGCTGATGTCAGCCTAATGCAACCATAGATAGCATTAACTCCAACCAGCACCAACTGCTCTCATTCTATCTATGAAGGCCAGGTTGGATGGGGCTTTGAACAATTAATAATACATTTACATGGAACTGGGATGTGGTGACCTAGCAGTGTTTCTGTGGAGCTATTCTTGAAAGGAATGCTTTTTACCATAACACTTAACTTGTTCTGCAAAGTTGCCTTCAGGCAAGTCCTGAGGACCACTGGGAAGTTTGTAGCAGAATACAATAATCATATTTTAAAGTGATCTTGATGACAATACTTGATATATGATTTATAAATAATAATCACAGAATGCATGAATTCAAATGCTGACCATTATTAGCACATATTAAATGAGATGTTTAACATGGAAGTAATACCAGTATTAGGGAGACAAGTTTCTGAATCAATAAAATTTCAGTTCCAGCAAACACAGAACTGTGATGTTGGAAAGCACATTGGTAGACTGTGAAGTTTAGCTAAAGGAATAGCTAAATGCCATATGATGCTATTTCTCAAAGCCATTTGTATTTTTTTTGTTTGTGGAAACTTGGTTTCCCTTAGTATTCTTAGAACTCTTCAACTAGCTGTTAACTACTAATGCTTCCCATTATTTTTTCAAGTCAACAGCTTACAAGAGACCAGCTGTATTTACCTTCTTTTGTTCTTTTTAATCTATGTTAATTACAAGCAAGTGCCTAACATTTCACTCCTGTATACTCCAGTATCCAAATAATGTCAGAACGTTGCTACGGTTTTAAATTGTGTTCTTACACTGCCTTCTGCCCTAAAATCTCATGTGGGGCAGTTGTTCCTCTATTGTAAAACTTGCTTTACACAGGAAGATACTATGAAGTCAGTCCCAACACCACAATGTACAAAAATACCCTCAGGGCACAAGTGACTGACAAGGAGGATCAGGTGGCATGAAAGGACATTTCTTTTGTAGTGGCAACAATTTCTATGTGGGCATCGAGGCTTAGATCTCCTTAGGAACGTGAGTACCATGCTGGAGTGATTCTCACACAGAGAAGATGCACACAGATGTACAAATCCCTCATAACAAAAAGATATGCCGAAAATAAGCATTCAAATAATCAGGTGGTTTCAGATTTTCTGGCAGATTTTACTGAGCAAAAGACTTAAAGTCAGCTACACCACCATCAGTACAACTCCCACTAGGATCTGCAAGACAAAAAGGATGCCAGTGACTGAGTTCTACCACAGAGTAGTCATGCACTGTGTGTACCCATGGTTATTGATGATACCCTTCCTGTTGATGTACATGGGGAGAAAGAGGAGCTAGAAATATTAACTGACTCCTTTCCTGAAATGTGATCGAGTATTGACATGAAAATCATTGAAATATCAATGGGATTTGAAAGGAAATAAAAATGGATAAGGTTTAGGCTCAAATTTTATAAACAGAAGTAAAACTCATGTAGTATCAGTGAGACATTTGAGACAATTACAGAAGAACCTGAGAGTACTCTTTTATATTTAACAAACTAAATTAGTATTTTTGTTGTTGCTAAAAAAACACATATGCACACAAATTTCCAGGGAAAATTTAGGCAATGGTGCATCCACCATTGGTGGTAGGTAAGATACTCTGAACACCTCTCCTCATTTTTCTGTATTCCCATAGAAGGGCTGGCCACAGTATTAATCCTTGGGCTCTGCAAAGTAATAATCACATTCAAAGGTTCTGGACAAGACACAGACTCAACCTTTGTTCTTATCAAACAATATAAATAAATAATTGGCACTAAAACTTGCAGAATGACCAGAGTGCATAAACCAAAACTACTCTCGCTCTAAATATACCTTACATATGTGCAAACTGGAATTGAGTCCTACTTTCAAAAGTATAACCAGCAAGCCTAATTTTACTTTGCGTTTTTGCATGGCATGAAATAAGTATGCATCCATGTACCACAGGTGTTTTTAGTATCTCAGGTAATTGTGCTCATGTGGAACTCTTCATCCCTCTTTCTAATTTTAAAGAGTTCTCAAAGTTTAAGACAGCTCAGAAAAATTCTAATTTTGAAAGAACACGTGTTGAAAAAGCAAAAAAAGAAAAACCAAACCAGATGAAGTTGTAATTACTGTATATGCTGACTGTAGCAGCACTGAAGTCTGCATTTTATTTCTTTGACTCTGGTCAAGTGCATGCAATCAATGTGAATTATTACAAAAGAGCTAGGAGATAATTTTGAAAATATGTCTGAAATGCAAAAATTTGAAAGTTAGATGAATTTGAGATGGCTGTATGGATTCTGATTTTACAGAAATATCACCCTGTTTCAAAGTGGATGTCTAAGCAAGGTCTAATATTATAAATGGCTTCCAGTGCTGCATTTCCAGCTCTAAGCAGACATAGTCTTAACCCTTAATCAGTCTGTAGATTGTTGTCTTCTGAAAGTGAGAATGAGGTCCTGTGTTAGTAATGCCAGCCTGGGTTATGGCCATGCTCTTCTAGACCAGTTCATTAAGCACAGCCTCAATATTGTTAATACATACTGACACTGAAAAGCTTTTCTGTACCCTCAGAATCTTGAGCCCTCAATCTTTCACAGGAATCAAAGATGTTCAATTGCAAGCATTTAAATCTTCCAAAATTTACCTAAAGAGAAAAGAACTGTAGCAAGTGAAAAGTCATAGATCCATTAAACACACAAATACACAAAAATGAAATTATCATCAAAAGAAAACTGTGAATCTAGCTTAATTCTAAGATAAAATTGATAAAATTTATCTGACCTTGTTCCCAATCATCCATGTCAGGTTGCTCAGAAATGAAGCCTACTTTGTTTTTAAATACATTAATAGCAGACAATTTAAGGAAACAATTTCTCCAACTTCTTTCAGATAAACCTACCTCAGTAGTGATAATGTCAAACAGAACATTTTGTCTCTGGTATTTTCACAAAAAATCTCTGCTGTTTTCCCTTGTGACTATGTGCTAATAAATATGGGAACACTCAAAAGGCAGGACACGCAGCAGGACAAGCAGTTTGCACTCCAGATGAAATCATCCGACGCTAAACTCTCTGGGGGTAGGGCATTTTAATTAATTTGACAATACATAATATTATATATATTTATGGTGATCTAAGCACAGTAACACATCCTAATTAGTGGAGTGGAATAGGATGAGTAACACTGAGGCTGATTGGTGTTTGCAAGGAGTGAAATGTTTATTTACCATTTGACTGTGGCTGGCAATTTTGATAACAATGAGCCTCCCAGCTCCTGCGAGCAAATACTCTTGACGCATGAGAGTTGCAGCTATCTTCCCTCTCACACCCTCATGTTACACTAGAAGAAGAACAACATTGTAAAGAATAGCTGTGATTTTCCATTTCACCTTCAAAAATTGTCTGCGTCTTCCAAGAATTTTCCTAACCTGTAGGAGTTATCAGATCATCAATTTCAGCCTATTTTCAGTACCTCTAAATTGCATGACTGAGAATCAAGAATTGAGGTTGGGATCAGCAGTATAATACTTAACCATTTGATGATTGAGTTGGCTCAGAGAATAAATTGGATATGTTAGAAACATTTAAAATACCCTGAAACTATAGCGGTAGAATGAACAAAATTTTTCAAAAGGGTAAATATAGCATCAACATATTATTTGAAATTTAATGCGCAAATATTAAATTCCTTCTTTTTCAGTAAACAATCAGATTAGAGTGCAATTATCATTAAAGAGAATTAAATAATGATTACTAGAAATTATTAGAGGTAATTACAAAAGACATTAAATGTAAAGAGGAACTCATCTTCAAAAGAATAATATTTTTCCTATGCATTTAAACTATGCCTTTATTTCTATTAACGAGGTGCATAATGATGACTCTGGCCATTTGAAAAGCTAAAAGTCTGTAATTGAACAATTATTAGTGTCATGCTGCCTAAGGGCACTATTTGTCAAGAGATTTATATTATGGTAATTATATCCACTCAGCCTTGAAGGATAGGTAACATCTTCTAATGGAAATAAATTACCCTTTATGTTTAATTTTTTTTAAAAAATTGTAAGTTTAGGTTCTCTCTTTTATTATTTAGACCTTCCATACTAGAGTCTTTGAGAATACCTTTTTTCCCCCACTATAAAGCACTATCAATTTCACTAGGATACAATATGGAAAAATGTCCAGTGAAAACTCATTATGTTAATTACCTCACCGGGGAAAAAAAATAGAGGATTTCTTTAATTCATGTCTTTGGCCTATTATGTTTTATTTAACTTTAGTAATGTACAGAATTGCATATATAATCCCTACTGAAAGACAGAAGAAGCTTAATGAACACACAAAAGTTCTTCAAGCCTTTGAATATATTTAATTACAAACTCATTCATTCTTTATTACCTAAATGAATCAACAGATTGTCATGGTAAAACAAGACTTCCAAGTCCTTGACCATTCTTTCCTAAATGCTTTTCAACTCCTCAAGAAGCATAGAGATAATCCCCACCCCCTCCTCCAAATGTTGCTTTATCTCTCACAAGTAAGAAAAAAAAAGAAAAAAGAAAAGAAAGAAAAGCCTTACAATTGGTTCTGATAACAAAGACTGTGGCTGGGCTCTCACAGCATTACTCTTTTTGTGAGGTCCAAATCCTAAAGCAGATTAAAAAGAGCTTTAAAAATATAAACATAATGATTTCTAAACGCAGAGTGTTTTTCTTCTGTTTTCTGTTGCTTTTTCAACTGACATTAATTAAGCTCAAGAAACTTGATTGGACTCGGTAGGTCATGATTTATTGGAAAAACTCTTAAGGAGCTTCAAACCCTGGCAGGACGGTGAGCCAGAGCCTGAAGGATACTACAAAGTAACAAAGGCATATAGGTGTATTTTTTTCCTCTATCTACCTAATGGGAAGAGTGATTAGTCCAGGAACCACTCATTAAGCCTAGACATTGTGTGCTTTAACTACTGCCTATACCCGGAGAGGGGATCTGCACACTAGCAATCTTGCAAACGATTTTTAGATCAGAAAGGTCCATATGTCTCTTTAAAACATTTCCAACATAGATATAATCAACTTAGAACTTACAGGGGAGGCCAAAATCCACAAATATAGCCTGTCACAATGAGTGCAGAGCGATCCACAGTATAACAAACATTGTGTATTTTTCCATAGAGAAAATAACCCACAATGCAATAAGCCCAGCCATCCTTCAGCAGCAGATGGGGCAGCACAAGCAGTGCCCTGGCAAGGGCTGACATTGATTATTGCAAGCATGAGCCAGATAGAATTAGGAAATGAAATTCATTGTTACATCAAGACTACTATGACTGCACACACTGCATGACATGATAGGAAAATCAATAGCCACATATTAACAAGCATGACTGTGGGCCCACTTCACACATAAAAAACCCCAAACCTTTTCCAGGAAGGATCTGGAATCTGCTACTCATTAACTTTGGCCAGCAAAAAGAATTGCCTTTGGAAGACTTACTTCACTGTGCTTCACTGAAACATTGCTATTATCAAAGTCTGAACTGCTCTCCACTGTTATTATTTGTGTTAAATAAAACACAGTGGTAAACACTTCATTCTTTTCACAAATTCTATTTCTGTCAGCTCAACCATTATTGCTTTTCTTCTTGTCAGTTTTAGCAAATAGCCTACTAAAAAGCTATCCACAACTTAATTAAAACACACATTATTAATGTCATGTTTATATGGAAAATCTTTGGCAAAATAAGTAGCCTCTAGCTTTTGAAGCAACCGCAATTAAGTCTGTCAATATGTACTAGTTGCTGAATACACAAAGAAAACAAGACTAAGTGAAGCAATTTGACCTGCTTCAACCATCTCCACATAAACTGCCTTTTCACAGAATACTTGATCTAGAAAACTACCCATGGATCAATTATAAGAAACTGTCACTTGTGCAATATAGCTAAAGTTGCCAGCTAATTTTCTATAAAAATAATGACTAAAATCCTTTCTCATACATGGAAAATTTACCACTAATTTCAATAAAACCCGCAATTTCTTGGTATTACATAAGAAGTAACCTTAATTTAATTACAGCATAGGAAGTGGCTGCTCAAAAAAAATATAGCCAGATGAAAGCACCCAAGTTCCAAGGCTAATATGGATATTTGTTGGTGTTGCAGGTTTCCCTGCTGCCATCCCTCAATTTCATGACTGCTCTTTCTAGTTTGATCAGTCTTTTTCCCTGGATGCCAAATATCACAATTCTTATATTATCTTCTGCCTCCGAATCACTGTAAGGGGCTGTTAAAACTTGCATTGAATAATTTTCATGTTAGTAAGATTATATCTTAAGGATTACTCTACATATTATACAGATTTTTTTTTTTTTTTTTTTTGAAGAGTGAATTTTCCACTCCTTTTGTTTTTGTTTCCTTCCTGGTACCCCTGACAGCACACTGTGCCTATCACACACAGGTACTTTCTTTAGCATGGAGCAGGAACTTAGGGAAGGTGAGATGGAACAAAGGCTCAGGAGGATTTCTTTCCACTTGGGAAGTGGCAGGCAGAGAATTCAGCAGCTGAGAGGTCACATCACAGCACTGAGGAAGATACAGACAAGTGTATGTGCTCAGGCAGCTGGCGTGGAACAAAATCAAGAAGCAGGTTCAAGTAGTGGACTTCTCAACATGTTTTTTTTAGATGTTAGAGCCCTGAAAAGCAGGCATCTTATTATTTTATTTTGAACATAGTTCTGAAACGTTATCAAGTAGGAAATTTTTCCAGTATAATGCCTAATATTCATTACACACACAGAAATACATAAATGCATCAGCCTATTGGTATAAACATGACACACATGAACAGCACATCCCAATCCGTGCCATGCCTTGGGGACTTTGCATCTCACACCATTTGCCATTTGCAAGTTCAGTTTTTTCTCCTTTCCTGTAGCAAGACTGCATGAGAAGATGTACCAAGGTTTGATTCCCTCAGTGCTACAATGACTGAGGTTAGGAATGAAGTCCTTAGAATATATTTCCACTCCCCACTATGAAGTGGGGATGTGTAAAAGGGGCAGGTACACATGGGCATTGCACGGTGGGACACAGCCAGAGAGGCAGGAGAGGAGATGTGATGGTGAACAGGCTGCTCTTCAAAAGGCCCCAGCAGAGAGCAGTGAATGAGGTTTACAGCCACGTCTGAAGGGGAGGCTGCTGTGAAAACGGGGAGGAAATCCAAGGACACTGACAAGGTGTCATGAGCACAGTGAGCTGTGCAGCAATCCTGCTAAATACATGTATCTGGCAGGGCAAAGAAAATCAACAGGTTTTATTAATTCTCTGCTTTTGTGAATGCCAATATCTAGATTTATGTGTTTGAACTTTGTAAAATACTAGATGTAATTAAAATTGTCATTATTGAGCAATTTAGATGAATGAAATGTTAAACTACTGCCAGAAAGGCATTTAACTACCATATTTTAGAAGCAGATCAAGTGTTTAAGTTTTTTATAAAAGGTATTTGAAACCTGGAATTTACTAAGCTTTTACTATTTTGAACTCCCATACGGATCTGGGAGAAAACAAACACCAAAGCATCCACTGTTCTCTGGGATGGAAGTCCCAAGGGTCAATTGACTGTTAACACACATATATTATTATAATTGTACTGGGGAAAAAACCTAATTTGCCTTCTAAAGTTTTACATGATGAAATATTTTTATCCCTCTGTTGCTCCACATCTATCAACACAGGATAGAAAAGAGATCTATCACTCAAAGCGAACAATTACACCTTTAGTCACCACTGTTCCTTTATTAGGACATTAAAAAAAAACCATATTTAAGGCAATTCTCAATTCCTGAGCAAAATAATAATTGTAGAAACTTTTGTATCATCAAGTAAAAAACTAATAGCTATGTAATACATTTGAAGTCAACGCAAGATCAGAAGCAGACAACTGCAAACCCCCTCACTACATAGCCATATTGGTGGGACATTTCCAATAAAGATAATCCAAACTGTGAGCATTTAAAGTGTTAAGAAAAAGATGCAGAATTCTGTATGGGGTGAAATGACTTGTGATTCCACTGGCACTCTTGTTTCCCATATTTTCAGACTCAAGCCCTGCCCACACTGTAATTGCCATCAGTCCTATCTGAGATGCACCTGTGGCAGGGGCAGGTCCCAGTTTTCATCACAGAGTGTACAGCCAGATGCAAAATGATAATGATGTGCCAGGTGCCTACTGTAACAAGAAACGTGCAAGAGTTCTGAGGAACTGTGAATGCAATGAAATGTGAGAAAACTTTAAAAAGTCATAATCTCTTCACAGTAGCAAACATGAGTTTGGAATGAGCAAAATATCCACAAAACACCTGCACTATAAAACAAACCCAAAGCAGCTTCAAATGTGTGTCTTGACTCCATGATTTCTTTAAGAACAAATCCATGCATCACATTGGATGAAAATCTAGATTTAGTGAGGGCAGTGAAAAACTTCTACTGATTTCAACAGTCACAACTTCATCTCAGGGCCACTCACTCCACCATGGTCCCTATCTGCATTCCATGAACTATAAAAGGGTGTAGGACTTTGCAGAGGCATGAGAGATTCAAGATAGACCTTCCAGAGTTCAGAAACATGCAATAAGACATTATATAGAGCACAATATGTACAGCAATTCAATTATGTTTTAAATATGTTAATTTAATAAATGTTGAAGCACCATGTAATGATATGATATGATATGATATGATATGATATGATATGATATGATATGATGCCTAATACTGGCAAATATTGGATAGGATTATGGGATTAGAAAAAGAAAATACCTCAGATAATTCTAAAAGGATAAAATCAATGCTATGTTAGTTCACAGCTCTAACACTGTTCAATGGTCTTTGATAACATCAACAGGACAGCAGACCATTTTACAACAAAAAACTGAGGTGATCTCTGCAAAAGGAAGTATGATAACAAAAACAACTTGTAAAAGTTGCTGGTTTATGTGCTTAAATTACACTTAATCTCTATACTCAGATATGGGAAGAAGAATTCCTTGAGTACTGGGGATACAAATGTATTTACAAGGTAAGGGGGGGATATGACCCCATCAACGTGTGTAACACAAAAAATGAAGACTAAGGTAAATAAGAACAGAAAATGAATCCTATACTACCTGCAAATAATTAAGCTTTGCAGTGTAAGTCCTAAGATGCTACCAGAGAACAATTTCATGCAGCAAGTAGACATATTTTTCAACTTCTCCTGGCTGAGCATAGGCTAATAGCAACAAAATAACAGTTAATTACAAGTTCTATAAATTTGAGCACTGCAAAATGTAGGAGTTCAATCCACAAAATACATCTTGCTAGAGCCTGTTTTCCACTAACAAAATGTTGGATCAACATTTCACTGCAAATCACTAAAGGATTTTGATACATGACAAAGCACAAATAAGGGCTTCCCTCCCTACCCTTTGTCAGGAATTCAGTTTAACTATAAGAGTCATTAAAGACACAACCCTCAAATTACTGAAATCGCCTAGGTAAATAAAGTCATCATAAATCAGAAGAAAATGAAATATTCAAACACACATTAAAATTACTACCCAAGACCAATTCCAACAAGCTGCCTCCGATTACTGTAGTGTGCACTTAGGAAAGACTAAGTAAAATCAGAAATGCTGAGAACAAAAAGCTCCTTTGTCTCCAACCTGCTGCATTCCCCAAACACAGGTTCAGTAGTAAAATACAAGTTACAATGTTAAATTTTCATTTTCACTGGTAAGAAAAAGTAGAAAAGCTTTCAGGAGAAATAAAGTATTTCACTGTTTTATTAAATGCTGTCTTCAAAGACATCTTCACAGGAAAGCAAATCCCAAATTGCTTCCATGCCTTGAAAAACCTATATTAAACATTTTTCACTCTGCCAGAGGAGCAATGCAGATAATATATCTCTTACAGAATATCTGTATAGCCAGACATTCACATTTGCTGATGTACCATTGTCTATGGGAGCAAAATATACGTTTTTCACCTTCTGAAAGTGTTTATATCTCCTCCTAGTAATGAATTAGTGCAACAAATGTTTCTTACAGAATAAAATAAAATCTTCATATTTCCTAGAAGGAAGAAAGGAAAATTATAGGTATTACAATATTTCAGACAAAGGAGTGGTTTGACTGAAGTAAAATTTGAGATTCAAAGACTGCCTCATCTCTTTGAGCTATGGGTCTACAACTATTTTTGTACCAAATTCTAATCTATCAATAGTTAAAGTCCATCCTAACACAGAACTATGAAACTACACCAAGAAACATTTCAGAAGTGGTAGTGTCACAAGCCAGTGAAAAAATGAAGCAGAAACATTTTATAATGCTGAGTACCTAGAGCCCAAATGCAGTCAGACAGATCACTCTTCTCACACATACACACCCATAAAGTCACATCTACCTCAGTGCCACTGTAACAATGAAAGCAAAAATGCCATGGATAAAAACCCCCTCTAAGTACTTATTACACTGAAGTAATAAGCTCATGGCAAAGAAAGGAAAAGCAGGTCAGGCTTAATGTGCCTGTGTGATTTCTCAGGGCACTCAGTGTGCCAGATGCTGTATAAAGCCCAAGGAGACAATATCCCTGCTAGGGGAATCACTCTTATCCTCATCACTCAGAAGGTACAAGCTGTGTTTTATTTGGTATAACAATGTTTCTTAAGTGACAAGCCACAGAATGACTGTGAGTTCACTGGGAATTGCAGCAAATCTTTTGATTTAATACTTGGACCATGCCTCAACCTAAAGTCACCAGTAATTTTTGATGTTTAAGGTTCAAAAAAGATTCAGTAAGCTTTCAAGAACCCTTCAATAAATTCCATTTCTTCTTCATCTCAAACTTATCAGTCTGCTTTGGGTTCTTCACAACATACTTTTGTATAATGTGCGATAATTTTATTTGGCCCATGCAAATTTAATGTATTCTCATGTTTCTGGAAGCATCTCACATCCCTTTTGCCCAGTAAACAACTCAACAGGGCTAGTGCAGAATAGGATCAAATATATTGTGTGTGGATAAACACTTAATTGTAATATTTTGAAATTTGGTATTTATTAAATCAGGAACTGGAAATGCAGTCCTTCCTTCCAAGTAGAAAAGATTGTGCAGTGTTTTTTCTGCATTATCTGAGATACATTTATAAGCCTCCAAAATCATCCAAAAATAGGGACAACCTGAAAATCTCAAGGCTCAAAAAAGGATACTCACATTAATAGTGACTGACAAGAGAAACTAGGGCTAGGAAGGGAGGCTTCAGGCCAGAGGAGATTTGCTGCAAGAAAAGAAAACTGAACTCAGATTAAGTTGATACAATGAATATCGTTAACAAGTGAGATATTTTTCAAATTTCTTCATAAATAGTGATTATTTAGAAAAAGACAGAGTTGTCAGTGGAATTCCAAGCATTCTAGATAATTTACTATATAAATGACACTTCTAGTTCAAAATAGGCAGGGATACATCTGGATTGCTTTTGTATTAACTCTATTATGTGACCGACCTTTAGATTAAATTTGGTGGAATAGATTTCCCATTTATATTAAATGACATAAAAGAGTTTACCTTTGAACTCCAGACTTAGATTTCCTTGGGCTTGAGATTATTTCTGTGCTCCAGTTATTTACTCAGCCTACTAATATGAAGATACCCAAACCAACATCATGACTAGCCTACCAATTTCATATTTAAACATAACAGTACTCTGATCCAGAGACAACCTCTCATGATTAGTTAAAATAATTTCCTGCCTGTTTTGTCTGCAAATTATTGTTTTCCAACCCTGAAGAAGGTTCCTTTCCCTGTTACCAGAGGTAAACAAGTAGATGTGTGAGCAGCAGAACTAATGAAGCCTGGTTTAGAAATCTCCATGGGAAGCTTCTGATGCTTAATAAAAGGAAAGCTAATTAGCTTTGGGGTTAATAAGTTTGGATATTAATAGGGTCTTTCTCCTCCACTCAGAAACCTGTATGCAGAGTCTAATACTTTGATTCTTCCAGGCCTCTGTCAGATATAAAATATTGGTCAATCAGTCAAAGAACCAAATACATGCAGTGAGACTGAAAAGCCTTATTTTGGGGGAAGCAGTGATAAAAATAAAAAATCTTATTTCCTTTCATAAAAATAAGTATTTCATCAACTGCATAAATAATACTGAAGATAAGACATGTTATTAAATATTTTCCAGCAAAACATTCACAACTCGTCACACATTTTCTCTTTACAAACGAGAACCATGACCAGTCTTCATGACCAGTGTCCATGAAGACAGTGTGGTACTGCTTCAGAAGTCCTAACACTGAAACCAGTACTTCCTTAGACTTTTCACCCCACAGAAGTCAGCGGAGTGTATGGAAAGAAAGGATGCCAACAAAATACTCATGGGAATGTGCAGAGAAATCGTTACAAGTGAAATAACTGCCTACAAGCACGCAGGGGAAGGATTCACATGTCACTAACAGGGGTACAAGGAGGCAGAAGGAACAGCTGAGGCTGATTGCACCACTGGCCAGAGCTGAGCACTCTGCCACTACTGCTGCACTGCCACTTGCTGTAGTACTTGGCAAACTTCCAGCCTCCATGGTATTTTAACAACTATTTAGATGATAAAGCAATCTGAAACACAAAACTACAGAAGTCAGGAGTCTGAATTTCACAAAGTATATGCCAAAATGCACAGAATTAAAAGATTTTATATTACATTTCCCTAAGCATGTCAATTTGTTCATTCTGTTTTACAGAAATTAAAAGTCAAGACTCCCCATCCTGTGAGACATTTATCCTGATACTTTTATTGAGAATAAACATGAATTAAAGAAGAACTCAACTCAGTCACTCATTTTGAAGTAACTCTGGGTCAGGATAAACTTTGGATAGGGAAAAAAATAATATAGTTCATCCAGCAGCCAATCAGTAATCCTAAACTGACATCTAATCTGTAGCTCGAAATGGAAAACCTAAATCCTCAAAAACCCCAAACCCAACAGAGCACAGAGAGCTGAGTACTTATTTAAACAACCACCTTGTCTCAGTACCAATACATTAGCTTTAAAGTGACATTTTAGAAGTTATTTATACAGACTTTTAAAGGAATAGTCTACACCTTATTACTTGCATGCAGAACACTCTCTACTTTATATTTTCTGTACCTGGAAATAATCCCAGGACACAGAATTGCTAAAAAATCCCTGGAAGCTAAATAGCTATGTTTGAATTATAATTGTGTTTAGGTTTTGGATAAGCAAATGAATTTCATAAAAACCATAAACCAATTGATTTTCCCCCTTTAGAAATTGGTCAACGAATGCATTTTTATGGTGGACCTTAGGCAGTGAATCAGGATTAGAGAATTGAGCAAGCATGAAAACGTTCAGAGTACCACAAGCTATTTTCTTCTCTGCTTCTGATTCCTAGACAGTTATTACTTTTGACAAAGAATTACAGAGAAATATTTCTCTAGGTTTTTGAAAGCAAGGAGATGTTCATTATTAATAGAATTTTCTACCTTGGTAAGAATATTGTGTCAGAAAGTATCATCTGGGGAACTTGGGAGGAGACAAGACACAGGGAGGCTGCTGGACTTTATTTACGTTGTGTTAGAGGTATTAGAGATCAGCCAGTCTGGGACGGGGTGGGGGGG